>CM076576.1:88903427-89101854 GCA_034641835.2 Pinus albicaulis
TTTCTACACTCCAATGCATTCACATATTATTGTAGTAGATTCAACATAAAACAAGACAAGTTTATATCTGGTACTAGTCAACATAATGCTATTGCAGAAAATATTTAACCACATCTAAACCACGAGATTAATACCACATGCCAATAGTACAAAGTACTCAAAATCACCATTTTTGACCTAACAACCTTGAACCCTTCACCAAGTCAAGTTTACTTAACAATACCCTTTTTAAAATTCTTTGAATACAATCTCAGAAACCTACATGACATCCCCCCCTATCACCTATGTCTACATCTATAATTTGTTGACAAATATATACATGCTTTACCATGGCTTACAGTTGTATGCCCATTTACATGTAGTTTACAAATTTCATCTCCAAATTATTATTATCAATATTATTATTACTGTTCTTGTTGTTGTTGTAGTCCCAACACTTATGTTACCGTCCTCTCTCCTTCACATTTGTTCACACCAAATGCTCTCCTCATACCACTTCATCACAACCAACATCCTGATTTGGTTTTCGATTTATGTTGGCTTTGGTCATTGCCTCTGAATATATTTGTTAAACTAATAATCTATTTTCATCTTTAGGTGGATCTTTCATGCATTGTAGTTGGCCCCTTCATGGCTTGAACAAACACTATAGTTCTTTCTTCACCGAATAATATATTCTCCTTTGTTTGGCTTTGATACCACTTTTTTATAATAAAATCAATGCAAGAAGAAAAATAATTAAAAATAAATTATACAGGTAGAAAAAACAAAGTATTTAACTACATACAATACCATAGTCCACTAGTACCAAGTACGTGAAACCGCTACAATTGACCTAATAACCTTAACTCTTTCACAAAATCAAGTTTACCTAACAAAAATAAGAGCATTAATGAGAGAACATGACTAAACAAATGCATGTGAAGGTTATTATTTGATATAACTTTGCAAATAAGAAAATTTTGGTGCCCTTGAGTGCAACCTTCAAGTAAAAAAACAAGATTGTGGTGATAGAGAATGGTTAAGAAATTAACTTGTATGAGAAACTCCTTTATAGCATGAGAAATATACCTTTGGATTAGCTTCCTCATAGTAACATACCTCTAGAAGTCTCCCCTACGCATCAAAGATTATAATTTATATACAAATAATGTAATACGTAATTATATACATTCATCAAATTTAAGTTTGATATTGTAAACTTCCTCGAATCCTCTTTTTCCAAGCATGTTGTTTTTGTCAAAATTCTTAGATAAATGTCTCAAAAACTTTTGATTGGAAATCATCACCATAAGTTGTCAATTGAAAGAAAAAAACAACACTGTCGTAGATTGGAGTTAGAAATCCAATAGCATCCATGTTGCTTTCCATAAGTAGTATTGCTAGACAACATATTACAAAGTAATAAAAACAAAAATGAAATCTCAAATGTAACTTTTACTTAATGACTCAGGATGTGAATGACTAGATATTTTGTTAATATGTGCAATGAAGTGATCACACCAATCTCAATGCAATAGTGAGAGATTATGGGCATGAGTAATAAAAGGAGAAAAGGAAGTCATATTGGAAGAAATAGGAGAAATGGAAACCGAAATGGAAATTACTAGGAAACTTGACCATAATTAGAAATGTTTAAAATTATAAAGGAAAAAATAAATATTAGGTTTTGAGTTTTCTCTTAGTTCTTTATTTGGGGCAAAGAATATTTGGTTTTTAATAAAACTTGGGCATCTACCTAATATTTATTATTGAAAAAACATATTTTAAAATCTCAATTTCAAAATACAAATGTTAAGTCCCCATAACTCTAGTGTAGCCCCCTTATTGTTATTGGTGTGCCCATTTAGTCCCCATATTGTTATTATTGTGCCCAATAGAAGCCCACTATGGTCATTGTTGTGCCCTTACATTATTATTGTTATGTCGGCTAGGATTATATTATGACCCCTTGGACTCCTATATATAGAAAGGAGGTTTTGTCATTTGAATGATACAAGAATTGTTCATTTTTATAATGTAAAGGAGGTTGCCCCCTCAAATAGTTTGATTTCTAAGTTGTTGATATATCTTTTCTTCTATTTTGTGAGCTAGTTTCATAACATTTAGTATCAGAGCTTTGGATTCTAGGGTTTCGCTGCAACAAACAAGTCATTTTGGAATTTTCTCTATAACTTTGTTTCTACGAAGGTTAAGAAGCTGAAAAAAACCCATTTGAGCCGAAATCCGGAGGAAAGTCATGTAAAAATTTAAGATCTTGGTTCGTTGTATTTTCGGAGAAATGATCTGAGCAAGTTAGGGTTTTTGCAGGCTTCGGAATTTCATCTCAAACAGGTGGCCGAGGATTTTTTTTGGGATGGCCTTAAATTTGATATTCAAAAGTTTGTGGTGGAATGTTTGGTTTGCCAACAAAATAAAGTTGAGACAATTAAGACCCTAGCTCTATTACGATCTTTATCCATTCCAAGTCAACGTTGGAAGGAGGTTTCGATGGATTTTATCATAGCTTTACCCAATTCCGAAGGAAAGACTGTCACCATGGTGGTAGTTGATAGACTTACCAAGTATGCACACTTTGGTGCACTATCTCATCCATTTAAAGCCAATACAGTTGCTATTGCATTTATGAAAACAATTCAAAAGCTACATAGAAACCCAAATATTATTGTAAGCGATAGAGATCCCATTTTTACAAGAAATTTTTGGACGAAATTATTTTCTTGTTTGGGTACTCAATTAGCTCATAGCTCATCATATCATCCTCAATTTGATGGGAAAACTGATATAGTGAAAAAATGTTTGGAAGGATATCTTCGTTGCTTTATATTTGATAAACAAACACAATGGGTCAAGTGGTTACCTCTGGCTGAATGGTGGTATAAAAATTCCTTCTATATTGCAACAAAAATGGACCCATTTATAACATTTTATGGATATAATCCACCGTCTATCACATCATCTTTAAGAGACAATTCTAAGTTTCAAGAATTGGAAGATCAAATTGAGCATCAACAACAAGTTCTCCAACTCTTAAAGGATAACCTCACTTTGGTGTAGAATCGAATGAAACAACATGAAAATCAACATTGCAATGAGAGAAGTTTTGATGTAGGTGATTGGGTATCTTTACGGCTACAACCATACAACAAAATGTCCCTCAAACAAGCTAAGAAGGATAATAAATTATCACCAAAGTATTATGGTACTTACAAGGTGTTGCAAAAGATTTGTACTATGGCATACAAATTGGAGCTTCATGCATCTTCATGAGTGCACCCAGTTTTCCATGTTTCATGCTTAAAGACGGTTATAGGTGACAAGCTCCCAGTTCAAACAATATTTCCAAAAGTTGACGAGGAAGGAAAAATCATATTGGAACCTGAAGTAGTCACAGAAAAAAGAACTCGACAGCTACGAAATCGATCAATTTCAAAATATCTCATCAAGTGGAAGAACTTACCTGCTGAAGATTCGACATGGGATGATGAGAATTTTATACAGAAACATCCAAAACTACTCAAGCATTGAGGACAACACTTGTTTGAAGGAGAGGGGAATGTTAGGTCCCAATAAGACTAATGTAGGCCCTTATTATTGTTAGTGTAGCCCCTTATTATTATTGTTGTGCCCTTACATTATTATTGTTATGTTGACTAGGATTATATTATGACCCCTTGGACTCCTATTAATAGAAAGGATGTTTAGTCATTTGAATGATCCAAGAATTGTTCATTGATGTAATGTAAAGGAGGTTTCCCCCTCGAAGAGGTTGATTTCTAAGTTGATGATCTATCTTTTCTTCTATTTTGTGAGCTAGTTTCATAACAACAAATACCTAAATGAAAAGTCAATTAACCACAAAATAACAACAAACAATGTTTTTATTGTACTCAAACTCTTATATGTTAGGCAATGTTAAATATTAGTCAATATTTTTACTTAGTCAATCATGAAACACTAATTAAAAAAAATTCATCTAATCTAGACACCTTGTCCATGTCAATAATTGAACCAATATTGTTTCAATAATTTTGGAATGAACAAACAATTAAAAGTTACTAGATAGTCTTTCATAAAAGTTGTGGAAGGGAATCTTAATTTTAGATGAGTTGATAATTATTTTTTGAAAATTTAATTTTGATAAGTTGTGTATAAAATTGTTTTTATATAGATATCATTGTTAAAAATATTAATATTAAAATAATATCTATATGTTTTTAAAATTATTTATAGAATTTTTTTTTTTCCTTCCCTTTCAAGTCGTATCAATTTGACGATATGAACTATTTTTGGACATCTTGGGACATCATCACTAAGGTGACATTAATTTGAACACCTGAAGTCCAAGATAAATTATAGATGTAAGGAACATGTCAATACATATGCCATTAAATTTGAATTATAAAGTGGCTTGATGCAAATGCTAGATATGCTTTATGTTAGGGCACCCAAACATGACCCTATTTCTTACTCGAGATAAAGGGTTAAGGATAAGAAATGGAATGCTCATAATATTGATTTGGAGTTCATAATAGAAAATAAACCAAATATACAATATAAAATAAACTGAACCTATGAGGAATACATGAAATTTCAACTATTTTGAAGAATAAGAAGATAGATAAAGCTCCTAGACAACCATTTGATTCCTT
Organism: Pinus albicaulis; assembly: GCA_034641835.2. Lineage (NCBI taxonomy): Eukaryota > Viridiplantae > Streptophyta > Pinopsida > Pinales > Pinaceae > Pinus > Pinus albicaulis. The sequence goes on from CM076576.1 coordinate 88,908,080, forward strand.
TTCCATATAGTTAAAACATTAAATTTAAGGTTAATCTTGGTGTATCAATACCAAGATGAGATATTTCTCTAACTTTGAATGAATGTTGAATCATGTTTTTTCAACTTGCCAAAGTTGACTTGATTAGGTTTTAATGCATCTTGACCACCAATCTTGCTCACCCAACACTGGAAGGGAGGCTTCAATATAAATAGATTCATTATCTTCTAGAATCTTCAGATGTTATGGAGGGGTGTTCGTCAATGGCTTGAATCTATGTTCTACCAAGGCAATTATTCAGTCTAAAAAAGACTTGAAACATTTTTAGGTTGCATTTATTGGGTGTAGTGTTTTTCTTGTAAAAAAGAATGTCATTGGGAAAAGAGCCCATCCATATTTGTTATCATGGAAAATTTTAGGGGCTAATATTCGCAGGTGGGCTAATTTTCCATGATTTTGCAAAAAAAAAATTCGCCAATTTCCATTTTTTAATAAAAATGATTTGCCAAAATTTTACAATATAAAATTAGTTTACCTTAAAAATCGCCAACATTATATAAGTATTATGCATAAAATCATTATAAATTTGAATAATTTTACAAATACGTTGATGAACATTTTATAGTTTGCATATTAGGAATTAGTGAGAATCACCAATATTTTTAAACTTAAAAATAATTTTCTATCCTTAAAGTTTTCCTTGTTTGTCATATTCATAATATTTTAACATTCTAATGTTTTGTTAACGTTCATATAAAAAATATTCTATAGATTCTCATAAATACAACACCACGTACCTATTAAATGTTTTAGATTCATTTTTTTGTTCCAAACAATACTATATTTCCAACAACACAAAATCTATAATTACAAATTTTTAAAATTGTCAAGACATACAACAAAAAATCTCATAATATATCCCAACAAAATTTTACAACTTGAAATTTCATGTATGGAGATATTTGTACATAAATATATATACACTAATATGCTAATATAATATCTCATAATATATCCCAACAAAATTTTACAACTTGAAATTTCATGCATTGAGATATTTGTACATAAATATATATATACTAATATGCTAATATAATAGAAATATGATATCGATGTCATAACACTGATATATTATAGTTCTTATTTGTAAAAAATATTTTTAAAAATCTCATATTATATAAAAATTAAACTCAAAATTATAACTTTTGACTCTTCCTAAAATTTTTTTATATTATTTCTTTCAACAATATAATTTTGCTCCAACAACATCAACATAACTAAAATCCCCATAGTTATCTAATAAAGCATTATTGTGATTGCATAAGGTTACACTCACTAGCTTCCCATCCCTTTAAATAATTCCTTTGCCTAGGTTGATGCCACGAATATAACATGTTGATTTAGAACTTTGATTTCCTCCAGTTATTAATGCGTTTAGTGTGAGGTAATGATTATACAAATGGATGATTACACAATTTGGAATTACTTAAGTGGTCCTTTTATTTTAACGAATAAAAAATATGGTTATTTTTAACTCACTCTTATTTTATATTTTATATTTTATATATATGCATTGATAATTTAAGAAAATTTATATTTGTTTCTAATCATTAGTTTTCTCCAATTTAAACATAACTACGATAGAAAAGAGGGAAATCCATCGATTAATGGTCTCAAAATAAATCATAACGGGAAAAACCATCAATTAATGGACTAAAAATATAAGCACCATCAATTAATGGATTCAAATTCAAAATATAACTAGTTTTTGTTGGATAACCTAATCAAGATAAACCCAATATTGGTAAAAAGAAAAATAACATTTTCTCTAAGGAAGAGATGAAGCTTAAAGTAGTGACCATGGCCACATGAATTTTAAACTGTTGAAATATAAAAATAATAATGTTTTACTGTGTATAATTCGAGAATCTCTATTACAAATGATAATCACAGAGGCCTAAAAACTAACAATAATAAAAAAATCTGAGCATCATGAATACATGGAGATATCCGAGTTGATAGGCTAATCCACTCATTTGTTGCATGGAGGCATTGGAGATACTACAGATGAACCCATTTCAAAATTAGAGTTAAACAACCCTGGCCCTCCATGGCCAACACAAGCTCATTTACATCCTTGAGTTTATGTAGAAGGCAGTTTTGTGCTTCCCATCTGTCAAGGAGAACCTTCCTCACTAAAAATTTAATATGCCAATAAAGATCAATTAAATGGAGATAGCGGTTTTGGTGGCACCAAATGTATCCAGTGTATGGAATCTGGGCATCCACACCATCAAAAATTTCCAAAACTAACACACTATGTCTTTTCTAATGTACCTCTGCTTCAACTTCATCTATTTTTGACTAAATTGCAAGCAGAGTGTGTCCTTTGGTAATGATGAGCTGAAGATTCAATGTGAAAATGAGGTTGACAACTGTTGTCGTTTCCATGACCACCACTCCCTATACAGTAACTGTCACACTTATGTTGTTTTCTCATTTATACTGAGGGGAGGAGAACATTGGTGGAGTTGAAAAGGCAAAACATAGAGGGAATCAAAGTGTGGAAATCAAAGAGAAAAAAAAACTATCCCACAGAGGAAGGTCCAAGACAAAATGAAACAAGGTGAGGCCATCCTTGTCGAAAAGAACGTCAAAGGTAAGAGAAATGTTAGTTGAGGGTGGCAGAATCAGAACAACCATGATAGAAAGCTCTGGCCTGAAGTCTTGGTAGTGGGAGGAAACAACTTGCATGTAACTAAAGTGAAATAGAAACCTAAGGCACACACCAAGAGAAGGTTATGGCGTAGAATTCTCTAAAAAGACCAACGAGCAAAAGATAAATGCTATCCATAGTGCACTATGGGTGGCACTTCGAACAACAATTGTCATAAATACAATGTAGTGGTACTGGTTAACAAGGAGGGGAAATGGCACAAGGGTGCAACAAATACCACGCTTCAACCATTACTATGTGGGCGACAACACCCATATTGAGAAACTTCTCTATTTTTTTTTTTTTAAGATAGCCGGAAAACCTATAGCATAACTCAGTTACCAAACCAGCAATGGGAACAACCATCATTGACTACTATTCGTGAATGCGGATTGACTCATTATTATTATTATTGAAGGAAAACCATGCCACTTGAAATTACCACCTAGTGGTTCGTAAGATGATAGGCTTCTATTCCTACCAAATGTCTCTAGATCTTAGATTGTTAACATATTTCCTAACATGTGAGGAAGACAAACTCTTAGCCAAACAAAAATAGTTTCAAGACATACATATAATACTTTATTAGATTTTTAAATTTTAATTTAATCAAATAATATTTACAATTTTAATAATAATTTATTTTAGAAAATAAATTTAGCTTAATATTATTTCTTATAAATGATATTAAATTAATATAAATTAATGATATTTTATTATTTACTTATAAATATAAACTGAATCTTTTTATTCTCATATTTTATAATAATTATGATTTTTATTTTTTATTTTGATATTTTGAAATAATTATGATTTTTTTTAATTTTTAAATTTTGATATTTTGAAATAATTATGGAATTTTTAAATTTTAGTTTAATCAAATAATATTTATAATTTTAATAATATTTTATTTTAGAAAATAAATTTAGCTTAATAATATGATGATGATGATGATGATGGTTAACGTCATTGCAACAAAGATTATGAAATTGAGCTCTAATGTGGTTGTACACGGGCACTCTAAGAAGAAGTGATTTGCATCCTCGATGTTCATATTCTCACATAGATGGCAGATCCTTTCCATCCATGGGGTTTTAAGAACTATCCAACGACCTGTGTTTCACGATGGAGCTCATAAGAGTTCGTTCTAATCTTGACTATATAAATTTTCTTTTTTGACCTAGTTAAAACAGAGATATACTTTTGATCTACATAAATAATATTAAATCAATCTGAATCTTTTTATTCTGATATTTTGAAATAATTGATCGTTTATTTTGATATTTTGAAATAATTGAAATTAAAACATAATTTCAACAATTTACAATATAGTTAATCTAATTAACCAAATCGATATTTAGATTCTTGTTCCCCATGTTCCTCTTTATCTCCTTGACCTCTTTACCATCGTTTTCGAACTAATTCTATTAATAATTTAGTTTTAGTTAAAGGGAAGAATTTGTTTCGACAGGATTCAATTTTACATTGTTTGGTTTGGGCTAAATTATATGAGTGGAGTATATTGCATTGCTTAATAAATAATGAAAAATTTCAAGAGATTTATAAAAATTATGATTCAATTTTATAAATAAGTTTAAAAAGCTTAATAAATAATGAAAAATTCAATAATATAAATTTAAGATTACATAAGAGTTTCATTGTACATAGCTTGATCAATAAATAAAATCTTTAAACAGCTTGATGTGAAGACTGAACCAGAAAACCATAATCATGCATCAGCTTGGAACTCCATACAGATAACAGAACTCAGAGACTTTGAAGGAACAAGGAGTATCTATGAAATCTGAACTGCATACAGATAACAGAACTCAGAAAAAGAAAACAGATTTCAGAAAAAGAAATAGACTTTGAAGGAACAAGGGTATCCTGTATCTATTAAATCTGCTCTGTTTAAAATACAGAATGAAATATTCTATTCAGAGAAAACTAAGAAGAGTCCAGCATTTAAGGCAGCGGATAGTTAGTACTTCATCTGCGAAGGTGTAATAAGTCGAATATGCAGAGTCCAACATGATTCGCGCATGGTAAATATACATTATCTTGATTTATTTCATTCAAAAGGTTTGTAACACAGGTCTATTATGGTAAATAGATGGTCGGGAGTTCGAATCCCAGGGTTTGAGATGAAAGTAAAGTCCCCTGTCTCTGTTCCTGGAAGCAACTAACGGCCTTTACAGTTCTACAGGTTTTGCAGAGAGATAGAGATCCTCTTCCCACTGATGGCAGCCGGGATTATCCTTCTCTTTCCACAACCGCACTGCCTGGGCTATAACACGGCATAGGGCATAAAGAAGCATAATTACAATTGCAGCTACAAGAAGGGACATATAAAAACGGACATAAGGAATCTGCCAGATCTTGCAGATGTTCAGCTTGGAATTGGGGGAAAATGAAGAGAAAAGCATGAAAAGCATGGAATGAAAAAAAAGAACATACATAATACACCACAGCATGGTATCAATCGGCTGTTCCTCTTTCAATATTTTATCCAACTCTGAAATTCCATGAGCTTTCACATAAAATCGAGCTCCCAGCGGCCTCTTCGTCTTCTCTTCCGCCATGAATACAGTGAGAATGAAGGAAATTTAACTCACAAATCACAAATCTGAAGACTGCACCTAATATATTGAGTAGCACTCGAGAAATTTCGTTTCAGGCAGGTTACACTTTCAGAGGAGGGACGCAGAAAGTGTCATATTCAAGCATCTCATGGAAGTTTCCTGGCAATTTCCACGATGTTCATCTTCAATTCACTTTTTGAAATGCGGGGGATATTCGAATACGTCTGCCCTGAGAATCGAACGCGCGTCCACCATGTAGGCCACGGCCACTGACTTGCGTCCGGCAAAGGTAAATAGTTGCTTCTTGTAGTCAACTTGTTCAGAAAGAAACGGGTAAATGGTTTGGGTAAAGATGAAAGATAGCTTGTATTTTTTCAAAATAAGCTCAGGGGAGTCGGTGACTAATAACCATAAGTTAGATGAAGTGTGACACCAATTCTATGATTTGGAAATAGGGTTTTATGGTAAGTGCATTTACTTTTATTATAATGAATTAATGTTTAGTTGAACTTTTGAAAACTCAAAGAGAGTGTAAGATCTATCTCCCAAATATTTTATTAAACTACTTCCATTATTAAATAAAAGAAATATTATATACCATGAGAGAAAGAGGTGTGAGGTTTGGATTGGTAAGGATGACACTTTACCAATCTTCTTCAAGATTATATAAAGTGAGAAAAAGTGATGTTAGGCTTGTGTCACTAAGGGTGTCACCTTGTCAATCCCCCTATTCTTGAAGATTTTAGGGTCAATTCCATAGCCATGTTAGATTGTGTGTGTTGAATATGTATGTGGTGATGAGGCCTAAATTCTCTTTCTAATTATTTAGTGTGCATTGAACAAGTGGTTGGTTGGTGATGGGACCCATACTCCCTTGTCATTAATTAGTGGGCACTAATAAGTGTTTAGTGATGGGACTAATATTATGATTATCCAATATCTATTTTGTTATATTTAATAATATTTATTTATTTTTTATATAATATATGTGTGTGTTAATGTTAGGGTTTTCTAAGTACACTTTGACACAAATAAACAAAAGTGGTTTATGGCTCATTATTCGTAACAAAAACTTTGCATCTTTTATCTGTTGAAATATTTCTCATTGTGTGAACTGGATTTGGATGCAAGTTTCCTTGTTGATGTGATGACATTCTTATTTATTTTGAAACTAAGTTTTCTATAGATTTTATGGGCCATCTCTAACTTATGGTTATCTATATGATGCATGACAATTGACACAAGAGTGTCAATAAGTAAAAATTGATCTATTACAAGGGATTACTACATTGTTGTAGTATCCCAAAGTTCAAAAATTTTGACAGATCTAACACACTTAAAAAAATACTTGCGATCAAATATTGAACACAACAGATCTGGAAATGTAGCCTTTATTTATATTAGCAACTAAATAAATGAGTACATGCCCATACAAAAATATCTGATCCCCTGCAGTGGCATGCCCGACGGCTCATTAAATAGAAAACAAAGACTGAAGCACAATCGTGGACCCTGGATGGATCCACCAAACAAAAAAACACCCACCAGGTTTTCGTCCCTGGGATCAAAATGGAACTGGCCACACCAAATTCTCAAGAAAAACACAATAAGATAGATAAACCCGAATGATTCCCAATGCCTAACCTCTATCCCCTTTTATAAGCTTGATGGACTCTCTAGAGACCTTGTTTTATTATTTTCCCTCGAAAACCGAAGGAAAATACCATGGGTTGATACCATGGTAGAGTACCACAGTAAATAATATGGATAGATTTCATCCATTTTGACCAGATCAAGAAAGGGAATATTACAAATCCTCTCGCCCAAAGATTGCTTGCCCTCAAGCAATTCACTGCTATCCACAACAAAAGCATTGATACTAGGATCCCATACAACCCAATGTGCTATTTCATTCCTCCATGCTAAATGATCCTGAATGGATCCTTCGATACCTGGATCCAAAACAATCCTCCGACCAATCCTTCCCTCGATAGATTCATAAGGATCCCAAAAAATCCTCCAACCAATCCTGCTCTTAATAGATTCACCTGGATCCCAATGCCACCTAAGTTCTGTTACGTGTGGGTTATGATACCATTTTTGCCCTCCATCACTACCTATGGCTAAGGGCCCAAGCTGTAATATGTCTTTGGCTATGAGTATCCTCCTAGGAATCAACCCATCAATAGAGTTCCAACTCATAATCTCTCTCCAATCTAGCTCATGGGAAGGATCTAATGCATGACTACCTACATGATGTTTCCTATTGCTCATCTCATGTTGCTCCACTTGGTCACCCTACATGATCCATTTGTAGAACTATGCTCTGCTATTCTCAATGTATAAAGGTGGGTTGGTAGTGTTGCAAGTCCTATCTATGTACTCTTGTAGAGGGTCACTCTGGAACTCCCAACTGTACTCCTCTCACTACCTTGTGAGGGACTTGAGTCATTCCTCAACATTAGACAACTTGGCCATTGATTCGGCACATACCCCTATGAGCTCTTCAATTTTCCTATTCTCCTGTAAGACAATGTCTCGAAATTTCCACTCCCTCTGCTTCAACACCATAAGATCTGTCTTGAAATGCATGATATTTTCCTGAAAGTCCTCTATAGGAAATTCTGGTGCCTTGTTGAATTCCTTTGTATTTGTTTGCACCGGATGCCCCACGACCACAACTTCAACTTGAACCTTTGGTTGACCCTCCAGAAATGGCTCATCCTGCATATTATATTTGTCATGTTGCCTCGCATGATCATGCTCATCATGTCGGTTTATTATTACTGGCTCCTCATTTGATTCTCCTTGAATGTCTTCTTCCTAGCCTTATCCACATGTGGGGATAAGTTGTCCACCCTCTCTGGTTGTCAAACATGGATGTGCGGGTGGACTGTTATCTTCACCTGATTTCCCATACTCTTTATGGATGTTCTTCTGGATATCTATGGACTCAACTACCACATCATTGAGAGGAATTATCTCCTTCCTTCCTTGTGTAATTTTTCAAGCTGACTGATTATCATCGACTTGTCTTGCATGATTCTCTGAAAAACATGATGTTGTTGCTCACCATTTGTACTTGACTGCTCAAATCCTTCGTAGGTTCTCTCCTAAAAACTGGTGAACCGAACTATGGATGAATCCCCATGATCTGAAGAATTCTATAATTTTTTTCCCTTGTTGCCTCCTGTTGAAGATTGCAACAAGAAAGAGTGAAGGAGGCATCCTGAAACATCATTCCTGATCCTAGTTGGAAAGTGATCACCTAAACTAGCTGGGGCCCACACAGGTGATTTTTGTCGCAAAGTCTATTTTTAGACATGTCGATCATATTCTATGAGTTGCGGGATGCTATTTGTGGATGGTTGGTCAACTTGGAAAAATAGATGGACTTCTATTTTTAGACATATTGGGCAGAATCTATTTTTAGATTGCCAGTCTAAAAATAGATATGTCGAATATTATTAGCTTTTAATAATATTTGGACTCTAAACATTATCTTATTCTCTTGGAGCACTTCAGTTAAGTGCACAGATGTGGCACAGGAGCTGACAGAAGGAATTATGCTATTCCTAGGGGTTAAGTGGAGCTATTGCATGGAGACTTCAGTTAGAACTCATGTGAGAGAGTTTGGTGGAGTTGATTGAGGAGTTAATGGAGTTGTGTTCAGTTTAACTAATCTAAACATAGTTGAACTAGTTGTATCTAGTCTAACTGATTGATACACTAGTGAAGAGTGGTGTGAATTAATTATTAATTAATTCACTAATTATAAACTCATTAATCAACTAAAGAATACATCAGTTAACTTCAGTGCATGGACATTTTCAGTGGAGACCGGTGAAGAGGTGGGTGAAAGAGCAGTGTGACTATCAGTTGTGACTATACTGTTGCATGATTTGCAAAAAACAGTGATTGGAGATGCCAATGAGGATTGCCTGAGCAAGGCAAGGGCAATTCGAACCCATCAGAGCCATGTTTCAGCCAGAGGATTACGCAATAGAGCGAGCTAAAGGTTGGCAAAGATCGGTATATGGGATTTGCAAGATCGGGCCCCCCGATTGGTGTGTAGCGATTGGAGATTGTCCGAAGAGCTTGTGATAAGATTTTTATGAAGATTTTTGTAGTCTCTATGACATATAATATACGGATAGTTGGGGTTTTCAACTTTAAGCTTTCCCATAAATTCTGTGTTCATATGTGTGAATTTTTATGGTTTTAATGTGTGCATGCAATTGATTTTATTTCCGCAATTAATGATCAATGGTAGAAGAGATTCTGTATTGTGCATGAAGTCAAATAGTGTGTGATTAGGAGAATCTCGGATGTATAACATATCAATGATATAATTTATACATGGTATCAGAGCAATATTGATCATTAGAGCAATTGCAAAGCATTGAAGCAGATGAGTTTTGTGCTGGTGGAATTCGAAATTGCTATAGTGTTTTCTTGGTGTCGAAGATGAGCATTCATTGAAATGTCTTTCAACGGATTGCGATTGGAGTATGCCCTTGAGGGAAACTCAAATTATATTGCATGGAAGGATAGGATGGAGGTGGTGCTGGATGACAATGGGTTGAAGGAGTTCATAGATGCTGATATTCCTAAACCGGGTTCTAGCGATGCAGCCGCACTTGACGCATGGAAAAAGAAGGTAGCAAGGTGTTGAAGGATTCTGTTGGAAGGTGTGAAGGATCACATAGTATCCAGCCTTCATGGTAAAGCTTCTCCATTCTTGATGTGGAAATATTTGACAGACTTGTTCCAAAGCAAGAGCGACCAGAGGAAGTTGGCGCTCAAGGATAAACTCAGGAAAATAAAAATGGAGAAGAATGACACTATTCTGGTATACTTGAAAAAGTTTTTCCACTGCAGGGATGAGCTTGGGAGTGTAGAGTTAGTGTGGATGACAAGGACTTGGTGAGCTTGGCTCTCCTTGGGCTTCCGAAGAGTTAGCATTCTTATCAGGACTCTGTCAATGGTCGGGAGAAACTGCCAGGATGGGAGTGACTTTGGTCGGATCTTGTGTAGGAGGAGATAAGGCAGGATACCAGGGATGGATCTTCATCAAAGAATGATGATGAAGAGGATTGCGCTTTGGCTACCAAAGCAAGGAAAGGGAAGGGGAAGAAAAATCCTTCTCAATCCGGTGTGAATGGTAAAGAGCGTGACATGTCCAAAGTGAAGTGTTTTCACTGTCATGAGCATGGGCATTTTGCCACGCATTGTCCACAGAAGAAGAAGAACAAGCAGGCTTCTGGAGCTGCAGCTGGTGAGGCTCTTGCCTCGCAATTTGAGCTGGACTTCTCATTGATCGCATGCATGGTGTCTAGTGCATTGGGATCGGGGTGGTATTTTGATAGTGGTGCTTCCTTTCATGTGACTGGATATGTGAATCTTTTCAGTGACTTGGTGGAGAAAGATCTCTAGTTGCATGTTGAGTTGGGCGACAATGGATGATACAATGCGATCGGCATTGGTACCATTACCTTTCAGAGGGAGTCAGGTAAACTCATTCTTTTACAAGATGTAGTGCATGTTCCAGGTTTAAAGAACAATTTAATCCCAGTCGCAATGTTAGAGGATAAAGGGTATGATGTTGTCTTTAGTGAAGGAAATTTTTTCCTTCAGCATAAAGCAACAGGACAAGTCAAGAAGGTTGGGATTCGAGCCAAGAATCTCTACAGACTTGAAGTAGATGGGATTTCTACGGAGCTTCCTACTATTGGGAATTGCAAGAAAGACATGCAATTGATGCTTGAGAGGGAGCAAGTTTTGCATGCAGGTAAAAGTGAACCTCGGGATGTGGAGCAGCCACAAGATGAGGATCATGGAGTGGGAGCAACCACTCATGCAGAGAAATTTCGTGCCAGATGGGCAGAGGGAGTGCATGCATCCATACCACCAGGTGAGAGGTGGGGCGACATGCATGAGTAATCCCAAGAGGAGATTTTTGGGCAGGATTCATTGAGATGGTGTGGATCTCATGAATTGAACCTAGCTACGAGGTGCCCACAGAGCAACAGTAGCATGATCAATTGGATTGATGCAAGCAGATCAAAGTGATAGTGTCGGATACTGGAGCGCGGTTCAGAGTTGACAGCAAGTGCAGAGTGCATGGGTGCAGAGTTCAACAACGCAGTGGTTCCTGAAGACATGTGTAGTTGGTACCAGCAGAAGTCGAAGACTTTGATGATATATGCATTAGATTGATTGAATTGTTTGGAGCCTATTCAGTTTCGGAAGAGTTGCAAAGCAGATGCGTGGAGTTGCATGGCGCTTGCAAAGGTTGCAAGGCGAATGCATGGAGTTGCATGTCGCATGCAAAGACAGTCCTTTCTTGTTGAGAGGGAGTGTTGAAGATTGCAACAAGAAACAGTGAATCAGGCATCCTGAAACATCATTCCTGATCCTAGTTGGAAAGTGATCACCTAAACTAGGTGGGGCCCACACAGGTGATTTTTGTCACAAAGTCTATTTTTAGACTATGTATATTTTTAGACATGTCGATCATATTCTATGAGTTGCGGGATACTGTTTGTGGATGGTTGGTCAAGTTGGAAAAATAGATGGACTTCTATTTTTAGACATATTGGGCGGAATCTATTTTTAGATTACCAGTCTAAAAATAGATATGTCGAATATTATTAGCTCTTAATAATATTTGGACTATAAAAATTATCTTATTCTCTTGGAGCACTTCAGTTAAGTGCACAGATGTGGCACAGGAGCTGACAGAAGGAATTATGCTATTCCTGAGGGTTAAGTGGAGCTATTGCATGGAGACTTCAGTTAGAACTCATGTGACAGAGTTTGGTGGAGTTATTGAGGTAGTTGGTGGAGTTGTGTTCAATTTAACTTAGTTAAACATAGTTGAGCTAGTTGTATCTAGTCTAATTGATTGATACACTAGTGAGAGTGGTGTGAATTAATTATTAATTAATTCACTAATTATTAACTCATTAATCAACTGAAGAATACATTAGTTAACTACAGTGCATGGACAGTTTCAGTGGAGACCAACGAAGAGGTAGGTGAAAAAGCAGTGTGACTATCAGTTGTGAATATACTGTTGCATGATTTGCAACACACAGTGGTTGGACATGCCTATGAAGATTGCATGAGCAAGGCTGGGGAAATTCGAACTCATCCAAAGCCATTCTTCAGTAGGGATTGCGCAGTAGAGGCAGGCTAAAGGTTGGCAAAGATCAATGTATGGGATTTGCAAGACCGGGCCTGATTAGTGTGTAGCAATTGGAGATTGTACTGAGAGCTTGTGATAAGCTTTGTATGAGGATTGTTATATGATATCTATGACAAATAGTATACAGATAGTTGGGGGTTTTCAACTTTAATATTTCCCATAAATTACTGTGTTCATATGTGTGAATTTTTATGGTTTTAATGTGTGCATGCAATTGATTTTATTTCCGCAATTAATGATCAATGGTAGAAGAGATTATGTATTGTGCATGAAGTCAAATAGTGTGTGATCAGGAGAATCTTGGATGTATAACATATCAGTTATATATAATTTCTACACCTCCTTATCACCTGGACATAAATGGTTAAGGACCCAAGATACTTTGCAGATAAAGCACAACCCTCTCCTCCTTATTTCATTATTGCTACATATTTTTTTCTTGCTTCCTCTATTAATCCTTCTCAACTCCTTCCTAGTTAGCACCCTTTTGAGCAATTTTATGTTTTTCATGACCAACTTCTCGACTAGATCATAGGAAGTTGGTGATACCTTTGGTTTCTTCCTCCAAATGGTCAACAATTTGGATCTTAGTATCTTGCATATGTCAACATCTCCTTCTAAGAATAGAAACACAATATTTTGCATACTTGTTTTGACATAGTCTAGATGAGCTGATGTAATGTTGGTGTAAAATCATTTTAGTAACTGAAAGATTAAGTCGTTACATTCAAAATTCAGCATAAAGGTGCCAAAGTTGAACTTTTCCATGCATTTTAAAATATTGCACCGCTTCTAAAATGTAGGATGCATCATGTTGTTCAAACCTTGAAGGGCTTCCACTATCAACTGCAATATCTCTCTCATGAGATCATTATTGTAAGGCAGTGGTGGCGATGTTAAAGTTATGATCTTGTTGAGACAGGAAGTAACTGTGAGCCTGACCTCTTTACAAGGATGCTCCCAGAGTTTGGGTTGTATCAATGCAAGCATGGATGGCTTGAGAACCCATCTGAGTTTCTTCCATTCTGGCTGCCCCACCTTGGACATGCATGTGTCTAATTCCTCCAACTTATGAAGTTCTATTACTGACTTTGTTTGTTGCAATACAAACCCAAGTGCGAAGATCTTAGCCCCTCTAATACGTCCTTCCTTCACTTCCTATGGGTGCTTTTGTTGCATAATGGCATAGACCCTTTTCGAGAAAGACCTACTATTTTGATCTAAAGTGGTATTGTTGAGAAAAACCCCCCATGTTTCTTTTATTTAATCTAGAACCTTGTCTAGAATTTATGGATGTTTTCTAGGGAAGGTCCCATCTCCCCTCATACCAAATCAGGAAAATATTAATTCTTCAATAGATTTGGCCACAAGATAGTGTAGGTACAAACTTGATTGATAATATGATTTCCACACACACACACACACACACATTTAAACAATTATTATTTACAACCTTTTTATCATAATGGTGTGCAGTTACAATAAAGACATTGTTTTTATTACCATGGTGGTCTCGATCTCGCCTCTTTGGAGTTTATATGGAGGCATGTGAGGCTCACGCCATAGCCCAATGATATTACCTTGCTATGTGTCCCAACAATCGAATGTGGGTAGACTTCGATTGGATTGGTGACACAGGTGTTCGACTCCCTCGACCCTGGCTCGTTGTTCTCCAGAATTTGAATTGAGACAAAGAGGATGGCAGTGTTAACTCAATCCTCCCCACTATGGTAGGACTGACCCAATATGCAACCAATGACAAGCTGGTCGGTGTTGTTGGCGACCCTTACTACGAATACAGAATCAGATTATTCCTTAGCCTCAACATAGTTCGATCCTTCATTACAATTATACCTCGACCCTTCTTCTATAATAACTTGGCCCATAGTTCAAACAAACTTGACAATTTGAGCTTCCTGGATTGACAATTTGAGCTTCCTGGATTAATTGTTTTCTGCCTACCACTGTAAGATCCTTTATATAACAAAAACAAAAATAATTCTTCCTGCAATGCATCTGATTAAACAAAACCTTCTGACACAATATGTGCACATACAATACTTTGGATCGTTATTCATAATTCAATGTTAATGCCCCAAATCATGAATATTCATATATTATTAAGTTCAAGAGTGCACAAAGTTCAACGTAAGGTTTATCCCATGATTATCAGGCAACAGTGGTTTATCTACATTATATACTTGGAAAATCTATATGCAAGGTAGGTTGATCCGCTTCGTTGTCAACTAATTTTCGGGTGTAGGAGATCTAAGCTCACACACATGTAGGTAGACTGGTGCAACATCTGAACCCTCCACCATTTAGGTTCCTTATGGGCTCAACCTTCGATCACCATGCTCTCTCCCGATGACCACACTCCCCATGATCGTTGTTTAGAAGATCACGACCCCTCCTTGGTGGTCAACAAATGTAACGTGGATCCTCTGCTCCTCCCTGACTGATTGCAATTCTATCTAGATTCCTTCTGTAGTTATGACTCGACCTCCACAATAAGGATCAATTCAAACCCCTTTGTTGATGAATTCAACTTCCTCTGTTAGACAGGGACTCGCTCCTCCATGTAATCAATAAAACCCTTCAAGACTTCAATAGTTCGGCCTAGACTCAGACTCATTTCACACAAATTTGGCTTGTATAAATCGTTGGAAATTTAACCAACTGATCTCCCAATAATGCGCCCCCTTAGGGAAAATAAAATCACACTAGGTTAATTCAAGATTCACCGGATAGGAATCAGCCTCTAGATTATGGATAATCGACCTCTTTAAAATTGAACCCTTCAACCTATAGCTCGACCTCATTCATGAGCTATTCGACCCTGCAACATGAATAATTTGGCTTGGCTTCAAATATACAACTCGACCCCTTCAAGAATGGAATTTGGCTTTGTTGTAGCCCTAAGAGACAACCTTTAGTTTCAAAATACCATTGCCTAGTACATCTTAAAATCAGAGGTTAAATGTAAAAAATTATAACGAAGCCTCTGAAAAAATATGAATCAAAATAATAATGGTTTTGATGGTTCAGGAATGGAGAAGACCTTGGAGTTTGATTCATGTGAATTACCCTATACTATGAGAGGGCTCAAGAGGCTGTATGGCTTAATGGCTTTCAAATGGGCCAAGTATGAAACGGTGAGTAGAAATTTTTAAAATATGCAGAGGTGCCGAGAAGGAAAGGAGGGGGAATCCGTAAGAGACAGGCTTGAAGTATTAAGAATCTATCTCCCTTGAACTCAGAGGAAACAGATGCAAGTGAAATATGAATAACAATAGAGATTTGTGGAGCGGAAATTAAGGAAGTGCAATAAATTTAATACATGAGCGTTGTATGTAAACGAATTCATGAATAAAAATGCCTACTGTCGGCATCTACATTACAAAAATCATCAAAGCAACAGAACATTGAAAGATGATCACACATAAACATGATATTACTGATAAACAAAGAGAAACAGATACATACTACTCATTGCCCCATTTGGAATCCAAATAAGCAACACTGTATCATATTGAGTTCAAAACAAGTCTCCCAAATATGTATCTCAGAGCACAGGGAGCACAATTACACAGAACTACAACAAAATTCTTCAAAATTCAGAACCTTTGTTTCATCTCTGAACCCCCTACATATAGAGTTCCTCTTGGGGTTTATGATCGAATCAAATTCTCATGATCGATCCACTCATGTGAACTCAAAATTTCTTAACTGAATAGTGGAGTGTGCATCAAGCAATCACTCCCATAAACATAAAATCAAAACAGAATCGAGTAAAAATGAGATTCCACTAGCAAAACATCATAATAAAAACAGTAAAAGAAGCTGCATAGTTGGCCACGGAGGCCTAGTCTTGGAATCTTCAAATGGTGCGGCGAGGAGGAGCCGTGAATAGCTAGGCACTCGAGTTTCCATCACATGATTCCATCTGTTGTGGAAGGACTCCACTCTCTAATTCTCATGATTTGTTTTAACTGTAATGAAATGGCCAATTGTGTTGCGCGTGCCTCGCTCTTTAGCGGAGATTTCCTGGATCAGCTAAATAAACCATGTCTGTGTTGTTCCACCAAAATCCCATGCTTGTGCTGGAGATGAAGGGGAGATGGTGGAGGTGATGGTGAGGCTATCAGGATGATTAAAACGGGAAAGAGAGGGACAAAAGCTATGGAAGGGCTACTGGGTGTGGTGGGTAGGTGGGGCCCAAATCCATATCGAAAATCATGAATCAGGAGCCTTTTTTATAAATAGCGGGAGGTGAATGATAATATATGTAATGGGTGAAGCGCGGTGGCGGGGAAGGTGACGTGGCATGAGGGTGGGGCCACCCGCACATCACAAATCGCAAACGAGAGCATTTAGTTATTAGAAGCGGAGGGTAACTGCTATTTTTTGCGAAGTGCGAAGTGCGGGGAGGTAAATGTTAAAATTTACGGTGAGTGATATGCGATGGGTGGAAGTGACGTGGCAAGGAAGTGGGCCTGCCCATAGACCACAATCCACAAGATTTTCATGGAAGCAGCAAAGGGTAAAGGTATATTCTACAAAGTGCAAAATGTGACGAGTCGAGAGGTTGGCGGTGTGAAAAGGTTATTGAGTGCCGATAAAGGTTTTGAACGGAAAGTTGTGGATTGTTTACGATAAAGGCTCGTGTGGGAAGGTGGGTCCCTTTATATCGCATTGGTGGAGTTATAAGTGGAAAGTGGTGTTACGAATGATTTTGCAGTCTTGTGATGTGGGGAGGTAAGGAAGGAGTAAGGTTCAGTCTATGCCATATATGTTATATATATATATCAAGCGGCCTAAAGTGGGGGGCGGAGCTGCGAATAAAGAAATGTAGCGTGGGACTTTAGAAATGGAAAAATGAAGGTTAAAAGAGGGTAAATGAAGGTAAAGAGGATAAATGAGATGAATGAGGGCATAAATGAAGTTTTCTGACCATTACACCTTATCATCCACACTCTCCCCTTTCTACTGAACTGAAAGGCAGATTGGTTCCTTTGAAGCTCTTTGACAGTCAGGATTTCTCTTCCTTTCTCCTTCTCCACTTTGGGTGCAGTCAAAGGCCAACATTGGCTCCATCTGGGGACAACGTGTTGTTCTTAGTGCGTTGAGAACCTGCAAACCTGTTGCCTATGCTTTATTGGGCACATGGAGTCGCAAATGCCTACTGATTAGACAAAGCTTTATGCCAACAGTTAAGGGGAAAGAAAATGGAAGATGAAATGGAAGATGTTCTAGAAGATGAGATGGAAAATTGCAAACAATGGAGGAAACAAAATGGGAATAGTGGAAGATGATATAGAAGATGAAATGGAAAAATTCAAACAACGGAGGGAACAAAATGGAGTATAGATAGTGGAATGATATATACAATGAGTTGGATTAGCCATCGCCAGTGATGAAAATAGAACTTGAGGAACTGCCCATTCACGGGCACCTCAAGTATGTCTCCTTCCAAGTTCTCCAATGCAAAATTATTGTTTCCTTTGACCTCTGCCACCCTAAAAGGACCAAAACAGAGGGGGTCGAACTTCCCATGTTTCCCTTTGTTTGCTCGCCTGACATCCCATCATAGCACCAAATCCCCTACTTGGATTTCTCTGTCTTTAGCTCTTTGATCAAATAAGCCTTTCATATTTTCGTGGTACTCTTCTAGTCTGAGGCTTACTTGTTCCCGTGTTTCACTTAGCTCGACCAATTGGTTCATTCTTCTGATAAGGTCGTTTGGCTCTTACTCACTCTCTTGTAAGAATCGGGCCACGGGTAATGCAAGCTGAATAAGAAAGATTGCAGCTCTTCCATACACTTGTTCATAAGGGGACTTCCCTGTGGATCTTTTAGTGGTGATGCGATTTTCCCAGAGTGCGAACTTGAGCTGGGAGTCCCAGCTCTTTTGGTTTTCATTGATGGTCTTTTTGAGAATCCTAACTAGTGTCTTGTTAGATAACTCCGCCAACCCATTCCCTTATGGGTAATATGCAGTGGAGTGTCCCAGAATTATATTATAGTGCTGAAAAAATTTCATGAATTTAGTCGATTTGAAAGCCTGGGCATTATCGGTGATGATTTTAGCAGGGCATCCAAACCTAGCTATTATGTTCTCCTCCAGGAACTTAATCACTACCACATCGGTGGCATTCCTTGCAGGAACAACTTCAACCCACTTAGTGAAGTAATCTGTGGCAGTGAGGATCCATCAATGCTGATTGATAGAAGCCGAGTGAATCTCTCTTATGAAGTCGATTCCCCACTATTTGAAAGGTTCTTCAACATGTACGAGGATCAATGGGAGAGGTGCATACCTTTGCTTTTCGACAAACGTTTGACACTTCTCGCAGGGTCGTACGTGAGCATGTATATTGTTATCACAAAATTGCACCTGATAGGCTGCTAATCAGACAATCTCATGTAACTGTTTCAAGCCAATATTTTGACTGAAGCTTAGCCTCTTCAGTCAGAGAGGGCTCTCTCAAAGGTTAATGATATTGAATAAAGATGTATTTTGATGGCTAACTCTACTTGGAAAAAATTTGATTATGATGAATATAGGTTGAAAATAGTATCAGTATGAAAATATTGGGCTTATGGAGTCAACACTTTTAGTGATTCAGTAGTGAGTTCACTTGACATGGAAGCTGAGGCAGGTAAGAGTTTTTAGCAGTAGTACACACAAACATGAGACAGTAAATCACACAGTCAATTCATCTATAAAGGAAGTCAGAGAATTACATGAATGAATTCTGAGTTTAAATATGAAAACCACTGCAAATGGGACACATAAAAGGTATAGATAAGATAAGCACTAAAAACTAAGTAAGAATCTCAGATTGGTCAAGGAACAAGTCTTTGTATTACTGAAACAGTTAAATTACATAAAGCTGCAGTTTTGCCAAAAAATATCCAACCCTTGAAAAATTCAACTCTCTGACCTTTAATAGACTTGTTACATCATGAGATGATCTGCCTCCTAGCTAGATTCAGCGAATTTTTTCCTAATGACACCTTGCATAACCATAAAATATCTTTTAATGAGAAATTGACAGCTATCCTAATTGACAGTGCTTTTCCTAATAGGACTCAAAATGTTCATTATTACATTTAAAAAAATTATCTCTAACAATAATTACATCTTTGAAAAATATGTTGTCACATGTTCGAATAGGGGTGATGGGACTCATCACTACATGACCTCTTAATTGACCTCCTCTAAAACTGGAAACAAAACCCTGTTTTTTAGGCAAACTGGTCTTCATCTTCAACGAATGCTTTGACTGCTAGTTTGTCTTTATTTCGTGGTCTTTAAATGTTGAATAACTGCTGTCATGGCCCTTTAACACTTAGATAATATCTAGCTGTCCAAATATGCCCCAAAACCTGCTAAAAAAGCTCCAACACAGTACGCTACAAAAGTAAGATAGTTTCGTAGCGTACTTTCATAGCGCTACAAAAATGCCTTTTGCCATCATCCTTTTTTATTCTTTATGTCTTCATGGTGTTCATTCTACCTTGATACATCTCCTATACAAATTTCACCTCTTAAAAGCTTTTAAAACTGGTTCAAAAAGAAAAAAAGAAAGCTACAATAGTTTCGTAGCGTTTTTTTTTTTTCAAGCCCATGCATGCTACGAAACTGCTGAAAACAGTAAAAAATATAGAATTTTGTGTAACTTCAAAACTCTACCTTCTAAGTGCAAAAAATCAGTTTCTAACATGCCATTAGTCTTCAAAACCATAAACCAGCTTACACTATGACCCTTGAGGCATTTATTCCTCATTTATAATGGGTTGAGCTATTGGCTCTTCAAGCACTGCCATTTTTAGGCCTTTTTTCTCCAACTCCTCATGAATTAGTTCAAGCTGATCCTAGAGGTCCTTAACTTGATCTTTCAACTTCCTGTTGGTGGATTTCAAATGTATGTTCATCCTCCTGACATGTTTGGCCTCTTTTCTCAATGGAATGGTCCATTTGATAAGCTACTATGTATTATCCAAAGTATTTGAAACACTGTCAACTTGCTCTTCCCAAATTGCCATCATCTTTTCAAACTAGGCCTTCTCTACATTGTGTTTCCTTGCTTCTCTTTTCATAACAACAATTTCATGATTGGACAACTTCAATTGTTATTCAAGAAGTTGAAGCTCTATTTTTTCCATCACCTTCTCTTTTCCTTTCTTTGATTTGCTAATTGTATCTTTCTCTGTAGGTGATGAAAGGTCAATAATCTCTTGTGGTGACTGGACTGTCTCAGTAGGTGGATGAACCTCTTTACTGCTCTCTAATAGCTTCCTAACATGCCTTGTCATAGGATTTCTTGCTTGGAACATAAAACCTACATCTTCTCCTTCCAATTCTAATTTCTTAGCAGATTTGGCCTTTTTTAGTTTCTATCCACCTTCCTCTATGTCCTTAGCCTGGACTATAGGATTTTCTTCTATGTCAATGGCATGTAATATATCTTCTAGATTTCATTTATCTACTGCTCTGTCTTCTACAACCACTGTATTCTATTCTAAGACCACTGTTTGGCTCCTTGTCATCCTTTTGGTTCCTTGTTTACTCACAACTTGTTTTTGTTTTGCAGGTTTGACCACTTTTGACTTTTGTTTTGCAGGTGGAACATTTGGTGTATCAAAATTCTGCAATTGCTCTATTTCCATCATGATTGGTTCAATTGGTTCTACTCTTGCAGGTTCACTTGGTTCTGCTACCAATGGTTCACTTTTTTCTGCTACTAATGGTGATGGAATTATCCTAGGTTTAGGAGTTCTTAAAGGAGTAAGAGCATCCAACTCAAAACCACTAACAAACAAAATTGAAGACCAATCTCTGCCTAACCTTTGGAGTTCATCTAAAACCAGTGGTTTAATTAAACCATGATGAAACAATGATGTATCACTCCCTTCATATTTTGCTTGGACCTTGTTAGCGCTCAAATCTACCTCAGGCTGAAATGAGGTAAAACTCAAGGCTACATCAAACCACGCTTAGCCTCGTAGCTAGCCCTACGAGGGCAGGAGAGGGCTCTCTCCGTCAATCTCGATAAAATGAGCAATAGGGCTCGAGATGACTTAAGATAGGAGCTGATTTTAGGCTAGTAAAGAGATAGGTATGTTTGATTTTTTGATTTTTGGGTTTTCGCTGGAGAAATGGGGAAAACAAATTTTGGGTCCGGGGATAAGGTCAGACCTTTGCAGATTTCAAGTTGGGGCGAGGTAGGTGATTGTCTAGATGCTTTTGATTGGATATATGGACAGATCAGACCGACGAGGAGCTGAAGAGGGCAAAGAAGAACTTGGATCCTCTTCAAACAGTCGAGAACATATAGAACTAAATGAATTCAAAAGGCAGAGCACGGTAAACGATGGATTCAACCTCATCTACTCATTCAATTTAGTTCAGAAGCATATGAAAGGAATGGCATACATTAAACATGAAAAACTTACAGTAAACAGAGAGAAAACACCATCAAGAACAAAACACCACAAGGATCCCAACAAGTGCCGCAAAACCTCTGATCTTTCCTTAGCCAAAATATGAAAAAATATGTACAATGGTACCAAAAGTCTCCCAAGAGTCCAACCTCTCCAACCTCTGAAAATGATTGAGAAATTACATCATATAGATCATCCTAACCCCTTCCCACACCTCTAGGGGTCGAATTCCTCCTTCAGGGGTCAGTTTCAACCAAATTCTAATCAAGGAACTAAAATTTAGGCAGCTAACAACTTGCCTCTAAAAGAGTGGAAACTGATTCATTTACATGATTTTCACTTTTTTAAGAGTGAATATTCTAGAATAGATAAAAATAAGCCAAAGTTACATGCCAACCATCAATTTACATCATAAAAACCCAAAAATTTCATCCACAAGCAAAACTGGTCCAAACTGGCCGAAAATCTGAGCTGGAAGTTGAAAATTCAGCCAAAAATTTAAGTGGGTCGCATGCCTGAAACAAGTGGGTCGCATGACTTTCAGCCCGATTTTGAAGGACTTCCCGGCATCCAAATTGAGCTCATGATAGCTCGTTGGAAAGCCCTGGATGTTGGCTATCCAACCCAAGTGGAATTTTCCAATTTGAAGTTCATTTGATCCTCCAAAACCTCATTCTCCCAGAAGTACTTCCTCCTGGTGCAAAAGGTGACAACAAGGTAGTTTTCAAGGTGTTTTTGAGCTTTTTGACAATCCAGAATCTGATGAAATGCTTCGGTAATGCCTGAGGATGCATAACTTACCATGACAAATCCAAAAATGCAAAAATTTCCTTCAGCAAGTGTCCCAAAAAAAAGTGAGCATATGGGTGTGAGACCCACTTAACTGAAAAACCTGTTTTTAGACCAGCGAAGATCCTCCATCATGTATCTTGCCCAGTCCGCGATGCCTCGAAGAAACCAAATCAGGGAGTGGATGAGGCCTTTTACGCCTCGTTTTAGTCCTTCGCTCTGGCCTCCTCTTAGATCTTGTTCTTGCTGCCGGGAGCAGCCATCCAAAGAGCCCAATAATGTCTTTCATGTGACAGAAACATATATTTGTCTCGGTGTACTTTCCTTGATAACTTCTCAAATGAATGTGTATGTAACATGCGTGAGTTGAGTCTCTCGCTCATGGCGTCATGTCACCGGGCCTCTTCCGATTCCACTGTCGGTCCTCACGGATTCGACGCAACTCATAGTATGTGAGCTCATCCTCAAGCTGTTTGTTGCGCTGCTCCAAATAGTTAATCACCCACTGAGCCTTCTGCAATTGGTCTTTCAGCTGGTCATTCTCGGCCCTTTGCTCCTGGATGACTTCCCTCAGCTTCGAGCTGGGAGAGCCCGTATCAACATCAATGACTGTCATATCGGTGTCCCGGCCTCCTGATGGGCCCTCATCATGCATGGGCCTCTTGCCTCTGTCTTGTACCTGTACCTGCACTGGAGAAGAAAGTGAGACCCTTTCCACATCACGTGGAGATAGTACTGTATTTCTTGAAATATGTTTGTCAGCTGTGTATCTGGTTGTTTGAAAATGAACAATTTGGTATTTTTTGTTTTAATGCCCAAATGTGTCACATATATATCTGAGTGCTATGGAAAAACACGATAAAATGCTGTCTACCTGAATGGGACAACCAGCATTTGAGGGCTTAGGGATATGGTCAATTTGCAAGTGATATACTGGAAAATAATTGATAGTGAGGATTTTTGGGAATGGGAATAGGTGAAATAACAAAATGTAAATGAAATCTAAGGCATAATATTTGAATATTGTGGCCATCAAAATTTTGCCAATGGAGGGAAGGGATAACAGGTGATAGATTTAGGGTTTTACCACATGGGTACAAAGGAAATGAAGGATGTGAAATAGTGGCATAAAAATGGGACTGTGGTATAATAACAGTGATCTCAGCAGTGAGGGAAATAATATAATGACAGTAGTGATAAAGCATACACAACAATGGCATAAGAGTGTTTTGATAAATGCAGGTTTTGACACCAATTTCAAATGACCAACATCACTTCTCAAACCTTATGGAGCGAATTTTGAAATGAATATAGGGTTTATAGATTCTTCTCCCAACATGGCCTCTTTCCCAACATCAATAATATCATAATCATGCTAAAAATCCATTGAAAAATGATTAAAACCTGTTTGGAAGCTTTTGGAGTCGATTAGAATCGAATCTGGGCGCAAAAAATGAATTTTCTAGGTTCTAATTTAAGTGGGTCGCATACTGGTTTAAGTGGGTCGCACCCCTCAAGTGGGTCGCACCCGTTCAATTTTACACAGGCTGAAACGCTCAAGTGGGTCGCACCCCTCAAGTGGGTCTCACCCGTTTCAAGTGGGTCGCATGCCTCTTGCCACATAGTGCATTTTGCAGGAAGCTTTTGGAGGCCTTCCCGGTGTCCAAATCGGGTGGGTGATAGCTCGTTGGAAAGATCTTGGAGTCTAATTTCCAACAAAAGTGGAATTATGCAATTTGGATTTCATTTACCCTGTCAAAAATTAAATCTCCCAACACTAGTCAAAATGAGCAGAATGAGGCTGCCTCAAGGCAGAGCGCTGTTGCAGTCAACTTTTGAAGGTCTTCCTCAACTCCAAATTGAGCTCATGATAGCTCATTGGAAATATATTTGTGTCTAGTTATCATTTGACTCATCATGCAAGTCATTTAGCCAACCATGCTAGGAGAAATCTTGATTTTCCCAAGGTCACTTTAGAGGTGCATTCAATTCTCCTGAGACAACGGTATTTTTGATATTTCTATAAAACCATGATACCTGTGTAAAAAGTGAAAGAGTTTTTTCTTCCTTGGCATGTTGTGTACAAAACCTCTCTCAGTGTTCCAAAATTCATCTTTTATTGCTTTGAAACATCTTTTGAGTGAAACTTATCCCGATGTGTGAAACAAGGGATTTTGTCGAAATGAAGCGAAATGAAGGGGATAAGGGGCTTCTAAGTTCTTGGGGAAATTTTTGGAAGTAGGGAGGGATGTTAGGAAGCAGGGGAAAGTGGAATCTCAGAGATTGAGTGAGGGGAAGGGGTCCAAAAGGGCAAAACACAGGCCTAGCCTAGAAAATTGCCAAGTTTTGGCAAGAAACTAGGGTTTGTGGGAAAATGAGGAATTTGAGGGATCTCAGTGATGGGAAGTGTTTAATAAGGTATATTAAGGATAGGGAAAGGTGTGTGAACATCAGGATACAAGTTTTTCCGATGATTTGACCATCCAAGAGAAATTACCTCCAAAACCCTAGGAGAGGGAAATGGACCTTACCTAGACACAACTGAAGCATGAACAAGGTGTAAAATGACTCGATGGAGCTTGACATGATGATGAAAACCCTCTGAATGATGGTACACTCAGCTGAATGGTAACATGGACTGACACTTGGACAACTTTGGAAGGAGTGAAAGCAAACCCTAGACCTAATGCCTAGTGATCAAATTTTGCTTGAAGACTCTTTGAAATGACAAAATTTGACCTTGACACTTTAAAATCACTTTGAAAGAGCATGTTTGATCACTGGAGGAAGGCTGCAAAAGCTGACTCTAACATTGGCTCCAATGGGGATGGTAGCTCCATCTCCGTGGAGGTGCCAAGAACGGCAGATCTTTGGGAGAGCAGACCAGTGCCTTATCCATTGGGCCATGGAATCAAAAACTCAAACTGAAATGCATGACTGAAAACTGATGACTTGATGACACAAATTGAATCTCACTCAACTAAAAACTAACTCGATACTTAAACACAACCGACAAACTGGAAATATGCTCAAAGTAGAGCTTATTCAATACAACCTACTCTAATTGTACTTTACACCACCCGATCAACTGTAATGGAACAGCCAATGCAACCATGTAAGCATGCTGGCTGCTGTTTGATTTCTTCCCACATGCTTGCTTATGAACAATGAGAAATAACTACTGAAAGGCAACTCCCATGGAAACTTTGAACCAAGTGGACTGCTGATAAACTTGCAAAGCATAAATTGACTGGATGACTGCAAGAATACTGCGAATGGATCTTCATAAACATAACTCTGGTCCAAATAATCTCCATACCTTGATCTTAAACTTTTCCTCACATCTGCGGTGCTTTTCTTTGGTGATTGTAGCAAGCTGTCAAAAGGATCCTGAAATTCATGAAAAACCAAACTCTGTTGCTGATTCCAGACAGAACAAAAGCCTCCTTTATCAATCTCCTCATATGAAAAATTTGTTAGACAAGACAATGAAGGCAGCTTTTGAACAAGATTACTATCAACATTCTTTTCAGGCACATGGTTAGCTAATAAAGGAAAACTTTTATAGCAAACATCATCCAACACACGAGCAATAGGATCATCAAAAACTTGAGAAGACTGCTGCACTGTATCCCTTGAAACTGTATGACATCCTACTGGCTGTTCCTCTTTTTCTTGAGATATATTACGAATATTCTGCCTTATAAACTGAAATGCCTCGAAACAAAAGGGTATAGAATTTTCCTGCATCATCAAATCATGTATTTCATCTTCCACACCTTCATCTGTAATCTGACCTTCAATTTCATTTGGTGGCTGCAAATCTGATGCTACAAGCTGCTCATCTGAAGATTTACTATGCAATTTATCTTTCAAAAGCTGAAATGATTCAAAACAGAAAGGTACGGAGTCACCTTGTATCATTTGATCACATGTACCAGCTTCCATGTCCTCATCTGTAACTTGACAATCAATGGCTTTCGAGGGCTGCAAGTCTGAATATGAGAAGTTTTCGTTGCCCTCAAGACGATCCAGATCAAGACTTGTTGACATTTGATTTCTGATTGCATGGAAGTTATCTCTAATGAACTGAAACGAATCAAAACAAAAAGGCAAAGATCCTTCACTTACTTCAAAATTTGCTGCACTTTCCTCATCATTGTCATAGCTGATATGCATCGGTTGATCACTGTACTCAAGCTGCTGAAAGTGAACTTCCTCCTCACACAAACTAGCTGCTGATTCGTCTGGAAGATTAGCTTCTGTTTGGAGAACATAATCATCATCATACTGATCAAACTGAGGCAAATCATCAGTATACAACACGTCATCAAGCATACACATCATATCAACAACTCTCTCTTCTTCACAATGATCTATAAAACAATCACTATGACAACTGGGATCGGAAACAAAATGTTTTAGGTCAGCCACTTGTTCTTGAATGTCATTTTCATTTTTTGCAGTCATTTTCTGCACCATCTCTTCTACTGCATTTACGAAAAGATCAAGCTTTTCCTCTGAAAGTGTCAGCTGCTCTGAAACATTCTTCTTTTCTTCTTCCTTCAACCTTGCCCTCAAGATCAGCAAATGAGCCTCTACATTCACTGCCTTGTTCTGCATTTCGTGAAGTGTTGCAATATTCTTTTCTCTCAGCTGAAACTCCATTTCCGGATCAAAGGCACCCGGGTAGTGCAAGAGAGCAGATCTAGGAGAAGGTCTTATATCAGCTGGCATTGAATAATAAACTTGGTTAAATCTGGCAGAAAATTGTTGTACTGTCTCCCCTGGCAATCTTTTCAGCTGGTTATACTCCTCTATAATCAACAAAAAGTTCTGTCCGATCATCCACCTGTCAAGGAAAACTTTGACAAAATGCTGGAAATCTAAAATGCTCGCATCAGGCAGGGCTTTAAACCAACTCTTCACTTGGCCTTGCAAAGAAAGAGCAAAAATCCTGATACTAACATCTTCATCATCAACTTCAAAAAGATCTAGAAAAGTCTCAACATTCTGCACATGTTGCTCAGCATTGACATTGTTACATTCACCGTCAAATCTTGGTAGATATAGATCATAATTTGCAGGAAAAGCATGAAGAACAGAAGGTAAAACAAGAGGTTTGTACCGATCTGGAATTTTACAAGGTGTAGGGGTATGTACAAGAGCTGTGGGATCAGTTTTGTTTTCTTTAGGCTCATCACTCTGAAGAGAGTCATCATAAGGTGTGGGAAAAGTAAGGAGACCAGGATCAAAGGGAAACTCAGCATTTACACTTTTTGAATGGGTCGAGTGAAGATTTTGATCACCTTTCTCATACAACAAATTTTGAAAAACTTTCAGGACAGCTTCAAAACCAGCAAAGAAGTAAGTTACAAGAAAGCAGATTAGATCCTGAATACCATTCCACTTTAAATACCTGAACTTTGTGTAAGATCCTTCCATTTTCTCAGAGAAAAAGTCAATCCTCTAGTGGAGTCTCTACAGGAGTCACCAGGTGAATGATTTCAGCCTTCTTATGTCTGATCGTTGTCCACCATCAACCATCAGATCTGAACTCGATACATGTACTGGGGGAATTCACAAATCAAGGGACACATTCACAAGCTAAACCGGAGATCGACTGAAGCAGCTTTTATCTACTATGCACTCGCAGAGCAATGTGCAGTTCGAAGGCTACCTGGTGTGACTTCAGACTCCGTCTATAGCAAATGACAGTAACAAGCAAACCATTTTCTTCCCCAGTATGGTCGCCACTATGTTAGCGCTCAAATCTACCTCAGGCTGAAATGAGGTAAAACTCAAGGCTACATCAAACCACGCTCAGCCTCGTAGCTAGCCCTACGAGGACAGGAGAGGGCTCTCTCCGTCAATCTCGATAAAATGAGCAATAGGGTGCGAGATGACTTAAGATAGGAGCTGATTTTAGGCTAGTAAAGAGATAGGTAAGTTTGATTTTGATTTTTTGGGTTTTCGCTGGAGAAATGGGAAAACAAATTTTGGGTCCGGGGATAAGGTCAGACCTTTGCAGATTTCGAGTTGGGGCGAGGTAGGTGAATGTCTTGATGCTTTTGATTGGATATACGGACAGATTAGACCGACGAGGAGATGAAGAGGGAAAAGAAGAACTTGGATCCTCTCCAAATAGTCGAAAACACATAGAACTAAATGAATTCAAAGGCAGAGCACGGTAAACAATGGATTCAACCTCATCTACTCATTCAATTTAGTTCAGAAGCATATGAAAGGAATGACATACATTAAACATGAAGAACTTACAGTAAACAGAGAGAAAACACCATCAAGAACAAAACACCACAAGGATCCCAACAAGTGCCGCAAAACCTCTGATCTTTCCTTAGCCAAAATATGAAAAAATATGTACAATGGTGCCAAAAGTCTCCCAAGAGTCCAACCTCTCCAACCTCTCCAACCTCTGAAAATGATTGAGAAATTACAATATATAGATCACTCTAACTCCTTCCCACACCTCTAGGGGTCGAATTCCTCCTTCAGGGGTCAGTTTCAACCAAATTCTAATCAAGGAACTAAAATTTAGGCAGCTAACAACTTGCCTCTAAAAGAGTGGAAACTGATTCATTTACATGATTTTCACTTTTTTAAGAGTGAATCTTCTAGAATAGGTAAAAATGAACCAAAGTTACATGCCAAACATAAATTTACATCATAATAACTCAAAAATTTCATCCCCAAGCAAAACTGGTCCAAACTGGCCGAAAATCTGAGCTGGAAGTTGAAAATTCAGCCAAAAATTTAAGTGGGTCGCATGCCTGAAACAAGTGGGTCGCATGACTTTCAACCAGATTTTGAAGGACTTCCCAGCATCCAAATTGAGCTCATGATAGCGCGTTGGAAAGCCCTGGATGTTGGCTATCCAACCCAAGTGGAATTTTCCAATTTGAAGTTCATTTGACCCTGCAAAACTTCTTTCTCCCAGAAGTACTTCCTGCTGGTGCAAAAGGTGGCAGCAAGGTGGTTTTTATGGTGTTTTTTAGCTTTTTGACCATCCAGAATCTGATGAAATGCTTCGGTAATGCCTGAGGATGCATAACTTACCATGAAAAATCCAAAAATGTAAAAATTTCCTTCAGCAAGTGTCCCAAAAAAAAGTGAGCATATGAGTGCGAGACCCACTTAACTGAAAAACCTGTTTTTAGACCAAAAAATTTCAAAATGACAAAATTTTCTCCGAATTTGCTCAAATTCGGAGCGAAGATCCTCCATCATGTATCTTGCCCAGTCAATGAAGCCTCGGCCAAAATCCGAAGTGGATCAGGCCTTTTCCGCCGTTTTAGTGCTTCGCTCAACCTCCTCTTCAGAATCTTCATTCTTGCTTTGCAGACATGCATGCGAGCCCAATAATGTCCTTTCATGTGACGAAGCATGTCTTTGTCTCGATTGGCCTTCGCCAGCAACTTCTCCAAATGAATGTTAATATGCATGAGTTCAGTCTCTCGCTCAACTGGCGTCATGTCACCAGGTCTCTTTCGGTTCCACTGTCGGTCCTCACGGATTCGACGCAGCTCATAAAGTGTGCGCTCATCCTCTAGCTGTTTGTTGCGCTGCTCCAGATAGTTTATCACCCACTGAGCCTTCTGCAATTGATCTTTCAGCTTGTCATTCTCGGCCCTTTGCTCCTGGATGATTTCCCTCAGTTTCGAGCTAGGAGAGCTCGCATCAACATCAATGATTGTGAAATCTGTGTCCCGGCCTCCTGATGGGCCCTCATCATGCATGGGCTTCTTGCCCCTGTCCTGTATCTGTACCTGTGCTGAAGAAGAAGGCGAGACCCCTTCCACATCCAGTGGAGATAGTACTCGCGCTGCTGAAATGTGTTTGTCAACTGCATGCTTGGTTGTTTAGAAAATGAGCAATTTGGTGTTTTTGTTTCAATGCCCAAATGTGTCACATATGTAATACAGTGCTATGGGAAAAACCACAGTGATAAAGTATTGTCAAGTGTGGGGACAACCACTGTTTGAGGGGTTTAGGGATATGGTCAATTTGCAAGTGATATGGGAAAATAGTGATAGTGAGGATTTTTGGGAATGGGAATAGGTGAAATAATAAAATGTAAATGAAATCTAAGGCATAATATTTGAATATTGTGGCCATCAAAATTTTGCCAATGGAGGGAAGGGATAACAGGTGATAGATTTAGGGTTTTACCACATGGGAACAAAGGAAATGAAGGATGTGAAATAGTGGCATAAAAATGGGACTGTGGTATAATAACAGTGATCTCAGCAGTGAGGGAAATAATATAATGACAGCAGTGATAAAGCATACACAATAATGGCATAAGAGTGTTTTGATAAATGCATGTTTTGACACCAATTTCAAATGACCAACATCACTTCTCAAACCCTATGAAGCGAATTTTGAAATGAATATAGGGTTTATAGATTCTTCTCCCAACATGGCCTCTTTCCCAACATCAATAATATCATAATCATGCTAAAAATCCATTGAACAATGATTAAAACCTGTTTGGAAGCTTTTGGAGTCGATTAGAATCGAATCTGGGCGCAAAAAATGAATTTTCTGGGTTCTGATTTAAGTGGGTCGCATACTGGTTTAAGTGGGTCGCACCCGTTCAATTTTACACAGGCTGAAACGCTCAAGTGGGTCGCACCTCCGAAGTGGGTCGCACCTGTTTCAAGTGGGTCGCATGCCTCTTGCCACATAGTGAATTTTGCAGGAAGATTTTGGAGGCCTTCCCGGTGTCCAAATTGAGCGTGTGATAGCTCGTTGGAAAGCTCTTGGAGTCTACTTTCCAACACAAGTGGAATTATGCAATTTGGATTTCATTTACCCTGTCAAAAATCAAATCTCCCAACACTAGTCAAAATGAGCAGAATGAGGCTGCCTCAAGGCAGAGCGCTGTTGCAGCCAATGTTTGAAGGTCTTCCTCAACTCCAAATTAAGCTCATGATAACTCATTGGAAATATATTTTTGTCTAGTTATCCTTTGAATCATCAAGCAAGTCATTCAGCCAACCATGCTAGGAGAAATCTTGATTTTCCCAAGGTCACTTCAGAGGTGCATTCAATTCTCCTGAGGCAACGGTATTTTTGACATTTCTCTAAAACCATGATACCTGTGTAAAAAGTGAAAGAGGTTTTTCTTCCTTGGCATGTTTTGGACAAAAACCTCTCTCATTTTTCCAAAATTCATCTTTGATTGCTCTAAAACATCTTTTGAGTGAAACTTATCCCGATGTGTGAAACAAGGGATTTTGTCGAAATGAAGCGAAATGAAGGGGATAAGGGGCTTCTAAATTCTTGGGAAAATTTTGGGAAGTAGGGAGGGATGTTAGGAAGCAAGGGAAAGTGGAATCTCAGAGATCGAGTGAGGGGAAGGGGTCCAAAAGGGAAAAACACAGGCCTAGCCTAGAAAATTGCCAAGTTGTGGCTAGAAACTAGGGTTTGTGCAAAAATGAGGAATTTTGGGGATCTCAGTGATGGGAAGTGTTTAATTAGGTGAATTAATGATAGGGGAAGGTGTATGAACATCAGGATACAAGTTTTTCGATGATTTGACCATCCAAGAGAAATTACCTCCAAAACCCTAGGAGAGGGAAATGGACCTTACCTAGGCACAACTGAAGCATGAACAAGATGTAAAATGACCCAATGGAACTTGACATGATGATGACAACCCTCTGAATGATGGCACACTCAGCTGAATGGTGACATGGACCGACATTTGGACAAATTTGAAAAGAGTGAAAACAAACCCTAGACCTAATGCCTAGTGACCAAATTTTGCTTGAAGACTCTTTGAAATGACAAAATTTGACCTTGACACCTTAAAATCACTTTGTAAGAGCATGTTTGATCACTGGAGGAAGGCTGCAAAGGCTGACTCTAACAGACCTTATCTGCCATTTTTGACAAACTTCTATGTAAATAGAAAGGCAGATCAAGGGAAATCTTACCAATAAAGTGTAGAAGTAGCTTGAAATGATATGAGTAGACTTTATGGTATCTCCCTTCACAATTAAAGTACTTTTGGATGATGAAAAATAGTTTTGAGTAGTTTTCCTTTATGCAGCTCCTTGGAATGACATTGGTGAGATCCATTTCACTGTTTTCAGGCTTCATAAACTCTTTTCATTGCTCCATGTTGAACTTGAAACCTTTGAACCATTTCTCTTGTCCTCTTGGAATCCCTGTAGCAGCTGCAATAACCTCTGGTGTGATGGAAAGATTAAGCATTCCCACTTTGGTGGTTATTCCACTGAATTTTAAAGCAAACTCTTTAGAAACCTGTCATGGAAGCCTTCTAATTTCTCACAAAACTGTAAGCAACCTGTCCTTCTAAATACTTCCACAACTGTTGGGTCTTCATTGATCAAATTCATATCTGCTGGTTCATATCTCAGACATTTTCCACCCTTGTTTGTTATTTTTTTTCTTCCATGGTTTCTTTTATGTCTTCACAACCTCGCTTGATGACTTGCAGCCTCGCTTGATAGTTTGCAGCCTCGCTTGATAGTGATCAATGTAAACCTTTGAAAATACCAGCCACAACTTTGGCTTAATGCGATAGCTCTCTAGAGCTCAATATCATGCAAAGAAGGAATGAGAAATGAGAAATGACTAAATTAGGAAAGATTTTGAAGTTTTGATGTCTTCTTATGACACAATGATGACTCATACATGCCTAAACTAGTGATGATAACTTCAGACTTGACCATGTACCTTGATTTTATCCCTCCATGAATCGAATGGCATCTAACTTACCCTTGCCCAATGATATTTTGACACCTAATAGCTAATCTGATAATACAGATAGGAAACCATGATTTCATAGCGTATCTAGTGTAAATTTGGTTGTTTTCGCTACGAAACTATCAGCACTTTTGTAGCGAAAAGTGAATTTTCTCAGTGTATTTCTCTATGAAACTGTGGTTTCTTGGCTAAAATGACATTTTCAGTAAAGAAACCTTGGGAGTTGAAATATGTCAGAATATAATGAGTGATGTGACATGAGGGGATTTGAAAATGAGTGGGTTTAGACCTTAGGGTAAACTTAAACAAGAAAAATTTAAAATTTTCCTTGACCAAGAATATAAAAAATGAATCCTACAACCGTAATTTTGACACACGAACCTATTTAACTTTGTCAAATGATGCTTCATTTTTTTTTTTGGGTGATAACATATATCACCAAACAGTTTAGGACAAAAGAAACCTGCCCTCAGGATCTTGTGTGCAGTGGATCACTAGCTATAATGCTCGCCACATATCCCTTTGTGGAACTTAGTCATTACTTGGTCAACTTCGTGCTCTGTTAAACATAATAATAGTATCCCCGTAGGATATTTCCAATACAATCGCCCATTTTCCACGATGTACTTTTGAGACCTCAGCCTCAAGGTGCGGTGCTTGGCCTTATCATAGTAGGGAGGAAATCTCAGTGTTAAAAGATATTTCACTATATATTTATACCATGAGGAAAGAAGGTACTTCATATGTGTCTTTTGCATGGAAGATTCTATGCGTTGATGTGCACCTGTATCCTCCTGTGCTTCTCCTCCTGTCATAGACATATTTATCCCCAGAGCTTGACAGTTGGATTCAGACATAATCTTTGCCAACCCTTGGACTTTAATGAGTTTCGTAGGCTTTATCTCCATCTCGTACTCCTGACTCTTAGCTATCCATTTGCCTCTTTTTCCTTCACTGTTTCCCTGCACCAAGATATCCTTCACTGCTGTTGTGGGAACATAGGCAATTATGGAAGATTGTAACACATACACCCGGAATGACTTTAGAGATTTGACCATAGCGTATGCTTGCTTTTCCAGGATATTATATTTCACTTCGGCATCCCGCAGCACCTGGCTAAAGAACACGATGGGTTGTTCATGCCCTTTTTCATTCTTATGTAGCAGCACTGCAACTATTGTATGAGGAGAGGCAAAAGAGAAAATCATGAAGGGCTTCCCATAATCTGGACCTATCAATACTGGAGCTTCTGCAAATGCCTTCTTGATTCTGTCAAAAGAATCCCTCGATTGAGGGGTCCACCTCACTTCATTGTTCTTCTTTAGCATTTCAGTGATGTTTTAGACGATCTCAACATAATTTGGTATGAATATTATTAGAAAATTTATCCTCCCTAGGAACACTTGTACCTCATTTTTGTTTCTTGGTGGAGAAATTCCGTTTATCACCTCTACCCATTTCAGATCAATATTCACTCCCTCCTTAGTTACTATATGTCCCAGTAACTTTCCTTCTTCCAGGGAAAACATGGATTTTTGAGGGTTCAGGGATAGGCCATACCTGTGACATTTGTCGAAGGTTCGTCGAAGATGTTCAATGTGTTCAGTGTCACTCTTCTAGAAAACAATAATTTCATCCAGGTAAATCACCACGAAATTATCCTAGTCTCCTATGAAAGTGATGCCCATAGCATGCTAGAATGTGGCCCCGACATTTATCAGGCCGAAAGGCATTCAGGCGTACATGAAGGTTCCCCAAGGCGTAGCAAACATCGTCTTCTTTTAGTCTTCCGGGAGCACTGCCATTTGATTATATCCTAGGAAGTTGTCCATCATGGACATGCGGGAGCATCCCATCACCTTTTGCAAGATGTGGTCCATCTTTGGGAGGGGATAGTTGTATTTAAGTGAAGCTCTATTCAGATTGCGGAAATCCACACCGATCTTGATTTCACCATTCTTCTTCCTCACGGGTACCAGGTTTTCCACCCATTCAGAGTACCTTAGAGGGACAATCATCTTTTCCTGCAAGAGCTTCTTTATTTCCTTTTCAATAGTTGGGAGAAGAAGATGATTGATCTGTCTCAACTTTTGCTTATGAGGCTTAGCGTCCTCTTTGAGTGGTATCTTGTGTTGTATAATGTCAATGTCAAAAGTCTTCAAATCCTGGTATGACCAGGAGAAGACATATTTATATGATTGAAACAACCTAAGGTAATGATCTTGGTATTCTTCAGGGACCCCTTTTGACAGCTTCACCACCTTCAGATATTCCTTCGTCCCAACATTCACATCCTTGATAGGCTCATCTAGGGTCAATTTGCTGGGGTTCACTAGGATATAATTATTGTCAAACAATCTCTCCAACAGAACGAGACCCTTTGGAATGACATTTCCCTTTAATTACAACACACGGTGCCCAACCAGTGTCTCTTCCCATATGGTTTTTGGTTCTTGAATGTCATCCTCGGTGATTGAGTCAATCACCATATTTGAGAACTCACCCATCGTTTCCATAAAATGCTTGAATTTCTCTTCATCCTTGAATACTTGCAAATTCTTTACGTTGTCCGGAATGAAGGGGCGGTATCGCACTTCAACCTCATATCTGAGTAGGGGATTTTGCGGGGGGAGGAAAATACTAGCAGCCACAGCTAGTGAGCCTGCCATTATTTTCTTATCCCTCGGCATGAACTGAATGTTGAAAGTAGAAAAGAAGTTCTCAACCAAATCCCATACCACATTTCTGGAGGCTCTGAGCCATGGGTGTTTATTTTGGCATTGGTTCCTGACTTGCCTCACTACTAGCTCTAAATCTTTAAACACTTTGAGATTCTGTATGTTCATGTTCCGTGTCGCCTGCAATCCCAACAGTAGGGCTTCATACTCTGCCACGTTGTTTTTGGCTTCAAGTTCCAGCTTAAAGGAGAGGGGAACTAAAAAACGTTCTGGTGATATCAAGAGTACCCCAGCCCCATTTCCTTCTCGTGAGTAAGCTCCATCAAACTGCAAGGTCCATATCTTGTTTTCCTCTCTACTCATAGGATTTTTCTGTGTTATGGTGTTGGGGTCTTGTGATTTGGCACATTGGAATACCAAGTGACAAGGCAACAACAAAACTAGTCTTTAGAGCTCGAGGACCTAGCCTTCCTAGTCTCAGAGAGGGATCTCTTAATTGTTTGCAAAGATGTAAGCTTGTTTGCTTTTAAGGGTTGATTTTAGGCTAGTTATTAAGCATGAGTTTGTTTGATTGTTTGGCGGGACATGATGATCTAGGCAACATAGATAAAAAAGGGAAATCTCTAAGTCATTGGGCAATGGAGTCAAGTGGAAATTGTAACAAGTTTGTAAATGAATAAGGGGTATCAAAGGGCAAATCTATCTTGGCCAGTGGATCTTCAAAGTCTTTCAGGTGGAATGAAATGGACATCAAAGGTTTTTAGAATGAAAAGTAGAACTAAGGGAAATTAATAATCCTTATTTATATGTACTTCTCAATAAAGGGACTTAAAACATTATCTAAACATGAAGATGTATTCCATAGACAGGGCTAACCATAAATTCTAGAAACCATACTTCAAAAAATAACAATTTCAAGACAAACTTTTCAAATGAAATCTAGGAGTCGAGGAACGCTATATTTCATCCAAATATTTCACTTTCAAGTATAAGAAAACATTCAAGATTCACAAATAACTGCATTCATAGATTTCAAGACAAAATTTTCAAATGAAATCTAGGAGTCGAGGAACGCTATATTTCATCCAAAGATTTCACTTTCAAGGATAAGAAAAAATTCAAGGTTCACAAATAACTGCATTCATAGAAGAGGGAACTCCTAAACATCTTTGATTACAGCTATAAATACCTTCAAAACAATTATTTGAGAAAGTACAAAGGGTATGATCGGAACAAAACCTCTTTGGCAGACTTTGGATAATGATACTTTGAAGGAAGACTTCAAAAATAATTTTTAAGTGGCAATAAGTAAGCAAGGAAAATCATAAATCATTCTTGAGATCAACTGGATTGAAATATTTAAGAAATAAACAAGCATAAGGGTTCAAGAGAGTAATTAAGAATTCTCTAGAATGCCTCAACAGAGGAAAACATAAAACAATGGAGAGTAAAGAGGTCTAAGGTGCTTCTAGGAGACATTTCTTAGCCCAAAATTTTTAGTCTACTGTAGTAAGAAATGATGAAACAGAATGGAAAACAAGAAAAACATTAACATATTAGAATAATTCACCAATAGCCAAGCTCAGGGATCCAATGACAGAGCTTTCTCCATCAACAAAAAGGTCAAAACATCCACAGGTTCCAGAACATCAATTTCCTTTCAACTTCAGCAGAGCTATGTATTACTTCAAAGAGTCATCAAATGCCCACTTTACAATGAGTTCCAATGCAGTATTTATGTTGCAAATGAGGAGGTGGAATTGATCTAGGGTTCAAAATGTTATTAATTACAGAGTGAATGCATTTCTAGCCTTAAAAACCATGCAAGGCATAAGGCAGAAATAGGTGCAATTACTTCTCTGTTTCAATAACTCTGTCTTAACTTCTGATAGAAAGATAGGAGAAAAGAATGACTTTCAAGGCTTATTCTTATGTTTAAAATAACTGTCCTGACAGATTAAAATATATTTTAGAATGTGTATTAACTGCCAATTTGTCTTTGTAGGGAGAAAGTAGGCTACATGTGGCTTTTAGATATTCTGAGTGAATAACTGCTTTCTGTTGATGTGTCCGAGGCTGTTTTGGCCTAATCTTTCCTCTGATTTCTTCATTAAAACTGGCCTTTAGGTCTGATTTTACTTTCACCTTCATAATATTTTGTGTGTTCTTTATCTCCTTTTATGATTGCTTCGAACCTTTATTTGCTTATCTTTAGTCTCTGTGCTCCTTTAATTTTCACTGTTTGCTGTATTTCTTGATGTACATGTGTCCTTGGTTGCTGCGCTGGAGGGTTTGAATGAATAGTCAATGCTCATGACAAATTGACTTAAACATGGAATAAACCCTTTCTTATCCCTTTTCTGCATTGATTTGAGCCGCAGAAGGTCGTCACCTTAGACCCCGTCCCTTTTATGGACTATGGGAAGGCTCAGATGCCTTAGAGCCGCCATTGAACCTGCAATAAAAAAGAAACATTAATAAATCCTAAATTCATGGTTTAAACTACTTTTCAGAGGCTCATGGAGGGTTTTAGAGAAATTGAAGAGGTGGAGGTTAGTGCGCAGAGGAGGGATTATGTGCAGGGGAGGGGTTCTGTATGCAACCAGGAGGAAAAATGGCGGAATTCTTGAATTTTGGCGTGGAAAAGGTGAAGGTGGTTTTGCGAAACCAAAGGTGGTTTTCACGCGAGGCATGGGTGGTAAGTGGTAATGGGCTAAACGAACGTGATACGACTCCAGAGGTGACACGTAACCCTGGAAAAACCATCTTTTTCGCGTTCAAAATGCACAGAAGCGGGGGGGGGGGGGAACAAGTTGGTGCGCGATAAGATCCCGACCATCAGATCTGAAGGAACGATGGTTGGGATCTATTCAAAATTTCATGAAAATCTCAAATGATTGAGAGGGTCAGCGAAAATGCGAAAGAGCGACGATCGTTGGATCTGGAGGATCAACAGTGGAGATGAATAGAGGGAATGCACAAAATAAAATATATGGGCAGGGGAATGGATGAATGGAGAAAGAACGATCACCATTGGATCAAGTAGATCAACGGTCTGGGATTATATCGGAGAAAGGCAGGTAGAGGGGAATGATCAGGAGTGGGAGGAGAAAGTGAGAGTGCACTGGCCGTTGGATTAGGTAGATCAACGATATAGATTATATCGCAGATGCGTAAAAAGAATGAATGAGGTGGAGGGGGACAGAAATGTGAAAGAGCGATGACCGTCGGATCTGGAGGATCGACGGTCGGGATCTTTTCGGAGTTTCGCATAAATAGCAAATGGGGTGAGAGGACGGTGAAACAATGAAACAACACTGGCTTTTGGATTTAAAGAGATCAATGAAGGAGAAAACATCGCTGTTTCGCATAGAGGGATGAATGGTGTGGCAAAATGGAAAAATGCGATGAAGCGAACACCGTCGGATCAGGAGGATCGACGGCTCGGATAATTTCGGAGAATGGTAGGCAGAAGGGGTTTGGACAGGAGAAAAGCGATACTGCGAAAGGGCGATGACATTCAGATCTGGGAGAGATCAATGGTCAGGACTCCATCGACGAAATAAACATCGCAGAGAAAGAATAGAGAAGGCAGATGGAAAAGGGGAAGGGCGAAGTGGCGTGGGCTGTTGGATGCTGAAGAAAAACAACCCATATTATATCAAAAAATGCACAACGCAGAGTTAAAAAGGGGCCAATTCTTTAAGTGAACGGTCGCGGGTCTTGGTCACATGGAGAAAAGGGGCTGAGGATTTAAGCCCATAGAGGCTTAAGGCCCATTTTTATGAAAATTTGGAAAATAGGCCGAAAAGTGGGTTTTTAGCCCTTTTTTGGTGTTCCGATAAGTATAAAATGGAGGTTTAAACCATTATAAAAGGGGTTTTAATGGTTTAAAATGGTTTTTTAGAGGAATGGAGGGTAAATGAGAAAGGAACAAAACCTTTTTTGCAAGGAGAAAATGACTGTTTGGATAAGTGAAAATGAGTGAAAATGGGAAGATATGATGGAGGTGAAAAAATGGGAAATATAGCCTGAAAAAAATTTCTTTTTGAGATGGAAGGATAGCTTGGAGGTTTTAAGTGAAGATATTAAGTGAATTGGTAGACTTAGGATAATGAGAGCTGTG
This sequence comes from Pinus albicaulis, assembly GCA_034641835.2. Classification (NCBI taxonomy): domain Eukaryota; kingdom Viridiplantae; phylum Streptophyta; class Pinopsida; order Pinales; family Pinaceae; genus Pinus; species Pinus albicaulis. The sequence goes on from CM076576.1 coordinate 88,948,368, forward strand.
GGATTTCTAGAACTCACAATTTCTCTGCAAATTTTTTTTCTAGAAATCTGAGTTTTTCAACTTTAGTCATCTTTGGATAAAGTCAAAATTATGGATGACTAACAATAAGAAAGACCTTCATTTTTTGCAGGAAATTTTCATCCTCCTTGAGAATAAGACAAGAGAATTCACCCTATTTACCATAGATTGGAGAATTTGTCGATCAACTGACTTTAGTGACCATCTTCACAAACCTGGATTCTCAGTATAATCGTCTTTCCTCCCCACCAAATATTGGAATAGTGGCGTAGGTGAGGTCAATTTTTATTGATCTTCCAATTTTGAAACCCTAGGATCTAGACAAAAACATTGCAAACCGAGATGGGATATTGGCTACAACAATGTCCATTACCACACTTTTGTTCATAATCTCAACCAAGTTTACTACCAGATATTTTATCATGCCCAAGCATTTCACTCTCTTGGAATCAAAAGAATATAGGTCTTTATAAGGCCTGGTAATCTGCAACCCCAACTGCTCCATGACAGACAATGGCAACAGGTTATGTGAGGCCCCAGAATCTAGCATGCAATTATGCAATAATAGGTCATGTATAACTAGAGTCACATAGAATGGGGGAGTGGCCGAGTCTTGCTCTTCTACATGAGGTCCAAATACTACCATGGGTATTTCTTCTTGGAGATCGAGGTTGTCATGCAGAGGGCTTACACCATGGGGAAACATGAATTAGGACACTTGGGCCTTGTATGAATTTTGTTTTAGGAGCTCAATCAGGGGAACCAATATCTTAACCTTCTCTAATTATTTCTGGAGGTTAAAGGCTGGGGGATATTTTTCTGTAATAACTTCCTTGAACTTCTATTTAGGAGGGTTTTGCAGTTTCAAGGGTATAGCTGTGGACTTCTCATTTTTGGGAGGATCAAAGCCTTGTTTCATGGAAGTGGATACAACAGATTTGTGAGGGGCAGGCTCTTCTAATGGATTTTCCCCCTTACTGGAAGAACTAGGAGGGGTCTGTTCTCTTGATGTTGACCCTTCATTTTGTTCTTGCACTCGGGTTCTCTTTCAGGAGGACCTGAGATCATACTTCTTGTGGAGTTGAGCTTGCATGAATTCCACGAATTTCTTGTAGTAATTGTCAATATCTTTGTCTTCTAAAGGGACTTCCTTCTCTTCTTACTCCTCTTGCAGGGTGAGTTCACCTTCCTCATCATCAGAGTAAGCGAGGAATTGATTCTCTTGGCCGTCTGTGAATTCCTCGATGTGTTCCTCTAGCTCTCCTTCCAAGTATAGAGGAGGTTGGATTTGATCTTGCTGTTCCTTCCTTTCACACTGTAGCAGCTGTAGAGGGGGCTTCTGATACTAGGGATTAAACCCATGGTTTGGAATCATTTTGTTGGAACGAGGAAGGGAATTCTTGGCCTCCAATTCAAGCTTAATCAACTTATTTGAGAGGTTCTTGATCATCTTATTCATTTCTTCCATTCTATACTCTTGTGATTCCCTCTCTTGATTTGAAGTAGAAGTCTCCTCCTCCTTTCTCTTTATTCTGGCTTCATGCTCAGTATTCCCCTTGAATTTACCAGTAGAAGAAAAGTTTGCTGCTACTTCCAATGCATCAGTCTGGATCTGATCTAGAGATGTGGATTTTATTTTTCTTAGGGTGAACCCAAACTCCGGATCGAAAGCTCCTGCGAAGACCACCTTAGCAGTTGCTTGGGGAGGATTTATTTCAGTAGGGAGATTATTATAGAGCTTATTGAACCTCTTTATGAATTCTGTTACATCCTCATTGTGTCTATTTTTAAGAACATTGAAATCTGTGAGAACGTATCCATGGTCCCTCTTTTCTCCCCATTTTAGTGTGAATAAATTCTCCATTTCTTCCTAAGTGGTGGCTGTGTTATCAACTAGAGATTTGAACCACTTTCGAGCCTCTCCATCCAAGAATTGGACGAAAAGTCTCAACACCACATCTAAGTGCTCTACATTCACATTATTAGCAAAGGCACATAAGTACTATCTTCCCCGGTGAACCGAGGCAGGAGCTTTAGATAATCTTGAGGCATGTCATTCAATACTTGAGGTAAAGCCAATGGATCATATTTGTTGAGGAGGAAACGAGGTACAACCATGGGGGGTGGTGGTGGTAAGTTCTGAGGATGATTTGGCTGTGGTATAAAAGGTATATGCTGAGTGGAGGTTTGGATATTTATCTGTGAAGGGATTTGGAGTGTTGTAACTTCTTTCACTTCTTCAGCCTCAGGAGATTCAACTTCGTCTTTTATGGCTGAGCTGGCTAAAGCAGAGGTTTCTTAAGGATAATCAAGTACCAGGCTATGGAGCTAGGGCCATAGATGCCATATTTCTGAGAAGAGGAAGGTGAATCTTGTAGAGAAAATGAGGGTAGGTTAGCCTGGTTGGGCTGCTTCTCCCTCTAGATTCTCTTAAATATGGTATTTTCAGGATCCGATACAGAAGGGGTTCTCTGTTGAGAAGTATCTGATCGGGTATGAGGCCTGGTGTAAGCCAGGATTGCACTTGATTTGGACTTTGATAATAGTGGAGTCGCTAATGTGAGGGCTATGCAACTCTCAACCCTTCGTGCTTTCCTGATTGAAGGGTGAAGATAATATTGTATCCCAGGGAAAGGTTTTCTAATTCGTTCCCTGGAAACGACGCCAAAAGGATGTTGTAGCCCCTAGAGACAACCTTGAGTTTCAAAATACCAGTGCCTTGGAAATCTTAAAATCAGAGGTTAAATGTAAACAATTATAAGGAAGCCTCCGATAGAATATGAATCAAAAGAATAATGGTTTCGATGGTTTAGGAATGGAGAAGACATTGGAGTTTGATTCATGTGAATTACCCTATACTATGAGAGGGATCAAGAGGTTGTATAGCTTAATGGCTTTCAAATGGGCCAGGTATGAAACAGTGAGAAGAAACATTCAAAGTATGCAGAGGTGCTGAAAAGGAAAGGAGGAGGAATCCATAAGAGCCAAAATTAAAGTATTAAGAATCTGTCTCCCTTGAACTCGGAGGAAACAGATGCAAGTGAAATATGACTAACAATAGATATTTGTGGAGCACGAATTGAGGAAGTGCAGCAAATTTAATACATGAGCATTGTATGTAAACGAATTCATGAATAAAAATTCCTACTGCTGGTAGCTACATTACACAAATCATCAAAGCAACATAACATTGAAAGATGATCACACATAAACAGGAGATTACTGATAAAAAAAGAGAAACAGATACATACTACTCATTGCCCTATCTGGAATACAAATAAATAGTGCTGTATCATATTGAGTTCAAAACAACTTTTCAAAATATGTATCTCAGAGCACAGTGAGCACAATTACACATAACTGCAACAAAATACTTAAAAATTTAAAACCTTTGTTTCATCTCTGAACCCCTTACATATAGATTTCCTCTGGGGTTTTATGATAAAAAAAAATTCTCATGATCGATCCACACATGTGAAATCAAAATATCTTAACTGACTAGCGGAGTGTGCATCAAGCAATCACTCCATAAACAAAAAATCAAAACAAAATCGGGTAAAAATGAGATTCCACCAACAAAACATCATAATAAAAATAGTAAAAGAAGCCGCATAGTTGGCCATAGAGGCCTAGTCCTGTAATATTCAAATGGTGCGGCGAGGAAAATTAGGTTGTCGGGTTTCCATCACATGATTCCATATGTTGTGGAAGGCCTAAATTCTCTCATTCTCATGATTCGTTTTTACTGTAATGAACTAGCCAACTGTGCTATGCGTGCCTCACATTTTAGCGGAGATTTCCTGGATCAGCTGAATAAACCATGCCTGTGTTGTTCCACCAAAATCCCATGCTTGTGCTGGAGATGAAGGGGAGATGGTGGAGGTGATGCTGAGGCTATCGGGATGATTAACACGAAAAAGAGAGGGACAAAAGCTGTAGAAGGGCTACTGATGGTGTGGCAGGTAGGTGGTGCCCAAATCCATATCGTAAATCGTGAATTAGAAGCCTTTGTTATAAACAGTGGGAGGTGTATGATAAGATATGCAATGGACGAAGCGTGGTGGCTGGGAAGGTGACATGGCATGAGGTGGGGCCACTCGCACATCACAAATTGTAAACGAGAGAATTTAGTTATAAGAAGCGGAGGGTAACTGCGATGTTTTGCGAAGTGCGGGGAGGTAAATGTTAAAATTTGTAGTGAGTGATATGCGATGGGCGGAAGTGACGTGGCAAGGAATTGGGCCTGCCCTCAGACTGCAATCCACAAGATTTTCATGGAAGCAACAAAGGGTAAAGGTTATATTATGCAGAGTGCGAAATGCGATGAGTGGAGAGGTTGGTGGTGCAAAAATGTTATTGAGTGCCAATAAAGGTTTTGAACGGAAAGGAGTGGATTGTTTATGATAAAGGCTCACGTGGGAAGGTGGGTCCCTTTATATTGTATCGACAGAGTTATAAGTGGAAAATGGTGTTATGAATGAGTTTGTAGTCTTGCGATGCGGGGAGGTAAGGAAGGAGTAAGGTGCGGTCTATGCCATATATATATATATATATATATATATATATATATATATCAAGTGGCCTAAAGTGGGGGGCAGAGTTGTGAATAAAGAAATGTAGCGCGAGACTTTAGAAATGGAAAATTGAAGTGTAAAAGAGGGTAAATGAAGGTAAAGAGGATAAATGAGATGAATGAGGGCAGAAATGAAGTTTTCTCACCATTACACCTTATCAGCCACACTCTCCCCTTTCTACTGAACTAAAATCCAGATTGATTCCTTTGAAGTTCTTTGATAGTCAGGATTTCCCTTCCTTTCTCCTTCTCCACTTTGGGTGCGGTCACAGGCCAACAAGCCCCTTCAGTTTAATCCTTCAACACCAACAATTTATCATCATTTGACTTTCTGCAGCCTTCCACTGAGTCACTACTGGACGTGTTGATGGATCAATTTCACATAATGACAAGTCAACCCTTGCAATCTATGCCCAAAATCTCGTCTAGGTGTTCCAGAAAACTCATCCTATTTCTTGATGTAATGGTGTTCCTTTTGTGTTGCACATGGCTTGTTATGGCTTCTTGGTCGATGGTGCACCCCCACGATCCTTAACTTCTCGACATTTCGTCACTACCCCCACAACTGTTGGTCAATGTAGGTGGTGACCGTGTGATAAGTCGGTTGGTCACCTCACTACCACCAGTGACCTCAAGCACTACTCGGTCCTCCTCATAAATGTGATGGATTCAATCTCAGCAACAACATATCTAGTATGAAAATCCCAAATCCGATCTAAAACATCCACTATGAATCAAATAAAATTAATAATCGACCAGTATAGGGTGAAAATTGGTATCACCGAAGATAGGAAAATGCTGATTAGGGTGAAAAGAAACCCCACAAAAGTTACAACAAGAAATGTAAATAAAAATATGATCCACTGATAATAATGCTTAGGCTGGCAGGATGCACAACTTTGATACCACTGTAATATCCCAAAGCTCAAAAATTTCGACAAATCTAGCACACTTTAGTGTTCTAGTTAAAAAAAATATTTGCGATTAAATACTGAACACAACGAGATCTAGAAATGCAACCTTTATTTATATTAGTAAATTAAGAAACGAGTACATGCCCATACAAAAATATCTGAGCCCCTGCAGTGGCATGGCCAACTAGTTTCTCATTAAAATAGAAAACAAAGACTAAAGAATAATCGTGGACCCTAGATGGATCCACCAGACAAAATAACATCCACGGGGTTTTCATCCCTGGGATCAAACTGGAATTGGCCATGTGATCAGGTGCTCAGTGTAAAAGCTAAAAAATGACAGTGCTCAGAATTGATTAGAAACTAAACGACATAGAAGAGCTCATCGCCAGGAATCCGACGCAATTCGTTTTGTTGAAAATGGAGTTCGGATGAAGAAGATAGAGCCTGATGTCGTTTTCCTAAAAAGCTTAAAAAATTGCAGAACGGGATAGAATGGTGACATGGTAGCCTATTCAGTAGAACAAGAATATTCTGGTAATATTCTTTAGTTTCACCCAATGATACCGTGACAAGTGTCACTCCAGAATTCGTCGATTTGGATTGGGAAGGTGATTTTTTTTTAAAGTCTCTAAGGTTGAATTTGAATTTTTTTTATATATGGTTGGAATGTTCCAACAAGAGGTGGACACGTGGTGTAGCCAGGCGTCGTCACGTGCCCCTTGTGGTGGGCCCTATCCAAAGTCCGGATTCATTTTATATTAAAAATTTTGATTTTAATCCAAGGTTGGACATATCTATATAATCTGGACGCATATTATATTAAACCAAATTTCAGAGACCTTGTTGTAAATCCAAATATCCATAGTTCGAATGTTTTAATGAATGCCAACAGTCAAAGGTTCTTAATATATATATTCGGTGGCAAAAATTTTACCACAGGGCTAGGCAGAGGTTGGGGCTCGACCCCACAACCTCCCCCATGCAACGCATGTTTGTTACCACCAGACCACTATCATGAGACTTAACAGTCTATGGTTGCATCGTATACTTAAATTTGAATTGTTGATCCGGTGGGGTTTTGGAGGGGGCCAGCCCCCTCCCCATACAACCTATCCATAAGACCAACGGCGGACAGAGTTTTGTTTATGTGTGGGATTATTGTAATGTGGCTTTATTAAGCCACTAAACCATGTTTATTCACCCTAATCTATTTCTAATCCAGGTTTATGGTAAACTGCATTTTATGCGCTAATCCGTGGCTAATCCACACTTATCCCATTTAAATTTCTCTTTATATTAATTAAACTTAGAGTCAAGTTGGCAGTAAATTCGGTGGACCCACAAATTTAGGCGCTGCCCCAAATTTGGCAGCCCTAACTAAAGTCTTCTCCAGTTTTGGAGGTAGTTTACTAGGAAAAACTGTTTTGGCCATATCTTTGGCAAAATTTGACTAAATTGAGTGCAAGAAGAGTCATTTATGAATTATTTTGACATTCTTGACACATTGAAGTAGGTTTCAGGAGCAATAGGTGAATGTAAACAAATTTTTTTGCACATTTGAGCTAATACAGAGGCCCAAGCCATGGATTTGGACCAAGGAGATGTAGCCCAAGAGGGGTGAACTACTTCATCAAAATACTGTGTTAATGGATCAATTGTGATGGCTTGTTGTACTTGTTATTAACGCTGTTCAACATTTTTTTTCATGCTTTATGCTCTTGAATTTAACTTAAAACTCAGCTCATTTACCTATTTGACACTCATAAACACCAAGGAAACTTATGCACATCAAAGAATAATATCATCAAAATAATTATAAATCTGAAGATGAAATTAGCACAAAAAAAATAACATTCAAATTCGTATCAATTTGGGATCAAAGCAAAGGTTGCAAAGGTTGATTGCTTGATAGTTTCTTGAGTTTTGTGCAAGTAGGGTTTTTATGGTTGCAAATTTTTCATGCTTACAAGGTTAAAGTTGCAGAGGAGAAGGGAAATTATTGGTTGCAAGTCCTGAGATTAGGACCAGAAGAAGGAGAGCCACAAGAGCACCATCTCCACCCAAAGTTCCACTCACAGCTACACTTGAAGCACCTCAAGTTTTATCTCAAAAAGCTGAGATTGAGGAGGTACAAGTTGCACTAGAAGTTGAGATTGAAGAGGTACAAGTTGCACCAGAAGCTGAGTTTGAATCCATAGTCATCATGTTAGGTTTTGGAGAGACTGAAGGTATTTTAGAAGATGAAGCTTACAAGAAGTCTCTCTATCAATTGACTGAAAGGGTTGGGATCCTCTTTGAAGAGAGGGACACCAGGATGGTTGTAGAGAATTCTAAGTCTCCACATGGAGAGGGAAACTTAGAAGGAAAGAAGGATGAAGATAAGGATTCAAAGGGCAGTAGAGGAAATCCTCCTCCATCTCCACCATCTTGATCATCCTCATCATCTCCGTCAACATCATCTTCCACTTCCACCACAAAAACTACCCTTACTCATTCAAAAACCACAAGAGGAATAAATCCCTTACTCAAACTTGATGTCAAATTTGAGCTTCCAATGTATAATGGCGAGATAAACGCAGAGAAATTGGACAATTGGATACGTCAATTGGAGTTGTATTGAAAAATTTAGAACCTTCATGAAGATGACATAAAGATTCAATTGGCTTCTTTGAGGATGGAAGGATCAACACTTGGATGGTGGGAAGCAAGGCCTCAAGAAGAGATTAAAAACTACGGTAAGATCTCTATGTCTTGGTCAAGTTTTTCTTTTCTGTCGTTAAAAGGAAATTATATCCATTAGCTTACATGCGAAAGGCCATTATGGACTGGCAAAATTTTAGACAGTTGAAAGGGAAAAGTTTGCAAGATTATACTCATGAATTAAAGAGAAGAGATCTTATTTGGGGTATTAATTTGTATTCTCAAGAAACTTTGTTAAAGTATATTGGGGGTTTGCATAGTTACCTTAGGCACATTATTCTCATGTTCAATCCCACACACATAGATGAGATTTGTGTTCAAGCCACACATTTAGAAGCAAGAGGGAAACAAAACATAGATGAGGAAATTGATTGTGAGGGTAAAGGAAAGGGCATGTTTTATGGAAGAGGAAAGAGAAATAACTCCATCAAAAGATAGAAAGGGAAACTCACATTTAAACATTGTTTGAAGAATGGCCATGATGAAGACCATTGTTGGCAACTTCATCCAGAGTTGAAGCCAAACAAACTGGAAGCCAAAGAGAAGGGAAAAGTTGTTGCTATCATTGAACATGACTTAGGTTCAGATTCATGGGATGAAACAAATATTACAACCATGGGTTTGAGAGATAAGCACATAGCAAGCACTAGTTCTTGAATTGTTCCAATGTCACTCAAGATGAAGATACGAGAATTGAAATTTTCCATATTAGAGTCGTTTCTAAACATACCAAGATAGATACACTTTTTGATAGTGGGTCACAAGCTAATCTAATTTCCGAATACTTGGTTAAGAAACTAAACCTTGAAACTATTAGACATCCAAGACCTCATTCTTTAGGGTGGATAAGCAATAATGAAAACTTGCAGGTAACAAGGAAGTGCATACTAAGATTTGCCATCAATTCAAACTTTCTTGATGATTAGGAGCTCAAGTTCGAGCTATGGAAAAAGCTCAAAATTGAAAGTGTTCAAAATCACTTGAAACCTAAACTATTGGATAGGCCTCTTCCCTATGATTTTGGTGCTATGAACGACACTCAAATCCGACATCGTATGTGGAAGTTATGCAAGTTTGAAGTTTTCAGTAAACTTCAAAAATTAAGTTGACCAGATTTGACTTTCAAATTTTGAAAAATTAAAAAAGGAATATTCCAAGGAATATTCTTGGAATATTTCTCAAAATATTCCTTGAAATATTCCCTAGAATATTCCCTAAAATATTCCATTCGAAGCAATTGTTTGTGGACAAGTGGCATTTGCTCATTGGTTTATGGTTTGACTTTTATATGGGCGGACCAATGGGAGGCTGCCACGTGGCAAGCTTGGAGGCCGCCACGTGGCTCCAGGCCATGGAAAGTTTGGCGTGTTAAAATTTTTATGAGTCCATAGGATTGGAACACCAGACTTTCCGTGGCTAGCACAAGCACCCGACCAGTCCGTCTATGCATTGGTTCTTGACTATAGTGGTGGAGAATTATTATTTATGGTTTGAATTTGGGTGGAGCGGAAATTTAAAAGGGGCCAGCCCCTAGGGGCTAGCCCGAACTATCCCGCATAACCTTATGCTTGAAACCATGAACTTATGACCCTTAACCGCAATAGCCAACAATTATGAAAAACCGTGTTATGTGACCTCATAACATTTTTTTAATGCGGCAGTTTTTATTAACATTTATTGCGGTGATATGAGCGGAGGTGCGGAAAGCACATGTGACCATGCGCCCTTAACATTTATTGTAATTGATAACTGTCTACCATATTTGGAGCGGGTCCGACAGTTTAGGGCGGACCACCAAAATTAACTCCAGTTAACTGCAGATAGCCCACTTTTAGTGGGGTTTTTACTTGACATTGGGAAGAATGTTGTTTTGGTCATAACTTCTCCAATATTGGACCAATTTGGACAAAATTTTGGTCAATTTTGGGTATTCTGAGCATTATAGAGTGTTTGGGACAAGTTCTAGAGGTAGTAGAGGCATTCTAGAACCATTTTTGCTTCAGGGAAGCTTGGAGAGCCATCAGGGCCATTGTGGAAATGGAGATGTATTGAGTTGTACCTCACTGTTTGAGGTGAAAAAAAAACCATTTTCAGCTATTTTCCACCTTCTAAACCTAATGGAAGAGGTTTTAGAACTTTTTGAAGACTTTCAGAGCCCAAAAAGTTTCAGGGAAGTTTGGAGAGCCACCAGGGCCATCGGGGAAATGGAGCTGTATTGAGTTGTACCTCACTGTTTGAGGTGAACCAAAAACCATTTTCAGCTATTTTCGACCTTCTGAACCTAATGGAAGAGGTTGAAAAACTGTTTGAGGACTTCTACAGCCCAAAAAGTTTCAGAGGAGTTTAAAGAGCCATCAGGGCCTTGTTGAAGAAGGCACCATTTTTGGTAATTTTTCACTGTTTAGTGAATATGGAAGGGAATTTTTAGCATTTTCATGTCTTCTGATTTTGTTTTTACAGTCAGATTTTCCTATTGAGGCACTTTTAAACTTGTATTATCATTTTGGAGCATTTTAATACAAGAGGACAAGCCAATTTGGGAGGCTTGGTCTAGCAGACGTAGCCCAGGAGGGGTGAACTGCTCACCAAATATCTGAGTCATGTTATGCTGAAGTTATTTTGCTGTGTATTTCTGATTCAATATGTTAAAAAACAAACTTAATTAACATTCCCTCACACATAAGAATCATAAAACATATAAAAAACACTTTGTTTAACTTGAAAGACATGGAGAATTTTGCACACATTTAATTAAATGGAAATGGATACTTTGCACAACATTTAAAGCATTTACAAATACTTCCATTTTCAGATCACTTGATGAAGTTGAAATTGATGTGGTGCTGCTTGGGATATCCAGAATTGTTTTGGGAAGTCCTTATCTTTATGGTAGGAAAGTAGTATTTCATCACCATGAGAATAAGTATCACTTGTTTAAAGATGGAATTGAGTACATAGTTAGAGCACATAAGAAGAAGAAAAATTTGTCTCTTATACATGCAGAAGAAATGAAGAGGATAGTGAATGCAAGTCAGAATTTGAAATTGTTGATGATCAAACATAGAGATGTTTTGAATCAAACATTTCAAAAATATGCATCGAATGAACAAGTTGATTTAATTAAAGTTGCTTATGCTTGTATTGAGATGTTTCAGGACTCTAACAGGTTGCCTTTGAAAGGAGGTGAATAAGATGTAAAACATTTGTAGCAGTCAACATCAGTGTTGAGCAGTGTTGTAATGATTCGGATTTATGCAGGAACACAACAAAATACATAAATAACTATAAACATAGAAATACAACGGAAATAAGACTTCATTTCATTAATATAAAATCACATAAATATGCTTACAAACATGATGGAAATAAAATAGCTAGGGTGCTGGTAGCGAATCTCTGAGAAGATATGTGGTGGCTACAGACCTCTGAATTGTGTTACAATGAGGCTCGAGGGCTTCTTTATTATGGAGAAACAATGGAGAACTCTAAACGTCCAAAAACCTAACCCTAGGAGATGAAGCGCCAAAACTATGGGCCCCGTTTGGGTAAATATGTGTTTCAAATTCTCGGGGACGTAACTTTAGCATACTATCTCCGTTTGGGGCTTCAAAATGGCTCGGGAAGTTTAGGACCCGAAAAACTGCTAAAAATAGTAAGTTGTGAAAAAAATTGAAAGAGACAATGGTGGGGCCCCAAGTAGAATAGGCGGGTGGCCACCAATATCCACCTAGATCATTCCTCCCCCCTTAGGAAGCAATGGTCCCCATTATGTTGAGTTCCTCCATGAGATGAGGAAACTTCTGTTGAACTTGGTCCCTGGTGAACCACTTGCCTTGGTGCAGGAGTTGGCCAGCTTTGACAACCCAATACAGTTGGATCTTCTGTCGGCGAGTGTTCTTGATTTGCATGTCCATGATACAGTCTGTGGTGGCCTGTTCCATGCAGTATGGTTTCAACTCTTTTGGTGTGAGTTCTTCTGCAATGTCAAAGGTGTCCAATAGAGGTGGGAAGTAGGGACGAAGGCGGTCTACATTGAATACTGGGTGCAAACCAAGGAATGGTGGAATATTGATCTCGAAGGCATTATTCCATACAACCTTGGTGATGGTGTACAACCCATATCGGAGCGAGTGAATCTTGTGGTGGGGTCCAGTGAGGCGCTCATTCTGCAAATGTTGCCACACTTTTTCACCCACTTGGAAGTTGTGTGGCACCTAATGTTGATCATGTCGTTGCTTGTACTTAGCATTGGCTCTGTCCAATATGTCATGAACCTATTGGCGGATGTGCTGAATGTGCTCGATGAAGTTGTTTTCTTTGTCAGCTTCAGACTGGACATGAGCCGAATTGGCCTGAGTAGCTACGAATGACATGGCTACATCAATGGGACATAGTGGCTGGAATCCCAAGCCCACCTGAAAGGGGCTTTGTCCAGTTGAGCTGTGGAGAGCTTGGTTATAAATGTGTTGTACATAGGGAAGGCTCTCATCCCATGTGCGTGGATGCTTTGAATTGTACATGCGCAGAATGTGTACAATCATCCTGTTGATGACCTCTTTCAGGCCATTAGTTTGGGAATGGAAAGCTGTGGACTTGGTGAGCTTGGCGTCCAACATTGACGAGAGGCTGGACCAAGGAACCTGCTGTCGCGATCTGATATGATAGACTATGGGATCCCAAAGTGCACCCACACTCGTTCAAAGAATATTTTAGAAGTGGCTTTTGCTGTGATATTCTTCTTGTAGGCCGCCATAATGGCCATCTTTGAGAATCTGTCGATGACCACAAAAACACAGTCGTTTCCATGCTTAGTAGAAGGAAGGCCTGACATGTAATCCATGGAGATGGATTCCCAAGGTCGACTATGGGTAGGTAGTGGATAATAGAGCCCTTGATTCTTGATGGTCGGTTTGGCAATGGTGGAAGCAGTGCAGGATCTGATGTACTTCCCGACATCCTGTCGAAGGTTCAGCGAATAGAAATACTTTTGCAGTACTGCCACTATTTTCTCGACCCAAATATGCCCAGCAACTCTACTATAGTGCACTTCCCATATAATATTGGCACGCTTACTTGAAGGAACACAATGGTGTCCCAAGTGACATAATAGTGCATCTTGGAGGTGAAAATTTGGAACTTGCATAACCCCCAAGAGTGCCTTTTATGTGTAGCTGAATTCTGGATTTCTCTTGTAGAGAAGTGACCAATCAGAAGTCTCATGCCCACAAGAGTTTATAATGGTGGTTATGGCCACGATCGGTGGTCGACTGCCGTAGTATGCAACATTATTGGTGCTACCCTTCTTGTACTTGATGTTCAAATGAAATTGTTGCAGATATGTGGACCACTTCTGATGGCGAGGCTTCTGCAACTGCCCTTGTGTCTGTATGAATTGCAAGGGTCGGTGGTCTATGTGGATGATTGTCTCCTTCCCCAAAATGTAATGCTTCCATTGTCGACAAGCCTACACAATGGAATACATTTCTTTGTCATAAGTGGGATACTTTCGAACTATGTCGGACAATGTCTCACTGTGATATGCCACTGGATGACCCTGTTGAGTAAGAACTTCCCCAATAGCATAGTCAAAGGCATACATCTCGATCTCAAATTGTTGTTGCAAGTCTGGTAATGTGAGCATTGGGGCAGAATAGAGGCGATGTTTCAATTCTACGAACACTTTATGTTGAGATTCCGACCAACATAAATGTTCTTTCGCTCCTCCCTTGGTGACTTGACTCAAGGGTCAAGTGATATGAGAGAATCCCAACACGAACCTGCTGTAGAAATTAGCAAGACCTAGAAAGCTGCGAAGCTCTGTTAGGGTGGTTGGGGCTGGCAAATCCCGAATGAATTGGATCTTGGATAGATCCACATGCACCCCCCTTTCATCAATAATGTATCCTAGATATTGAACCTGGGTCATGCCAAAAGTGCACTTCTCCAAATTGGCACACAACTTGCATTGCCGCAGTGTTTGGATGACTTCTCGGATGTGGTGGAGGTGCTCTTCCCAAGTTTAGTTGAAGATCAGAATGTCATCCAAGTATACCACTACAAATGAATTGGTGAATGGACGCAAGATGTCATCCATCAACCTCATGAAGGTTGCGGGAGCATTTGTCAATCCGAAAGGCATGATGAGCCATTCGAAAAGGCCCTCCTTGGCTTTGAAGGAAGTCTTCCACACATCATAGGGTTCGATTGGTACTTGGTGATACGCAGACTTCAAGTCAATCTTGCTGAAATATTTTTCCCCTTTGAGTTGCTCTAGAAGGTCATCAATCTGTGGGATTGGGTACCTATTCTGGATAGTGATATTATTCAGCGCTCGATAATCAATACAGAGTCTCCAAGTCCCATCCTTCTTCTGTAACAACACGATCGGGCTTCCACAGGGCGATGAACTTGGCCAGATGTGACCTTTCTGTAGCAGCTCCTAAATCTGCCTCTTGATTTCATCATTCTCTAGAACAGAGCACTTATAGATCGGTCCATTGGGTAGCGGCACACCTGGGGTTAGGTCAATGGGGTTATTTACCTGACAGTGTAGAGGCACCCCTGTGGGTGAGGTGAAGATGTCCTTGTACTCCTCCACAACCTTGTCCATTTGTTGTTGTTGTGCAGAGGAGCCATGTTTGGAGTTCGTGGCCACAATCTTCTTCTTGCCCCAGGGGCGAATCATCAGGAAATTTTTTTTTCCTGGTTTGGGAAATGAGGTTACTGCATTGTTTTGCAGTAACCAAAGATATAGTGGGAGGCTGTGGTACCTCTGGTATCCTGTAGAATTTATTTCCCAAAGTAATAATAACAGCGCGAGGCCGAGACTCATACACAACATGTCGCTTTCACAATTATGGTTGGCGTAATAATACATTAGAAACATCAATAGGAGCAATGTCACACAATACCTCATCCGTGAAGGGCTTGATGCTATAGGTAAGGCGGCACTGCTGGCTGGCGCGGAGATCCTGTCCTTGGTGAAGCCACTCGATGGTATATGGTTGTGGGTGCGCTGTGGTCGGAAAGCCCAACTACTTCATGACATCTACTGAAATGAGGTTCTTTTGGCTCCCATTGTCAACAATGAACTGTAGCGGGGAACCCTTTACCCACATATGGGAGTGGAAGACACACTCTGCCTCATCAGATCTTTTGGTTCCTCCTTCTGGATCTTCGTAGTGGCAATAGTGGCATTGGGCTCCACATCAATAATTTGCTTCCCTTTGTCATTCACCTTGTCAGGTGAATGACATCAAAGAGGAGTCGGAGCATGCATATGATTCAGAAGCCCTGATCTCAGCCACCATCGACTGCTTGGCCCAACACTCACTTGTGTTGTGAGTGGAGCTTTTATGGAACTCACACCAATTTCCCGTGTCCTTCTTTGGCTTCGCGGTGTTATTCTTTTCTTGTGTCTTTGGCAGGTTGTATTGGGCCGCCATGCATTGTCTTTGTCCTTTGTTCTACAGTTTGGGGGCACCTTTCCATTTCTTTTGATTCATAGATCCAAAGTCTCGCTTCTTCTGTTTGAATTTCTGCTCAATCTTACCAGCATACCAGTATGCTGTACCAAGCAAGGAGATGTCGAGGAACTCCATTTCCTCCAAAATGTATCTGTGCAGACAACTATGATACTTTAGCACCAAGTGTTTCTCTGAATCTTTGATACCCAAGTTTGTGCACAGGGTATGGAACAAATTCGTTAGCTCATGCACATCTTGATCCCTTTGTTGCCGCAACGTGGTCCATTGTATGTACTTGTCCTCATAGCTCCCCATGAGATAGTATTGTTCCTTGATGGCATCTTGGAAAGAATTCCAAGTGGGTACGACTGAGAACAGAGAGGGTTTTGTATCGTCCTTTTTCTCACAGTAGGTTTCCCACCAGTCCTTGACATGGGGGGTAGCTTTGAGGAGTGAAAAATTAATCCTCTCTGAGTCAGAAAAGTCATGAACTGAGAAATATCCTTCTAATAGATTCAACCATCTATCTATGGCATCTGCATCTATTTGAACCTCAAATATGGGAATGTCAAAGTTTACTTGTACCTTAAAGGGAGTTGCGCCTCCAGAGTGGCTACTGGATGCAGATGCGCCGCCGGTGGGCAGTCGTTGAAGGATCTGGGCAAAGTTATCCATGATCGCGTTCCTTTGTTTTTCGAGGGCCTCCTCGAGCAATATTTTGATAGGATCTCCTGCTCCCTCATCTTTCTTTTCGTCCCCCATGGTTGTCTGTCGAGGTTTGCGAGGTTGATCTTGCAAAGGTTCCACCAGATCGAGCCCTAACTCCTTATACCTCGACCTCGTTGGGGACATGCAAAGAAGGATTGAGAAAAAGCAGACTGCTTTGATAGCACTGATCCATATTTATGCAGGAACACAACAGAATACAGAAATAACCATAAACATAGAAATGGAGCCGAAATAAGGCTTCATTTCATTAATATCAAATCACAGAAATATGCTTACAAACATGATGGAAATAAAATAGCTAGGGTGCTGGTAGAGAATCTATGAGAAGAGATGTGGTGGCTACATACCTCTGAACTGTGTTACAATGAGGCTCGAGGGCCTATTTATTATGGAGAAACAATGGAGAACTCTAAACGTCCAAAAAATTAACCCTAGGAGATGAAGCACCAAAACTATAGGCCCCGTTTGGGTAAATTGGTGTTTTACCTTCTCGGGGACGTAACTTCAATATGATATCTCCGTTTGGGGCTTCAAAATGGCTCGGGAAGTTCAGGACCCGAAAAATTGCTAAAGAGACAATGGTGGGGCCCCAAGTGGAATAGGCGGGTGGCCACCAATATCCACCTGGATCATGTAAACAAGATGTCGGTGCAAGATAGTGCAAAGGTCAAAGAAAAATCGACAAAGCAATTTGACAAAGAAGGCATGGGTTCCACAAGTGCTTGTTTTTGGTTTCCAAAGGGTACATGGAAATGGTGAACATAATTGGTCAAGAGTCGATGCAAGTACAAAGAAAGAGCAGCTAAGAATTGCCATGATGACAATGTCCAAGGTGAGACAATTTTCAAGTTTCCTTTGATTGATGACCAAAGTAGGAACAAGTTGGTTTATGCAAGAATAGCTTGCTTCTCTGCAAATTCATGGAAATTACAACATGACAATGTCAACAACATCAAGAGAGGGTTGCAAGAGTGAAGGAAAAAGCTAATTTTTTGTGAAAATATCGATTTGATTAAAATGGGAAAATTTCAGTGGATTGAGACTCGAAGGGTGAGGGAACAGTACCCTCATCCACATGATCAATAATCAAAGAGATTTTGGGATCCAAAAGGCTTCTAGTGGGGAGGAATGATTAGTTGTTTAGTGTAAAAGCTCAAAAATGAAAGTGCTTAGAAATGATTGGAAACTGAATGACAACGAAGAGCTCATCCTTAGGAATCCGACGCAATTCATTTCTTCGAAAACATAGTTCGGATGAAGAAGATAGAGCCTGCTATTCATTTTCCCAAATAGCTAAAAAATTTGCAGAATAAGACAAAATGGTGACTTGGCAGCCCAGTCAGTAGAATAAGAATATTCTGGGAATATTCTTTAGTTTCGCCCAATGACACTGTGACAAGTGTCACTCCAAGATTCGCTAGTTTGTATTAGGAAGGTGAAATTTTTTTTAAAGTCTCTAAGGTCGAATTTGAATTTTTTTTATATATGGTTGGAATGCTCCAAACAGAGATGAACACGTGGTGCAACCAGGGGTCGCCACATTCCCCATCTGGTGGACCTTATCCAAAGTCTGTATTGATTTTATATTACAAAGTTCGATTTTAGTCCAAGGTTGGACATATCTATATAATCTGGACGTATATTATGTTAAACCAAAGTCCGAAGACCTTGGTGTAAAGCCGAATATCCATAGCCTGAATGCTTTAATGAATGGCAACATTCAAAGGTTTTTAATATATATATATATATATATATATATATGCGGTGGCAAAAGTTTTACCACGGGGCTGGGCAGAGGTAGGGGCTCGACCCCATGACCTTCCCCATGCAATGTGCATTTGTTACCACTAGACCACTACCATGAGACTTTACAGTCTATGGTCCCAACTTATACTTAAATTTAAACTATTCATCCAACGGGGGTTTGGAGGGGGCCAACCCCCTCCCCATACCACCTATCCACAAGACCAATGACAGGCAGAGTTTTGTTTATGCACAGGATTATTCTAATGCAGATTTATTAAGCCACTAAACCATGTTTATCTGTGCTAATCTATTTATAATCCAGGTTTATGTTAAACCACACTTTATGCGCTAATCCGCACTTATCCCATTAAAACCGCTCTTTATAGTAATTAAACTCAGAGTTAAGTTGGCAGTAAATTCGGCGGACTCGCCAATTTAGTCGTTTCCACAAATTTGGCGGCTCTAACTGGAGTCTTCTCCAGTTTTGGAGGCAGTTTACTAGGAAAAATTGTTTTGGCCATATCTTTGGCAAAATTCTACCAAATTGAGTGCAAGAAGAGTCATTTCTGAATGATTTTTACATTCTAGACACATTAAAGCATGTTTCAGGAGTAGTAGGTGAATGTAAACAACATTTATTTTCACATTTGAGCAAATACAGAGGCCCAAGCCATGGAAGGTAGACCAAGGAGATGTAGCCCAGGAGGGGTGAAATCCTTCATCAAAACACTATATTAAAGGATCAATTTTGATGGTTTGCTGTACTTGTTATTGCTGCTGTTCAACATTTGTTGTTCATGCTTTATGATCTTGAATTTAACTTAAAAATGATCTCATTTACCTATTTGACACTCATAAACACCATGGAAACTTATGTACATCAAAGCATAATCTCAGAAAAATAATTATAAATCTAAAGATGAAATTATCACAACAAAACTAACATTCAAATTCAGATCACCACATCAATTTCTCAAGAAAAAAACAATATGATCGGTAAACCCGAATGACTCCCAATGCCCATCTTCTATCCCATTTTATAGGCTTGATGGACTCTCTAGAGACCTTATTTTATTATTTTCCCTTTAAAACCAAAGGCAAATACCATGGGAGAATATCACAATAAATACCATGGACAAATTTCATCCATTTTGACCAGAAAAAGAAAGGAAATATTACAATTTCCATATCCTTACTTTGAATAATGGGAATGTAAGCTAAATAACTTGAAAGACACTGGAAATTTTAAAGGATCCATGAGAGAATATACCATTAGATAGGAGTCCAAATTGCTAAAAAAACCATGAAAATAACAAGATGATTTTAGTGTTTGCATAAGAAGCTTTTAAATTTTCTCTTAAATCCTTAAATAATAGGTTAGCTTTAGCCTATGCAATAGTTCAAGTTGGTAATTAATACTAACATATTCAATCTCTCGCTTGTTGAATGAGATTTTCATTTTGATTTGGGAGTCTTGACCATTGTAGGATTCCTTTGGTTCCTATGAAAAGGGATGATTTTTTTTCATTATTTTGTAGGTTAAGAAAAAATAGGTCCATGACATTTAAATTGATTCTTGTATTTTTTGGGGCCAAATTTGAAGAAACAAGTTGGAAATCTAAGTTCTTGGTGAAAATCACTTATATTAAAAAAAAAAAAATCATCCAAATTGAAGCTTAAGAAATCAAGATATCACTAAGAACTTAATGACATAACTTATTTACATGACCATTGTTGAAGAACTTATTTACATAAGTTTCAACATTAAGTTATTGACTAGAGTATGCACATTTATGATATGTTGTTTACTGTATGTGCAAGCTTACAATTTCCTATCTTACAAAGTACTACCTTTCTAAGACTATATATTTGCATAAGTAACTTATAAAAAAGTTGGAAATCTAATGTATAATGTTACTTCAATTGTGAATAGTGAAAGTATAAATCACAAGTTCCATTGGTAATCACATAAAAAATACTATGTCCATAATTAATGGGAATATTGGATCAATGAAGGAACTCCTCTTTTGAAAATTACCTTAAAAAATGATTATTGGATATATAAATTATAATTTAATGGTAATATGAAATTTATAGAAAACAAAATCTATACTTCTAATCAAGGTTTACCATAACTTCAATGGTAGCAATGCATGTCATATGGTTTCATCTAAATCTATGGTTATATGACTCATGTGTCAATACTTCATTCACTATTTCAACAAATAACTAGAAGAATATACCTAAGTATTAATAAACAAAATAGAATTAAACATGGAAATAAACTAATAATGAAACTGAATAGATATGAACACAAAAATACATTATATAAATATATCCACACATTGAATTGATATCTACTATAATGTGATTATTAAAACCACAGGTTACAATTTTTCATTTAGGTCAAGAGACTATAATGTTCCTACAATGATATTTTTAAGCATTTTGTTCAAAACCAAGCAATGAGTAAGTGATTTATATATATGATTAATGCAATAATAAATGCAAGCATAATAGGAATTGAAATGCTAAATTAATAAGCATATAAAAAAAATCAAATCTATAAAATAAATGTAATATACTAACTAAATGTGATGGCTCGTATTAATAAACCAATAAATAATATTATTAATAACAACAACAACAACAATAAAATATATCAGATAATATAAATAAATAAATAATAAAAGATAATAATATTAAATAAATAAAATAATAAACTGATCTTCTGAATAAATATAATATAAATAAACTATAAAAATAGTAAGAATAATTAAAGTTAACAAAAAGTAAAAATGAATAAAATAAGCAAGAGTTAACTAAAGTAAAATGTTGAGATAAGTAAAACTTAAGACAAAGAAATAAAAGTTGGCATGAAGACAAATGGATTGTGTGCATGCAAATCCATTTCCATTTCCCTTCCATTTTGTTGTAGCTCCTAGAGACAGCCTTGAGTTGCAAAATACCATTGCCAAGGCATCTTAAAATCAGAGGTTAAAAGTGGGCAACGGTATAAATACCTCTGAGAGGATATAGTTCAAGAGAATGCTGGTTCCTGGTGGTTCATGGATTGAGAAGACCTTGGATTCGATTCATGTGAATTCCTTATACTGTGAGATGGTTCAAAAGGTTGAGAGGCTTGATTGATTTTAAATGGGCCAAGTATAAAAAAATGAACATAAATCTTAAAATGTGTAGAGGCGTTGAGAGAGAACGGAGGAGGAACCCATGAGAGACAAGCTTAAGATATTTAAGAATCTTTCCCCTATGAACTCAGAGGAAATGAATATGAATGAGGTATGGAAAACAATAGAGGTTCGTGGAGCGTGAATTAAGGGAGTGCAACAAGCTTAATACATAAGCGTTAACACCTAAGCATTATAAAGATATGAATTCATGAATAAAATTGCTGATCATCGGTAGCCACATTACACGAACCATCAAAGCAGAATAGCATGAAATATGATTACACATGAAGAGGAGATTACTGATAACAAAAGAAAACAAATACATACTGCTCATTACTCCATCTGGAATCCAAATATCAACTTTGTATTATATTGAGTTCAAACAGCTCTCCCAAATATGTATCTTAAAGCGCAGGGAGCACAGTCATACAAAACTACAACAAAATTCTTCCAAATTCCAGAACCTTTGTTTCATCTTAGAGCTCACTACATATAGAGTTCTCCCTAAGGGTTTCTAACCGAATATTATGTCATGATTAACCCACCCAGGTGAAACCAAAATATCCTAACAAACTATCAGAGTGTGCCTCAGGCAATCGCTCTTGCAACAGAAAAATCGAAACATAATTGGGTAAAATCGAGATTTTACTAGCAAAAACATCACTATCTAACAGTAAAAAAAAGTAAAACAGTTAGCCACAGAGGCTAAATTTAAGAATCTTCAAAGGAGTGGCGAGAATTGGCTGAAAACAAGTGAGCGATCTGATTTCTTCCACTTGATTTCATCTACTGACGAAAACCTTCACTCCATGTTCTCATGATTCACATTGACTGTAATGAAAAGGCCAGTTGTGATGCGTTTGCTCCACCCTTTAGCAGATTTTCCTGGATGAACTAAACAATCATAGCAGTGTTCCATCAAAAAACTCATGTTGTGCTTCAACTTGCAAGAACCGAAGACCGGGCTTTAGAAGGGGATGTGCGGCACATAACACATGGCAGGACAGTTTTAATCACTGCAAAAGGGTGATACAAAGGCCATGAGGAAAGGCTTTGATGACGTGGTGAGGAAGTGGGGCCCAAAGTGCATTGTAAAATTGAAATCAGAGAAGGATATGTTTCAGGAATATGATTTGAACTTTTAATTTTTCAAAGTGCGGTGGAACATAAAGTTATAATATGTGCGATGTGATATCACACATCAATGATCGCAAAAGATAAAGGTTGGCAGAGATGGAAAAGCTATAATTTCTGATTTGCGATGTGGTATTTGTTACGAAGTACGAAGTGCAGGGAGAAAGGAACTGACGTGGAGGAAGGTGGGACCCGACCGCAAATCACACATCGCAGCTTTTAGCTTTTAGTGATAAGCTGCAGGGGTTAACTTGTAAAATTTGCGCAATGCGGGAGGAGGGACCCACTAGCTATGTGGCGGGGTTTTTATGAATATGAAAAGATCTAAGCAGTAAGTGCTACGTATATATCAATGTATTGCGACGACTGTGCAATGGGGAATAACTGCTAAGGTGGGGCCGACCTATCGCATCGAAAAGTAAATAAAATAGATCACGAGTGCTCACAAGGTAAGTTAAAGTATATGCGACGCGATATCGCAAATCGGCCATCGCAGAATTTAAGTTTCATTGCGATGCAAACATGTAACATCTCCGAAATGCGATGAGTGCCTCACTTTAATCGCGACCGGGGAATCAAGGAAACAAATTAAGTGAAAAGAGATAAAAGGTAAGGGTAGAAAAGGGTAAAAGTAGAAAGGTGGAAAAAGGGTAAGTTTAATGGAAAATGATATGAAAAAGGAAGTGCGGTGGGGAATGGTTCTCGCTCCATCGTGTATGGTATTTCTGAAAGGTTTGTAGGAGACGACAATGTGAATGATTTTGGGTTTAAATGAAACATGAGGGGCTAGAGGCCAAATAGAATGACAAAGAGGGAAGATTTAGATATGAGTAAAAAATCAGTGCTAACAGATTCCTTTGAAGCTCTTTGAATATCAGGACTGGCTATCCCTTCTCCCTCTTGCCTTTGTGTGTGGTCACATGCCAACACATTCAATGGATGAAAGACAGATGAGAAGCATTCATTCTTTCAATAGAATAATGTTGATAGACGAAGGAGTCACTGAAAGTAGTAGTTGATAAAGGGTTTTGGGTGGCCACGTGTAGATATATTATGTGCAACTGAGCCTACAGTTGGGTGGAGAGACGTCCCCAAAGATTTATTATGGTCAGCGAGATTCAAGTAGCACCACGACACCATAATCGACAATAATAAATATCTTCGCACTAATATTCGTCGCTCATGGTTTTTCAAAAATTCTATACTAAAATCAATTGAATATTTTATGTCAATTATTATTCGCATTGTTTGATGTAATTAGTTTGTATATTTTAATTTTGGGTCGTTATATATGGTATAAAAGCTTAGATTTCAACTCCGCTGGACCTTTAGATTTAATATATTTTGGTCTATCAATAATTATAAGTGATATTATTTGATTATTCACAAATTTTTTTTCCCTCTATGCAGACTATGCTCACAAGGTCTGTATTTTCCTCTGATTCTAGATTTTGCTTGAACTTATTATTTTTCATGTAATCACTAGCCACTTTGACCTAATTTTTCTTTAATCGTAATTAATATAAATTTCAATTTCAAATTTACAAAGGATGAACCACCCATGTTTAATTTCCATGGAAAATATAATAGAGTAATTTGGGTTAGAAATAGGTTTTAACACCAATTAAATTCAAAATATCACTTCTTCAAAACTAGAGAAGTATGATCGGAGAATATTTTTTATATTAAAAATTAAACAAGTAATTATGTAGTATAGTAGACATAACATGTCCCACCAACGGAAAATGCAATAATGTTACTGAGTTTCTCCACTTGCGAAGAAAAGAATCTTTACTAATTATAACAAAATTATATTTGACAAAAAAATTGAAATCATATTATAAGCATAGTGTCTGGTTACAACAATTAGGCATTTAAAAAAAAATTGTTGAGTTCAAAAATAAGGTTGAACTTTTCCCCAATGCCAATAGAGATTAGCAATAATGACAAGTTTACAAAATTTAAAACAACTTCACGACTGAAAAAATATAAGTCTTCGCTAGGGCTTAACGATAGTAAGTTCATTAATGGTGGGTATTCCATGTTCAAATAGCAGGAAGTGACATGACATCGATTCCACAGACCTATTTCTCACCCCCTACAAAAACTTTTTGAAATCTATTAATTCTAGAAACCTCCCACACTCTTCTCCTTTTGCAAATTCGAATTCCCCCCAAACCCATGTTTATAATATGGGGATTCAAACCCACCAATGACAATGTGCCAAGTTTTTATATTGCATTGTATCACTAGCATATTAAAACCAAACTACTTATTATTCCCCGACCAAGTAAACTCAGTTAGATCTTGAATTTTATTGGTTCACCATTTTGGATTTTACACAAATTGTTACTCAGTTTATCCTGAAATTTATCTTGATTTTTTTCCACATAGGTAGGGTAGCATAAATGTTGCATAGAAAAATATTTTTAAATCACAAGCTACTGGGGTTTGAACACTCGACATTATCTATATAAACCACACACTTCGCAACATAGAATGGATTATAAGTCATGAATTCATTTCCCTTTTTGCACCATGGTAAAATTCAACTTGCTTTACTTTCATAAGCTTTGAGAGTTTATTTCTAGCTGTGTATATTAACCATTATATGGATATATAGGTCTTGATTTGACACCAATCCTTATATAAACCACACAACCTCTTATTCTCAAACTCTTGTATTTGAAATCATAATGTTGAGGAATACTACAACATGTCTCGTTGATTTGAAAATTTTGAGTGAAATATCAATACCCATTTAGCTAGATACAACTATAACCAGTTTTTAGTACTTGCTAATTCTAGAAAACTTTCAGTTCCTATTTATCTAAACACACACGCTAACTAGATTTAAATGTTGGTAGATTCAAGTAAAAATTTCAGCACTTATTTAGCTAAATACGAATATAGGTATATTTTTATACCCATTGAATGGAGCAACATTATAGAACTCATTAAGCTAAATAGAAATATATGTGGATTTGAATGAGGGTTAGAAGGTTACCAGTCAAAAACCTAACTATAAACAATGAACTCAACGATTGAAAATGTTCTAATGTAAGAAAAAACTTTAAAATGTTTTGTTGGGTGTAATAAATGTGCATTATGCTTTATTTCAGGATTATTTAAAACTAGAAATTTCTCTACAAGAGAGTAAAATATAAGCGCTTATAAAAGTGAAATATTGAAATATTTTTTTTTACATTTAGTTACTTTAAACTAATAGCATTGTGATTATATAAAAATATATATTGTTGGATTATTTGGGCACATTACACAAAAGAAAATATGTTTGCAATGAGATAAAAGTGGTTGCAATATGATGTATCATATGGTTGTTTACTTTGTTGCAATGTGATATTTTGTGTATTTGTAAACTTTGTTATGCCATGTTGTACTGCATAAATGTAATATTTGAAGTGATATAGAATTCCCATGGATGAATGGGAAAATTGGAACTGAATACTTTTTCACTTTATAGGGGAGATCATGGCTCCTAAGTGTCGAAGACAAATCCAAGTCACCCCTGAGGTGGAAACCCCACCTGAATTCACTATAGAGATTGAAGCCCCGATTGAGAAAGTCATATTACGTTCCTGAGGGAAATGAGAAACATATTTAAGGATTAGGTCATCGATCAAAGTCAAGATCAAAGAAATGATCCAATTCAAGAAGAGAGTTGGAACAAAAACAAATACAAGACTTAAATTTTCAGTTAAAAGACAAATAACCCTTGGTATTATGAAAGAAGTACAAAATTTCAAATTACCAGAGTTTACAAGTTAATATGGGGGTCCAGTAGCAAACGCTTGGGTGACTAACTTCAAGTGATCACTTAGTTTTAAGACATACTATTTAGGGTAAAATGAGCAAATAGCAACGAGTCTGCTAAATGGGGAAGCTTTATTATCGTGGGTAAACAAAGAGACTAAGATGAAAGTAACCCCTTTGAAATTTACTTAGGAGATGTTTAAGGAAGCCTTTATAACTGGGTATTTATCATAGGAATACAAACACCAACAAAAAGGAACCTTCCATGCAGTACAACAGAATGGTAGATCAATCAAAGACTATGAATCTGAATTCTATGCATTGGTCCATCATCTGGACTGTATGGTTGATGATAACTGACAAATGGAAATATTCCTACATGGGCTCGATCCTTTAATTCGAGTAAGAGTTTCCATGTGGAAACACACCATTATGGCAACGACTACTAGTTTGGCTAAAAAATTCTAGAGAATGATTAATATGTAATGGAAAATGAAGGCTTATGAAATATAGTGGAGGAACCTCCTAAGGTGGACGTTAGAAGAATAGGGGGGCACTGATATGGATTCCAAGAAAGATGAAGCCATGTTGCTAAGATTGCTAGTGTAACCTCTGGGTTTCCTCTAGAAGAATGTAAGGGTCAAACCTATTTGAAAGGAATTAATGGTACATCCAGAGGAGTTGTTGGCCAAGGACAAGGACATATCAAGGATCGAGGTTAGTTAGGATGCTAAGAATGTTGAGGTATACATTATAGAAGGGATTGTCTGAAGTATCAATCTAGGCTTAGAAAAAAAATACACAAAGAAAAATGAGAAAAACTAGAGAATGAATATCAAATTCATGTTGCCTTAAACCATCACTACACTGAACACCAAGCCACAATTTTGGAGTCTGCAGGTTTTCGAGGAGGGAGTCCTTCAGGTCGAATAACTTTGTATAATGGACCGTTGAGATCATTAGTTCAAGAAACACGAATTTGAGCAAGTCAAGGTTCAATGGGACCCATATAACCCTAGGTCAACTACCTGGGAGGCTGTAGATGTTATTCATCATCACTTTCCTTATCATTTTTATTAGAATTGTGGTGAACCAGATAGGATTGTTAGTATGAAATTTCTTGGATGGTGTACCAAAAATATCTCACTTAAGTCATGAGTGACTAGTGACCCCAACAACAATTGTGGTTTCTTATACTTCAGATTTGCAACAAATATGTGAGAAAAACCTACAAAAAGATAGATGTATGCAAATATAAAAGAACAAATAACAAAAATAAATCCGATGTAAAAAATCAAATTTGGAAAAGCTTTGAAAGAAAAATAATTTATTCATGACACCTGGCGAAGGAGATTTAAAAAGGGTCATAAGTCCCCCTCAATGGGATGGGTCCTTTGATGTCCTCATCACCTAAATATTCATATCTTCCTCTCTCAATTGTGTGAAAACCCAAACAATGTAGAACTCAAAAATGGGAGCTCGAATGACATGTGACGATAATGGTGATCAGGATAATGATCACGGTGAGAAATGAATGAAAAACCCTCTTATCTATAGTAAAGTATTGGGTTGATATAAAAAATGGAGAATAATAAAATATTATGGAGAAAAATCTAGATCTAATTGCTTGGAATACTTCATTATATTTTTGGAGAGGGAAAATATATTTAAAATGGTTAAATATCTTTATTTAGAAATAATTAACAAATAAAATTATTTATTAATTATTTTGCGAGAAATAAGATATGCATGAAATGAAATAATTATTAAATAATGATTTAACAATTCTTCCAAGGATGGAGATAAGGAAAAATAAATAAATTATGATTTATTTAATTATTCCTAGGTGATTTAGTCAAATGTGACAAGCAATAATTATCAAACAATGATTTAATAATTATTCCTAGAGAAAATTAAATAAATAATGGTTTATTTAATTATTCTCATGGGTTTTAATCGAAAATAACTTAACAAAAGTGGTTTATTAAATTATTTCTTATAGTGAAAGTGATTTTACTATGGAATTAAACTCACATGGTGTATTTCGATCCACCTAGCTAGAAATGACTAGGTGATCATTTGTTTGGTGATAACAGATACCCACTAAAGTACGAGCATTAGGAGAAAATCATATGACTGAAATACGTTGTAATTTACACTTCCAAAAGACACCAAAGGGGACTCAAAGATAGAGAGAGACGACTGAAGCAATGCAAGGAAGGATAAAAATGGAGTAGGCGAGTCCTACTAAACTAATATAAGTCTCCTGCTATGTGTGAGTACATGATCTCAAATGAGGTGAGGGAGGCATACCCATACCCATTGAGATAACTGAATACAAATAATAATGGCAATCCTAGTCATGTGAGACTAAGCTACAAAGTACATAATACATGATCCACTGGCATCAATGGCAAGACATAGTAAAATGAATCCCATATACATAATGAGCCTAGAAAAATATAGGCTAGGATTGAATACAATAACATATGAGTACATGAGACATAATTCCCCTCAAACTGACCTGGGGAGGGGGGACTACAACCAAAGAACTCCTGCTGAATAGGAAAGGGCTCTGAAGATATGAATGGATCATCTAGAGGAGACATGCATGTTGTAGGCATTGCAAGCGACTGGAACCGAACCCATCAAATCTGTGGAACTACTTCTAAGGCTGGATTTTAATATGAGATAATTCATGAATATGGGTAGCTACCTGAAGGGCTACCCCCTCATGAGGTTTGAAACATCTCACACACACCCAGGAATCAATGGTACAATTTGTTGGATCACCAGACCATCACATGTATGATTCTCAATCGTGTGATAATGAGATGGGTGTTGGAAATACTGAGAGGGGTGGGGGTGAATCAATATTCCTTTCAATTAGAGCATTAGTTAATATTCAATTATTATCAGTGTTTTTACAATGATAATAGTAAACAATAGGAACACAAATGCACACAGTTTTTAAGGTGGAAACCCACTTTGGGACAAAAACCACCTAATGCTTTTCTAATAATTCTTTAATATTCAACTCCAATTGAAAATGAAGCTCCAACTTCCTAGAATCTAGAAAATCATTCTTCTCTAGTTCCCACTGGATGGACGCTCCAATGCCCGAGATTCTTCAGTAGTCAACTGAATGGATGCCCCAACACCCAATGAGCTACAACTCACCCTACCACCACCCTACCACCCTATAGAAGAATAAAAGGAGAATGGACTCTCGTACCAGGGAAAATGGTCCACTTTACAATGATATAGAATGATGCAAAAGAAGAAGATATACTAGACCATACCCCCAACTTTGACACAACCACCTAATGATGATCCTAGACCTCCCAACATTGCCTCTTCAACCCTTGGCAGATAGACACTATTACAATTTGTACAATAATGTATTTACAATGACTAAGTACAATTATTGTATGCAGTGTTGCCCACTTGAAGACTTCATATGATGAACTTATTGCTGCTCTTGTCATGCTACCCTCTGCTACACCTTGCTTTGCTTTGCTGCCATAGAAAGTCTGGTCCTTTTCAACCCTTGACAACACATGATCTAGCTTTTTCTTGCCTTCTAGGAGCTTGATATTGAATCTGGTGTATCTTTGTTATTTCAGATCCTAAATATATGATTTTTGGTCCTATAGTAGTCCTCCAAGTCTTGTTTCCAATGCCACAGGTCTGACCCAATTTGGATTCTTCAAGAGAGATTTATACCCAATCTGTCACAATGCCCTAATTATGGACTTTTTCAACAGAGAAAAATTGTACGGCGTGCCACGTGTCACTTTTTCTTCATTTGGCTCTAAAATTGTTAGAGAGAAAAGTACAGACTGTGCATTATCCACCAATTTTTATGGAATTCCAATCCGATACTCAAAGAGAGAGTTATGGCGAATTTACCAAGGTCACTTCTTTGAGATGAATTTCAGGAGCTTGCAAAAACCCTGACTTCCACAAATCATATCTCCAAAAATATTGCGCACCTTGATCTAAAATTTTTACAGCAGCTTCCTCAGGATTTCATCTTTGCCTCATAAAAATTTCAGCTTCTGAATCTTCGCAGAAAAAACGTTAGAGCACAAATTCCACGATGACCTGTTTCAGATGGCGAAATCCATTACCTAAGGAGGAAATGAAGATCACAATTTATATAAATGCTTAGGTTGAGAGGGGCTTCAACAAGTGAACGTGGGAGGGATTTTAGGAGCTTAAAAAATATTAATTATGAATTTTCAATGACCCATGCCCCAACCCCATGGGGTTTTATCCCACTAACTGGGGGTACAAACTTCAAACATGAATATCTCTCAAACTGTGAAGAATTACATGGCATGTCATATATCAACGGAAACATCTCGACAAGTAGAAACCATCAAAAGAATTATTGACCTATAATATATTAATTTGTTAGGTCAAAATTACCATGCAATACTGGGTTAGCCCCTGGTGCTGCTTGGGTTGACATCAAGGAAAACCGCTGATCAACAAAAATGGAATATCTGTCGCTCACAATAATCTTTGGGTTTCGATGTAGCTTTTGAATTGTGTCCATAAATGTAGTAGAAATTGTACTCACTTTAAATGGATGATATAATGCACAAAAGTGTGCATACTTGGTAATTCTATCAACTACCACCATGATGATACTCTTTCCTTCGGACTTAGGTAAACCTGTGATAAAATCCATTGAAATCTCCTCCCAATGTTGAATTGGAATGGATAAAGGTTGTAGAAGACCCGAGGTCTTAATTGTCTCAAATTTATTTTGCTGGCAGGCCAAGCATTCCGCCACAAACTTTTGAATATCAGATTTAAGGCCATCCCAAAAAAATTCTTTATTCACCCTGTGGTAAGTTTTTAAAATTCCTGAGTGTCCTCCTAAAGGAGAAGTGTACAATTCCAAAAGAATCTTTTGTATTAGTTGGGAATTCTTACAAAGATATAAGCAATCTTTGTACCATAAGGAATAATTTTTCCAACTAAATGTATCAGATGTACTAGGATCTTGCCGCAACTTTTGAATGAGTGTCCACACTTCTTCGTCCTTCTTCCATTTAGCCCTTGCTTCAGTTATCCAATCTGGTTGGATAGTAGAAATGGCACAAAGAAATTCTTCCACCTCTTGATTCTTTCTTGAGAGTGCATCTGCAACAACATTTAGCTTCCCCTTTTTGTAGATTATTTCAAAGTCATAACCCAACATCTTTGTGACCCATTTTTTCTACTCTTATGAAGATAGTCTTTGTTCCAAAAAGTGTTTAAGACTATCATGATCAGTTTTTACCTTGAAGTGTCTTCCCATTAGGTAAGGTCGCAATTTATTTAGTGCATGTAGTATTGCTAACATTTCCTTCTCATAAATAGATTTCTGTAAATACTTTCCTTTGATTGGATGACTTTCAAAAGAAATTGGTCTTCCTTCTTGCATTAAAACAACACCAATTCCATTTCCCAAGGCATCACATTCCACAATAAAGGTTTTTGTGAAGTCTGGCGTAGCTAAGACCGGTGCTAGGCACATTGCCTCTTTAAGATGTTCAAAGGCCTTGGTTGCTTCAAGAGTCCATGAAAATGCATCTTTCTTCCATAATGTTGTTAGAGGTGATGCTATTCTCCCATAATTCTTAACAAACTTGCGATAATACCCTATTAACTCGAGAAATCCTCGCAACTACTTTAAGGTTGTGGGGACTTTCCATTCCTTAATGGTTTTAATTTCATTAGAGTCTACCTTAACACCCTCGTGAGATACAATATGACCCAGATATTCCACCTCTTGTAATCCAAAGAAACATTTGGATGTTTTTTCATATAATTGTTTCTCCTGCAATAGTTTGAGCACCCTGTCAACATGTTGAACATGATCCTTCCAAGACCTACTATAGATCAGTATATCATCAAAAACTACTAGCACACATTTTCTAAGGAAGGGTTTGAAAATGGAATTCATCAACCCTTGAAATGTAGAAGGTGCATTGGCAAGGCCAAAAGGCATGACCAAAATAATGACCCTCATGAGCTCGAAATGCTGTTTTCAAAATATCTTTAGTCTTCATTCTAATTTGATGATATCCTGAACTAAGATCCAACTTGGTAAAATAAATTTCTCCATGTAATTCATCCAATAATTCATAAATCATAGGAATGGGAAATTTATATTTAATGGTGAGCTTATTGAGCTCCCTATAATCCAGACACATGCACCATGATCCATCCTTATTTTGCACCAATACTACTGGAATAGAGAAAGAACTTTGACTAGGTTGAATTATACCAGCCTCTAACATTTCTGCAATCATACGTTCAATTTTGCTCTTTTGGACATAAGGATATGTATAAGGCCTAATGTTTGGAGGAACACTTCCTGGAATCAAGTGAATATCATGATCATGATCACAAATAGGTGGGAGTCCTTTGGGAGTTTCAAACACCGTGGAATGATTGTCTAATAATTTTTGGAGATCTGCAGAAATAGATGATTTTGATGTTGGAACTTCTAGTGAGCATAATTGTGCAATTACGCCTCGTTGTTCTTTCTTTAGAAGCTTTTTCATGAAATTAGAGCTTATTATATTTCCTAGATTCCCTGTGATACCCTGTAATTCGACTTCCTTTCCTTCTGAAAAAAAATTCAAGAAAAGTTCTTGAAAATTAAAAGATATCGTCCCCAAGGATTGTAACCATTGTACGCCTAGTACAACATCAACACTTCCCATTGGAATGGAAAGCATTGGACTATTCAATACATATTACCCCATGGTTAGCTTGATATTATGGCATTTTCCAGAGCAATTTATAGTTCCTCCATTTGCAACTATCACTTGACATTATGGTGTTGGGTATAGGAAACAATTCAATTCCTTGGATACTTTATAATGAATAAAATTATGGGTACTACCCGAATCAATCAACACTATTACCTTTTTCTTCTTGATATGTCCTTCTATCTTGAGAGTTTGAGGAGTGGTAATACCTGCCAATGCATTACACGATATGGTCAGACTCATTTCTTCTTCTTATAGCATTGGTTCCTGGTGTATATACTCTTCTTTTGAAGTTTCTTGTTCATATTCTTCCTCCTCTTCACAATCTATGTAAAATAATTTCTTCTCAGCACATTTATGAACTTTAGTGTATTTTCTATCACAACTATAGCAAAGCCCTTTTTCTCTTTTTTCTTCCAATGTTTGTGGTGTCAACCTTGTATGTTGTGGAAGTCTAGGAGTTTCAACACTTCCATATTTATAGATGTGAGTGGTAGGCTTCCTTGTTGCCATAATTTTACATTCAATTTTTCTTGCCAATCTGAATGCCTTCTCCAATGAATCAGGTTCCTAAATGTGAACTTCATGTTGGATGTTATCCTTTAAAGTCCCTGTGAAGAGATAAATCTTGTGTTCCTCTGGAATATCAGTTACCCTTATATTCAATTTTTGGAAGTCCTCAATGTGCTCCACCACTAAACCCTTTTGTTTGATATTTATCAATTGGCTAAAGAAGGTGTTGTTCTTTGTATCCTCATAATGTGCTATCATTTCCTCCATGAAAATTGACTAAGTGATTTTTTTTTTTACGGGAGAAAAGCCATCGATACCATACAAATGTATTTTGTTCTAAATGTAAAATTGCAATGTGTAATTTTTGTGTGTTTTGCACATTGTTGAGATCAAAATATTGCTCCATCTATAGTATCCATGTTACAGGATCCTTGCCATCAAACTTCCTCATATCCATCTTTGGAATATGGTGATTCTTCCATCCAAAATTAGAGTTTATAAAATTACGATTAACATTTATTTTGTTCTCATCATGAGTTTCCTCTACTATCTTTTCGCCATCAGGAAACATTTATTGTATCAACTTTGTCAAACCTTCCATGTCTGCTTTTAGATCATTCTTCATGTTTTCCACGTTGTGTTTCATGTCATCCATATTAGCTTCCATGCCATCCATATTAGCTTCCATGCCATCCATCTTAGCTTCCACACCTTTCTTCAAACCATCCATATTATTCTTCAAACCATCCATATTCTCTTCCATGCATTTCTTCAAAATTTTCATTTCATTTTTTGTTTCTCTTTGCGAGAGCGAAATTTGGTGCACTTGTTCTTGTAATTTTGATAGATCATGTTGTAATTCTCCATCTTCATGAGTCATAGTAGAGTAATTTTAGGGCTTAATGGGTGTTGAATTCTTTTTAGGAGGCATTTTAGAACCCCAATACTGATATCTATGCTCAATAGGCCTTTGGAATCACTTAAAACTAATTTTTCAAAGAAGACTTATGCAATTTGAAAAAAAAAATACACACCTTTTTCTTGATTTTGAGGAGCTAGATATTGAAACTAAATTATCTCTGTGATTGCGGATCTTGAATATCTAAAATTCGGCCCTGAAGTATCCCTCTGAGTCTTCTTTCGAATTCCATAGGTCTGACCTGATTTGGATTCTTCATGACAAATTTATGCTCAGTCTCCTACGATGACCTAATTATGGACTCGTTTAGTAGAGAGAAATTGTGCGACTTGCCACATGTCATTGTTTCCTCCTTCGACTCTAAAATTGATACAAAAGAAACTACAATTTGTGTACTTGCGGCCACTTTTTACATAATTCCAATCCAAGGCTCAGAGAGAGAGTTATGAAAGTTTTCCCACGGTTACCTCTTTGAGATGAAATTCAGGAGCCTGAAAAATCCCTAACTTCCACAGACCATATCTCCAAAAATACTACGAATCAAGTTCTGAAATTCTTCCATGATGTTCCTTAGGATTGCACCTTTTCTCTGTGAAAATTTTAACTTCATAAACCTCGTAGAAAAAAATTTATAACAAAAATTCCATGATGACCTGTTTAGGTTAAATTTAGGATCCTGCAAAAATCCCTATCTTGTACAGATCATATCTCCGAAACTATTGTGAACCGAGATCTGAAATTTTTCCACGACGTTCCTCACGATTTTGGGTTCGCTCTATAAAAATTTCAACTTCTGAAACTTCATATAAAAAACTTTATAGCGAAAATTCCACGATGACCTATTTGGAGCAGTGAAACCCTAGAATCCAAAGCTCAAATACCAAATGTTATGAAACCAACTCCAAAAATAGAAGAAAAGAGAGATCAACACCTTAGAAATAAGCCACTTCAAGGGAGAAACCTCCAATAAATTACATAAATGAACAATTATTGGATGATACAAAATGACCAAAACTTCCTTCTATATATAGGAGTCCATGGGGCCACAATATAATCCTAGCCGACCTAACAATAATGTAATGTTCCAAATTTTTATGGAACATTAAAAAATTTTGTTTTTTTCTTTAGGAGGAGAATAAATGGGTAAGAAAACCCATTGATAATAAAAATCTGAATAAGGAACCCTTATAATGTGAAAATGGATCAATAAAGAACTAGATTTCACACCCCATGTGTGAAAAGAGACAATTTGCAGGTGGATAATTCTAGAAGAGGCCAAGTTAACTGCGCAGATTGAGAAGATAAGGTTCACTTGGTGGGACAACGCAGTTTGCATGAGAGGGAGATAATTATAGAGAGGAAACCCTAAGGTGTGGGGCCCATGGCAAAGCACCTTTCACTTGTTTAAAAGAAGAACGAAGCAACCATTCTCATTCATGTTTTGATTATCATTTTTCTTGTCTTCTCTGACAAGTGCATTCTCCAACTGTTTAGCTGAGATGTAGTGCTGCTAGCACTCGGTGTTCCTGGGTGGGAATCCCATATCTTCCATAGAGTAGCTCTTGGAAGATATTTTTCTTCATATTCCCCATATTCTGGCTTGAGGCCAAAGCATTCCATTTAGCTCCAGTGCAGTCTCTATTTGTGGTTGAGTTGTGTTGCTGGGTGTTGCAGGGGAGGGTTCCTCAACACTACTTCCGACATTGTATTTCAGAGGAGGGAATATCCATTCCTTTGGGAGATTAGTCAGGGAGTTTCTGATCTTCATTCCATCATCTTTGGCATTAGTCCAATAATTTTCCATCAGTAGAAGAGCATCACTCTTCCTTGACTGCGTAGTTTCTAGAGAAAATTTGTAGTGAGGGTTACAACATTTCAGTGGCTAGTGAAATCTTCAATGGAAGGATCAACCTTTCATTTGGGAGATTAAGCAGAGGAGTTACATCAGAGATTGCATCATCTTCAGCAAGGCTCCTCCTATTTCCAGTTTCTATTGAGTTGCAGCAGCTGCCCAACAACTCCAACATTTTGGTAAAATTGCCACTTTGTCTAGTTTTCAGCCAATCCTCTTAAAGGATTGTGGTATTGTATTTTCAGGGGTTGAGACCTTGCTCCCCCTTCTTTATTTGAGCTTACATTGCTGTATCATTCATGTTCATGTATTTACTGCTGTAGTACCTCCATAGACTGCGCAGTCTGAGTTGGGAATAAACTATGCAAGTAGTGTTTTCTCCATTTCTATGCACATGTCTCATTGAGATTATTTACTTTGATTTGAGTAATAGATTCCTCAAGAGTTTTTTTACATTTTCTACTAAATATGTATTTAAAGGCTAATTACATCTTCATGTGACATGGTTTCCTTGAAATAACACTTTCATTTCCTTGTATGAGAAAAGTGTAGTTGCTGCCTCTTATTTGGGCACTTTCTAGGAGATCTAGTTTGGGAAGATATGTATAACCCATCTAGAGTCATTTATTTGAGCTCAAATTCTGTGTAGGAGCTATATGATACATCTTCTAGGGCATACCAGTATTGGTTTGCCTTATTTCTACAGTGGCTTCCTTATACAACATCCCCCTGGACACTGTTGCAGCAATTCCAGAGGAAGGAATTTCACATATCTATAGACAGAGTCTATGAAGGGCCAAGTAGCCTCTGGATCTCACCCTTCCTTGTGAAGGTGACATATCCAGAAAATTCCCCCACAGTCTATCTCTGGAATAGACTTGTGACATTTCCAAAAAAGGAACATTACAAATAATAATGTAAGGGCACAATAATAACAATATTGGGGTTACAGGGGTACAACAATAACAATAAGGGGGCTACACTAATAACAACAAGGGACTAAAATAGTAATATAGAGGCCTAACACATTTGGATTTGCATCACTTTTATGTTTTATTTTTATCTCTTTTTTGTTTGGGGTCTATTTTCTTATTCTTTTCTGATATTTTTTATTTTAAGTCCTTTGATTTTTCGTTTAAGACTTTTACCCTCTTTACATTTTTTTATTTTATTTTTCTGATATGGGAAAAAATTTGCAGAAAGAAAAGTATGTACATATTACAAGACTAATCAAAGTCAATTAAAAAATTATGAATCCTATTATTATAGGACCCTAACAGTGGCTCCACATGGGGATGGCATTTCCTGGTGAAATGTCAAGAACTTTGAGACTAGTAGCCTTTGAATTTTGACTATGCTAACCTTGGAACTGTTTTCTGAGTTCTGCATTATTCCTACTTATGATATTTTATTCTTCAAAGCTTAGGGCCTTTTCTTCGGGCTTCAACATTGTTAGAAAAATATCCAATCCAATCTAAAATCTGCAATGTTATGTACAATGAGTAAAGTAAACAAAGTGAACTATTTGTTATTCTGAGGAATAATAATGCTTCAACATTCTACCATTGACAGGTCCACCTGGCATATTTGATCCATCCAACTCTTTAAAAAAGAAAGCATTGTTACCTATGTAGCTATAAATAACATAAGGGCCTTTCCATAAGAAATCAAATTTCCCATGTTTACCTTTCTCTTCTCTCTTTGAATCCCACTTTAGAAC
Organism: Pinus albicaulis; assembly: GCA_034641835.2. Classification (NCBI taxonomy): domain Eukaryota; kingdom Viridiplantae; phylum Streptophyta; class Pinopsida; order Pinales; family Pinaceae; genus Pinus; species Pinus albicaulis. The sequence goes on from CM076576.1 coordinate 88,986,396, forward strand.
TTTGTCACCTATATAGAAATCATCTTCTTTAGTCTTCTTGTCAAATATCTTTTTAATATTTTCTTGAATAACTTGAGAGTTAAGATAGACCTCTTCCCTAGTTTGCTGCAAGTGTATGGTTTGGTTAATCCTTCTTTGAATATCATTGGTTTCAACTTGCAGTTCTTGGATTATCTTCATTACTGGTACTCCTATAGAAGATGGAAAAACAACGTCCATCCCATAAAAAAGCTGGTAAGGGGATGTACCAATGGATTTATTTGTGGTAAGTCTATCTGCCCATAAGGCATTTACTAAACTTTTGTTCGAGGTTTTCTTATTGTCTTCTAGTAGTTTCTTGATGATGTTTACAAGGCTTTTATTGGAGGATTCAGCAAGGCCATTACCTTGAGGGTAATATGCAGTAGAATGGCCAAGGGTAATGTGGTATTTATGACAGAAGTCAATCATATTTTTGGACTTGAATGTAGCTGCATTATCTGTGATGATATTTTAGGGGCATCCAAATTTTGAGAGTATGTTGTTTTCTAAAAATTAGATTATGACAATAACAATGGCTTTCTTATAAGGTATGGCTTCTATCCACTTAGTGAAATAGTTTGTGGCTATCAAAATCTATTTGTGTTGGGCTGAGGATGGGGGGTGAGTTTCACCAATGAATTCAAGACCCCATTGCTGAAAAGGAATTTATGTTGAGATGGGTTTTAAGGGCAGAGGTAGCAACTTTTTCTTTCCTTCAAAGATTTGGCACTTGTGACAGGAGGTCACATACTTTTTTATATTTGCAAACAAGGTAGGCCAGTTAAAAATAGCTCTCAAGATTTTATCTGTGTATTCTTCCAGTAAAGATGTCCTCTACAGTCTCCTACATGAAATTCTTCCAAAACTTTATCATCTTCTTCTTTAAGCAAACAATTCAATAAAATACCACTATGATCTTTCCAAAACAATGCATTGTCTATGATACAAAACTTCATTGCTTTTAACTTTAAAAATCTAGCTTTAGTTCTTGATAATCCAGGAGGAGCTTGTACAATTAGTAATACAAATATAATATTTTCATACCATGGTGAGTTTGAAAAGGCTTCACTGATCTCTGGAGTCGCCATCTCTTCCTGATCATCTATTTGGGCAATAAAATTAATATCTAAAGCATGACAATTTGATTCAGCCATGAGTTTGTCTAAACCTTGACCTTTTATGAGTTTGGTGGGTTTGATTTCTATGTCATATTCCAAAATGATGGCAATCCACTTGCCTCTTTTACCATCAGGCCCATTCTGTGTTAGAATGTCCTTTACAACTCCATTTGGAACATAAGCAATGATATGTGAGTGAAGGATGTACACTCTAAAGTCTTTGATAGCCTTCACTAATGCTAGTGCATGCTTTTCCATTATGTTGTAATTTAAAGTGAAGTCTCTAAGTAGCATTCTTCTTTTTAATCAATTCTTCTGCATCTTTTATATTCTGAGGATCATATCATACTTCAATCACGAGCTCTTCCAAGGATTTGATTCTGATATATTTTTCATATGAAGAAGCTTTCTCTAGTTTGAGCTGATTTCTTACATTTATCAAAGTATTCTGAAGCTTTTGTGCACTCATGGCCTTAGTAGTCATTGTGGAATAAAGCATCTCTCATGCCTGTTTATGAAATTCAATTTGGTCCAGAGGATGAATATCCTGGACTGGAACTTCAAAATCAACCTTTTTATAATCATAGGATGATTTAGGAGTTGGAACTATGGGCTGGAGCACTGTCATCAACATCTTTTTGTTCTTGTAGTCAAAGGCTGAAAGCAGCCTGTTCTGTATGCTAAGAGTCTGCTTTAAGTACTGAGAATATATTTCATTCTTGATTTCTTCATTTTTAGCCTTAATCTCCTTGCATCTTTCCTTGATGTCCATATCATTTTCTTCTATTTTCTTTGATGATGACACTTTTATACTATGTTGTGTCTGAATTAATTGTGTATTAGAAGTGGTTGGCTACTATTCCTCTTCAATTACTGTAGGAGGTACAATATCTTTCTCTGGAATCTCTGTGTCAATGACATCTACAATTTCTTTTTCTTTTCTTGCAGGATTAATCTTTGGCTTTTTACTGTATCTTAGTTTGAATTTTGTTTCTGTAGTAGTCTCAGCTGTATAAGACCCTTCTTCTCTATTTATTTTTACACTTTTGTCTTCCTAGGCCAGAGTCTGCAAAGTTTGACTAGTGTCACTTTTCTTCTCAGCCTCTACCAATGTATTCTCTAACCATTCAAACGGGTTTGAGATTTTTTCAATATTAGGCTTCTTTTCATGTATGTATGGAGTTAATTTGCATTTAACTCTCATTTTGCTGATAATACCAAGGGGATCATAATACCAAAGGAAGCTAGAACTGAACTTGAATTCCTGTAACTTCTTTTCTTCCTCTCGACCTGCTTCTCTATTATTACATATGAATGGACCAACCTGGTTCTTCAGTTTGAATTGTGTCTTCTTCTTTGCAACCAAGAAATTTGCAGAATTTGAATTTAAAATATGCCTTATATACTCTAGAGCAAATAACCTCATAGGGAGGTATTTTGGCAATTTGTAAGGAATAAGGCTTGACCCATAAAATCTAATTTCAGTTTGATTTTGGTACAAGTACCAATCACCTGTTCGACTGTGCTCAGACAATTGTAAAAAATTCTTGATTTCATTGCTAATTATGGGATGAACAATGTTTTTTAGCAAATTAACCAAGGGATGGATAAAAGAATCGGTAAACTCTAAATATGTAAACTCATTTGAATCCTTCCTTATCAAGGAAGTCCAAAATAGAACAGATTGTGAATTTCCTTCCACATCAAGCTTCTGAAGAGTTATAGAAAAATTTTCATAGTGGAAATAGTGGAACATGTGGAATAGAAATGAAGAATACCTAAATACACCTTCAGTAGGTAGTTTGACTAGTTGCTCATGGATGCTATCAACAGTATATTTGTCAAAGTTAAAGATAACTGCAGGGGGATGGCCAGGTACAAAAATGGACAAGAAACCAAGTACTGATGTATCAACATGTTCATCTATGAAAGAGGGAATAGTGACTGCATTCAATGCAGGTCAATTAAAATAGGTAAGCAGTTTGGGTGCGGGGGAGGGAATAACCGCCAAGCGGATTTTGCAACGTCGAAAGGTGGTAGGTAGGATTGAAACGATCGATGCGATCGAATGAAACTAAGATGCGTGGAGGTGAGAGAAAACCCAAAAACAACTTTTATCGCAAGGTTTGGGTTTGTTTAATGTTTGCGCAATGAAATGTGCGATGGGAGATATCCACCGTTGGATTTGGCGGATGGGGAGTGAACAGTCAATATCGTGTGATGAAGCTGCGAGGTGGAATGGCATGGGGCCTGGGATTTTTAATATAATGGGAAGTGAAATGTATTTAAACGTAGGTTTAATACATAGTTTTTGGTGTTTTTTATGATAGGCAGATTAATATTTTATGTAACCAATGTAATGCTTCTAAGTGTGATTTTAGCATTGGCAGGGTTATTATATAGTGGGGATATTTTTAACCTATGGGAAGAGTGGGAATAATATATCACGTGGGGAAATAATACATGGGCTAAAATTAAAATATGGGTTGGGATATATTACATAGGGAATTAATTTAATATAGATTAAAAGGTGAATAAAGGAGCTAATATATAAATTAAAGTTTAGTAATGAAATACAATGAGGGAGATAAAATAAACTAAGCCTAATGTAAAATATAATATAGGGATAAGTTTCATTATTGAGGGTCCCGATATAATATGTTTATATTTAAAATTAGGATAAAGTATTTTTTGGGTTTTTGGGTATTTTTTGGGGTAAAAGCGGAATTAAGAAAGGGGATTTTTGTAAGTGAAACTAAATGATGATGGGAAAAGGAAAAATGAAGAGGAAATAATGAAAATGGTGGGGATGAAGTATTTTTACAAGGGGGTGATTTTTGAAGGAAGTTAGTGACTGAATGACCAATTTATGCTTATCCATGATTGTAAAAACTACTTCTGCCTACCCATATGCTACCCTAACATTTTTCTTCATTTACCTAGGTGCATTTGAGCTTGCAAACCCTTGTAAATTTTTCTTTTAAAACAAAAAAACTAACTAATTCTATCTTTATTTCTTCCAAGGTCTCGGATTAAGTTGTTGAGCTCCTTATTATTCTCTACCTAAATACTAATCTGCCAATATTAAACTGTTTGGCTAGATCTTTATTCTCTATCTAACAACATAAAATTTAAAGCATGAAGAAGTCAAGATTAAGCTATTTGACTTATCATGGATTATGGCATTTTGAACAAGCTGCACATAATATTTATTTTGTAGTAAAAATAAATAGTAGCGGCATTTCGATTTGCATCACTTTCATGTTTTATTTTTATCTCTTTTTTTTTTGGGTCTATTTTCTTATTCTTTTTTGATATTTTTTCTTTTAAGTCCTTTGATTTTTCTTTTAGTACTTTTACCCTCTTTACATTTTTTCATTTTATTTTTCTGATATGGGAAAAAAATTTGCAGAAAGAAAAGTATGTACATATTACAAGACTAATCAAAGTCAATTAAAAAATTATGAATCCTATTATTATAGGACCCTAACAGAGTGCTCGGTAAAATTAAATCTTTCACTGAAAGAGATAGTTCCACAAAACATGTAGCATTGCATTTTGCAAATAATGAGGGTCAAGGATCACAAACCATAAGAGGAGTTACAGGGAATTGTTCAAAGGCTAAGGTAGATGAAGGAAGCTCAAGTCATTGTAAGGAAAAAATATATGACATGCATTCATGGAGAGAATATTTGAAGTGTTCAATGGGTACATTAGAAGATGCAAACCAAAAGATACAAATAGAAAATCTGGCGAGATATTCAATACCAAGGACTGGTTCATGTGGTAGGAATATTCCCATGGATAATGTTGTTATTATTGATGATGAGGATGATAATACTGGGACCAGTGCTTGTGATCCAACCACAATTTTATTCAGTGAGAAGGTTCTCAAATACATCGCAAGAAAAGTTCTTCAGGATATTATAGAAATGTTCCAGTTTTGGATACTATTAGTTATGATTGTGAAATCCTGGAAGCAACATTATGAAGCTTGGAAGTGGTCTAAAGAGGAGCTCCAGAAGGAACAAGAAATAATTGAAGAAATAATAGAACTTTTGTGCTGGGAAAAGAAGTATGAAAAAGGTGACCTTGCCATTTGGAAAAAGAGAATTAATACTCATTCTTGTCCTAGCATGTTGGGATACTATTGATCCACCTCCTGCCTGTGAATCAATCAATCCAGATGATTCTTAGTATAAGAAAATGGAAAGATGAACTACACGAATGCCTAAAGTAAATGATGCTAGTGAGGTGGCTAGAGGGATTTTGGAAAAGTGTCCATAACGCCTTACTGTTGTTCCTCCTAGAGTTCTTAGTGGTTCATTATTAGGTATTATAGCCGAGTCATAAATTGTTGATACATAGTTGTGGAAGAAGCACGCAGAGGCCTACAAAATAATCAACAAATATATTTGAGAGATTAGATATCGCAATGTTATGGACATTTAGAGATATGACATTGCAAAACATAAAATCTCCCAAAAATAATAAAATAGTAAGCCTTAGTAAAGATTCTATTTGAGCATATACATAGAGGCAATGAAGATTTTCAAATTATTGAGCTGGGGGTTCTATTCTATAAATATGAAAACAAGTCTTTCCTCGCGCTATGCCAACTGTGACAGAGGATGGTCTGGTAAAAGGAGATTTAAGACCTGACAATTATAACACAATGGCAGTGGAGATTCCGAGGTACGTTTCAAGTGTATCTGATGCTAATTATAGGTCTTTAATGGATGGTTATAAAAGGTCCAAAAATGTGCTGATAGTACACTAAACTTCATGCATGTTTGGCTATGAAGGATGACCATTGGATAAGATTGACGGTTCAAATCTAATTTCGGACCCCCTCGGTGTTTCGATGTTTAATGGAGGAAGGGGTCCGAAATGGGTAGTTTTCAAACCCATCCTTCTACCATATGGAAAGCAGAGGATATGTTCGCACCCCCTCCCTCCGGAGCACGCATTATATAGTTGGCTCATCCGTTTCTTGAGCAACCCACTCCCCCACTCCCTGAGCCGGGCATTGAGTTCGGTTGGCTATGACCTTTGTATGCATCGATGTCATACGAATTGTGGTATGCACATGAAAGTAAATATCGAAGAGGGCAGAAGCTGCTAGGTTGAACGCGAATACTACAATAAGTGCAGAGAACAGGGAGCTTGAAGTTGTGAACGTGTGGGCATTGTTCAGTTTGGCATTCGAGATTTTTTTAGAGACATAAAATACATGTGATTCCCTCACATTGTGTTACCAACCGCAGGGGTGGAGTGGGAAAAACTACTCACATATCAAGTATCTATTGCTTATGCAACTACTCATTCTGAATTCAAAGTCCTTGTATAGATACCACAGAGAGTGGATATTTGTCGGAGATTTGTCAGAGATTTTTCAGAGAAAAGGGAGTAGGATTAGAAAAACAACAGTGTCAGCGCCGCATTGAAATTTATGATCCAGAAAAGGCGGTTCGAATGACAGAGACAGATGTTAGAGCCACCAACGTTGTCTCTTCATGACCACCTCAGCCACCTTTAGCCTACTTTTTGATTCATGAAGAGCTTCCCAAGTTAATGTTATGGTCGGTGTTGTGCTAGAGATATTTTTTGTTTGGGCCTTCCATGGCCACATTTGTCAAGTTCTAATTAAATTGTAATTAATGAAAGTTTCCAAGTTAGATTAGGGCAACCAACTTAGTCTTTAGATAAATACTACATGTATTTCCATTATTAGGGATTTGATATTTTAGCACCTGTATTGTAAGAACCACTATTGGAGCACTGTAATTTTGGAGCTGGACATCAATAATCAAAGACTGTTTACAGGATTCTTGAGCTATGTTAAAATGGTGATGTGTTTAAATGTTTCCGTTGTTTTCTCTGCTGTGTATCTTCTCATCTAATTGTAAATAAAAAATTGTAGATTAAGATTCGCTATTGGAGTAGCTTAATTCTGTCTGCAATTACAATCTAAATGTTTTCTGCTGAATTTTGATTAAATAATTCTCAATTTCTCTTTAGTCACTACTGAACCTTCCTGTTTTTTTCATCTCATAATTCATATAGCTCTTAATATCGATTTCGCATAGTTAACTTGCCCTTTGATTTTCTCTTGATTTTAATTTTCCATTCCAGCTTTTTGACTCCATCGGCCAATGGAATAGCCCCTACAACCCTATCTATCCAAAAACACAATCAATAAAACAAAAAACCACCATTACTATAACTAGCCTAGCCTAGTATATACAATTATAACCATCAAGCTTAATCAATTTTAATCATATACAAAGAGAGCCCTCTCTGAGTCTAGGAAGTCTAGTTCCTAGAATCCAAAGTGGTTTGATGTTGTCCTCTGTCGTTTGTTCTTGCCAATCTTACAAATTACGGAGGGCTAACACTCAACCTTATCTCTTTAGTGAGCTGTGTACTTCATAGGTAGGGGTCTCTTTTTCATATCTACTATCCTTCACTCTTGGTCTTATATAGGTTTTTATTCTTCCGGTCTTAGTCCCTTATTTAACTTCTCTATTACTTTGTCTTCCCTGTTAAGTATATATTGCTTAATTACCATAATGTTTATTTTAAGGGTTGAGGTTAATTTTTCTTGAATCTATCCATCTCCTTTTCTGTCTCACTCAGAATGATGTATTGGGAACATCACTAGTAGAGCTTTCTATGGAGAAGGAAATATAACCAATTGAATTATCAAATTAATGTTTGTTATCTTGGTAACTGAGATAAAGTTGAAGATGCTGACATTCAGGTATGAAGGGAGGGTATCAGGGATGGAAAAAAGGTAAAAGAAGTAGCCTTTCTATTGCCTAGTAGAATTTGTCTCAGATATCTTTTAAAAACATCATCTGAGAGTTTTTCACAATTTTTTTTTATATCAAAAAATAATGGAACCTACCAATAATTATTATAGTGAACATATCGAAGTTAAAAAGGAATTTCCCTATGTCAAAGTAAAATGAGGTAATAAATAAAAGAGTACATAAGTTGAAAGTTCATTGAACAAATGTATAAATTAGGATGTGCGTACGAATGCCAAATAATAGAATAAAAACCCTTTTAGCTAATTCATCCATTATTTAGGCACTCTACTATCCACTATGATGTATGCTCTGGCCTGAAGAGTAAACAAAATAAGTTGGATGATGAACACATGGTGGTATTTGGCTATTTACAAGGATGATGAGATTGTGGAGCTGTTGCACTAATGCTTTGAGTTGATCTTCATAACTCAATTTTTGCAGCTTCCACAATTTGGTGTGTAGTCATATTGTAAATTCCAAAATTTGGCTAATAAATAATAGTTATGTAGGCCCAAGGGTTGGCTCAATTAGTTGAACCATCTGCCAAAGGCATGTTGTTGATGGGGATGACATATTTCACAAGTTCAAAGCCAGTCGAGTCTGTCAGGGTTTTTAGTTGCTGTTGTGGCTGGTGGTTGTCCTGCTCTCCATGGTGGTCTTTGGTTGTTTACAAGGATGATGAGATTGTCGAGAAGTTTCCCTAATGCTTTGAGTTTATCTTCATAACTCAATTTTTGCAGCTTCCACAATTTGGTGTGTAGTCATATTGTAAATTCCAAAATTTGGCTAATAAATAATAGTTATGTAGGCCCAAGGGTTGGCTCAATTAGTTGAACCATATGCCAAAGGAATATTGTTCATGGAGATGGCATAGGTCACAGGTTCAAATTAAGTCCAGTCTGCCAGGGTTTCCAGCTGTTGTTGTGGTTGGTGATTGTCCTACTCTCCAAATGGATGTTTGGGGGATAAGGGGAGGGGATCTTGGGAGGTTTTCTTGGCCAAAAAAAAGTTATTGATCCTTTTAATATGAACCATGAATCATGATGTAATTTATCATGCTTTATCATTTAAGAAGTAAAATATTGAAATATATTTTCATTTATACTATTTTATATCTTCATTATCTTTCAAGTTTTCATTTTTTTTTTTTTTAATTTCTATTTTTTGGGATTCTCACTTCCCAGTTCTTAATTTTTTTTCCATCAGCATTCTTGCTTATGGCAACATTGTTATCAGCTACATGTATAATAGGATTTTATATTATTTTTTCTGTTTGCATCAATTCTTTTTCAGCATTATTAAGAGTTGATAAAACTCAAAGACTATTTGTCCCTCCTTTAAAAACTAATAAGAATAATGGGGACTTGTTGCACATTTTATGGTTGCCTTATTTTTTTGGCTTGGGTTGTAATCATCGTTGTTTGAGCTTATCACTAGCAGAATGATTAAGTGAGGAAGCTGCTCCAAGCACCTCTTCCAGTGCCTAAGTAGCACCTTGTTGGAATCCAATTAGTCGCTTGTTCTCTTCAAACCATCAGTGTACAATCTAATTTCCTTGACTTTGAACTTAGTCTTTCATTGAACTAGAAAAGTTGGAAAATGCGGTCAAGATTGCAACAATGTTCTATCCTTAACTCAATATCAACAACCCTCTTGTCTTCCTCATGCTTCCACACTCACTTATCAAACTATGCCATAGATTTTTCCATTTCCTCGCTGATGATTTCTCTCACCTCCAACTTAAAAAACATAGTATTATCCTCCAGTCGTTGAAATCTCTCACCCACACTGACAAGTGACTCATGAATTTATTTTTTGAGGATCACATGTTCATGGAAATTTTTTACTTCCCACAGGGTTGCTTAGTATCATTCCATGTGGAGGAATCTCCCTGCCTATGAACATATTTATTTTCAATTTGGATTGTCTCCTCAGAGGAGTCCCATCAAATCCCATAGTTTTTAATTATGCAATTGACAGGAAATACCCTCTTCCCTCACAGTTCCTTGAGGGAGAATTTGGGCTTTACTCCTCTCATTTGTAGCCTTCTTATGTTTGCTAATGAATAATAGAGACCGAGATAATGTAGAAAGAAAGTGAATTAACAAGCCCAGTTCTTCTCCAGGTGTGAGAACAAACATAAACTTCATAAGAACTAAACTGTGATTTATACTACTCACTAATGGCTGCCACTATTGTCGCAGATTATGGAGGGATTTTAAAATCAACCCATAAATTTGATGTCCTGCAAATTAAGGCATCCCGCCTTAATCTTTCTAATTGAAAGAACTGGGACGTTTATCTCAGCTCCATAAGGCCTAGTGTTTTTTTGAAGTCTCAACATTTTGGCTTACTATTAATTTCAATAACTCATTATTCTTCCTTTGAACCTTAGGTTTTGAAAATCCTGATGCCATATACTTGCCACTCAATGGCATGTTAGAAATCCAATCAACAACCTTATTGGTTGCTCTTGTAGCATAATGAATTCTATTTCTAACCTTTCTGTCGAAACCTCCTTTTAATCCATTGACATTGGTGGTTCAAACTTCCAAATTTGAGAAGAAATGCATTATGCATCATAACATTGATTATAATCTAAGAATTTCACTCCATTCTATTGCCACTCTTTCCAGGCTAGGCCTAGGAAAAATTTAACTCCACTATAAGATCTGTCCAACCCCCTTGTCAACTTCCCATCTAATGAGAGGTCCTTATGATGCTAAAATAAAGGCTTACTCTAAGGCTTACCAATCCTGGATAGCCACTAGTCAAATCCCCACTTAAAAATTTCAAATGCAATGCCTAGATACCTCACAATTACCCTGGGTCGAACATAAGTCCGATATGTGGGAATCTATTAGGCTGAGAGTCTAACTCTAACAACTAAAAACTTGTCTCGTGGTCACTAACCACAACATATAATGTAGAGACAAATATGTGCAAACAAGTATGAGCACCATAAAACAAGCTCTGCTTAACACTCGTAGAAATAAAGGATCAATTAGCAAAACGGTTGTTGACCATGTCTGACACATCAGGACGTAAGATTTCCTTCAGTTTCCCCTGAATGCCAACAACTTCAAATAGGTGAGCCAAGGCTTCCATTGTCAAATATAAAAATCTAGAGAAAATGGGCACCCTTTACAAATGGATTGATTTAGCAAAATTTTAGGGGATAATGAATTACTAACAATGTAATATTCCTTTTTCAATATTGTTCATAAAACATGCATCAAAAACACATTTCCAGCAACAACTGTAATAAAAAAATAAAATGGAATACTGTTTCCCATATATTAGACAATATGCAATTTAAATCCAAGAATAGAGCTGAAAAAAAGCAAACTAGGTGGGTTAAACAGATCTCCCACAACTAGGATTGCCAAAAAGTGCTAAAACCCCAAAACTGCAAAATGCCGGAGCAGCTGCTCAAGGGAATGCGCAGTTTAAGAGAGGGTATACACATAAAATGATAGGAGAAACATATATATACTCATATATTGATAAATAATGATGAAGAACATAGATATAGTCTCCTTATACAAAATACAATATAACTCGACAAAGGTTTCTTGTCAAACACTTTGCATACAAAATGAGAGATTCAGTAATTTACTGAATAACCACTAAAACACTGAAGTACATGAGTGTATAAGGCTGAAATATGTCTAATATATTGTATATCCCTTAAGGTATTCCTCCCATGAAAGGATGAACCTCTTAATCACAAGGAAACTCAACAACGAAGCCACCAAACCATGCAATGAGCATTGCCACCAAAATAATGCATTCCCTAGAAAAGAAAACACTGGGAATGTATGGGAAATGTGTGGTATGATACCAAAAATATGAAATAAGCTCTGGATCTTGTTGTTCCTCAATCTAGTCTCCTAAACTGAGTTCATTTAATTGTCAACCAGGATTTGTAAACTGCTGAAGTGAAATGTACCATATGTACCTAGGTGCTTGTTTCCTAGTGCGTTGTATGTAGTGTTTTGTGATGTTTTGGTCTTTTATGTTGATTTATGATGTTTTTGGTCTTTTGAAGTTTTGTGTTTACAATGGAAATGTCTAGAAAACTAGTGAAAAGAAATTGGTGGTCAAGAACACAGTTGAGCCTAATGTATGGAATGGCAAATGTAATCAAAAATATTGAAGCAACATCTAAACTATGACTGAATAGAAACAAGAGCTTAATGATGACCTCTTAAACAAATGACACAAACTAGACTTTGAGAAATGATCACTAAAATATGCAAGTTTTCTAACTAGACAATTAGACACTAATCGTGATGCAACATTCTATTCTAAACTCATCTATTCCATGACTAATTCCTAGTTCTATTCTGCAATTTTCAATTGAAGGTCAGAGTCTATTCTCCAAGAGTTATTGGTTTCTTTTTAGGGTAGTTCTGTTGAGGAAGAGCTCTGTTTGTAGTGAGGAATTTGCAGAGATATTTCAGACCTTGTAATGATGTTATCTTCTGTTCCTAAAGTTATGGATCACTGATGGTTTTCAGAACAAAAAGATATTTGTAAATAATGAAGGCTGTCTTAGGAATCCTATCAACTAAAGTGATCTACTGTGCAAAGGGTGACAGTGTGACTATGAGATATGAGTGCAATTAATTGATTTAAACATGAGCTTAAGATGCTTCTAAACTAGAACAATGTTAAACCATAAGCCATCATCAAACTTTGAAATGAAGTAGCTGGACATGAATTAAATGCAAAATGAAACTCCGGAGCATTCTAATTAACATGCACTATCCTATGAAGTTACACAATCAGTTTGTTCATCATGAGGGATATTTTGGAAGAGTTCCTTCTCGTGGAAGAGGTAGAACAATTTTGACTGTGGACTTGTATGCAATTGAAAGCAAATGAACTGAAAGCAAATGAAACTAAGTTGTCACATCACAGTCATATCTTGAACTTTTTAAGGATGTCTTGGAAGAATTTCTTCTTGTGGAAGAGTGATTAGGACAAGTGCAACTATGATAGTGAAGACTAAAAACTACAACTAATTCCTATGACACTATAGCTATTCATCATTCATTGTTAAGATTTATTGGAAAAATGTCTTCTTGTGAAAGAACTATGATGAATATAACTACAGTCTCTAGTTAAAAACAGATACAACTCCTATCCTACAGTACCATAGTCATTAAACATTCATTGTTTTGATTTATTGGCAAAGTGTCTTCTTGTGGAAGAACTCGAACGAATTATGGCTACAGTAGATAGCTAAAACAAATAAAAATCCTATCCTACAGTACCATAGTCATTAAACATTCATCGTTTTGATTTATTGGCAAAGTGTCTTCTTGTGGAAGAACTGGAACGAATTATGGCTACAGTAGCTAGCTAAAACAAATACAAATCTAACCGATATCCTACAATACCATAGTCATCAATCATTCATCATTTTGGTCTGTTGGAAGAATGTCTTCTTATGGAAGAACTGGAACGAATACGACCACAGTATATAAAACACAGCAACAACTAATTCAATATGCAAAACGTAAAGACAGCTAGGAAAAACTTATCTAGTTTACGCTAAGGAAATCCGTTCAAGGGGCAGGGGCCCTCTACCACTTGACGGCATTCGACTTCACAATTAAATCATGCCTTCAAGATAATTTTGTCTGCTCCATTAACGATGCAATAGTCTGAACATAATGCTCTGTGTCTTAAAAGACGTAACACAGAGTTTTACACCAAAATCTAGCAGCAAATCTACACAAAATTTCTAACTAAGCTCTCGGCCTATTCAAGAGTTTTTAAAGTAAATGGAAGTAACAATAATTACAATAATTTAGGAATGATGTATTCCTAATCCAAATCATCTTAGGAGTCTTTAAGGTGGCTGCGTAAAAGAGAAAAGACGCCTGGACTGTAACAGTCCTAGTAGGAGTCTTCTTTCACAAAATGTGTTCCCACGTGCATAACCGTACACAGACTTCATTTCCTCTTCCATGACGAGCAACACACCATGTAGGCACGATGTGGATCATGCCCATATGCGTTTTTCCTCAAGAGGCCACCTGGAACATGCTGAAACATAAAGGTAGTTGCAGAATCTCCGGTTAGCTACAGAATGTCTGCATTCTGCAGCTAGTTCCGGTCAAAATGCTTAACAATGGCAACAATCACAAAATTCAACAAGTCAGTTATGTAAACCATTCTAGAAGTAATTTTAACTATTTTTATTGATCAATTGGGTTTAAAATGGAAATGGACAAGGGAAAAATGAAGTAAAATGAGGTGAAGGAAAGCACAAATTTGAGGCTCAACATACCCCCACTGCTGTCTCTTTGCATGTCCTCATGCAAATTATCCTATGAATTTTGAGGCTTCTGCAAGGACATCTAATCCCCTTCTTCTCCTTTGTCTGAAAGCTAGAGGCCTTCTGGGTTTCCTAATCACAAGTTTGAACCTGAGGTTTGTGAGTGCCCTGATCAACTTTTTGTTCCTTGTCTTCATCTTCTCATTGGTCCTCTCCACTTTGTCTATATGCAGGGATAAGGTTGAGTTCATGTCAGTCTTGAGCTTGATTTGATCTTTGAGAATTTCATTCTCATTTCTGATGTGTCTATTCAACACTTCCAACTCATACCTATCCCTCCTCAATATATCAATTTCAGTTAGTGGAGGACTGGGGGTTCTCTCTTCTCTTTCTGAAGCTATTCTCTCTAGAGTTTCCACATAATCATAGATTTCCTGTTGAGCAGGATCAATCTCAGGGGTGCCTTCATAAAAATCTTCATCATCATACTCTTCCATAGATGTTTCTTCATCTTCAATATTGATTACCCCTGTTTGTTTGATTGATGTTTTCTTCAGTTTTCCTTTTAATCTGTGGCTTCTCCTGAGTTGAGAGGAACCCTCCCTTTTTTCCATAACAGATTCCTTGATTTCCTTCTCTGCCTTGAGTTGACTCTTGATTCTAGTCAACTTCTCCAGAATGACTTCTTCACTGCTTTCTTGAACCGGTTTGTCAATTTTACCTGTTGGAGTCCTCCATCTCCTACTTCTTTTTGTGGCTTGTGGTTCAGGTGATAGTTCTTTTGCTTCCTCAAAATGATTTCTTATTAAGAAATCACCCCATGTATCATTTGATTTAGATAGATGATGCTCAATTAAAATTTTTACTAACCCATGATGATACGGGGTTGTTTCCAAAAACTGAACTCTTCTCTGAACACAGGAAGCCATTTTCTTCAGACTTTGATACAAGAAATATGGTAAATTCAAATCTTCTCCTAGAAAATGCAACATTAGTCTCATATGGTAGACATAAAATGTCCCATACCTACCCTCACATGTAACAATTTTTTGTAAAAGAAGTAGTATATTCCTCCATTTGCTCTTCAATGATGTACTGGGAATTCCCTTCTTGAACACACTAACATCCATGTTTGGTGATTTTAAGATTTGTTTCCATGAGTCATTATGGAATTCCCTATTTTTAAACCATCTTTCCCCAGCTCTGGATAATCCTGTAGCCTCTGCTATAAAAACTTCATTAACAGTAAACTTAACATCTCCTATTTCAACCTCAGTGCCTTTGAATGATCTAGCAAATGTTTTGGTGACTTCCTTATGGCAACCATTAAACTTTTCCAAGAATTGGAGCCATCCTATTTGTTGTAGCATCTCCTTGCATTGTGGATAACCTTCTAAATATTTTTATCCTATAGGCTCAATCCTTACGATGAAACCCATGATTTTTCACTATCAATTAACACTCTTCTCTATCCACAAAACAATGGCTTTTACTTTCGGATTAAAATGGCTTCAATCTCTAAAAAAAAAAATGGCTTCAATTTTGGAAGAACATACCTTTGAAATAGCTACAGTCTTAAAAATCTCTGGTTTGTATGCCTCTGCTTGGAAAATGCCTTCGAATCCTCGGACTGATGTACTTCTGTTGAACCTTGGAATGATATGGAAGCAATTTCAATTTTCGGGCTAATGTGTCTCTGATAGATAGTGGTAGATGATTTCAAATTTCTTTTTGTGCAATACCTCCGTCTTTGGTAACAGAAGACTTCAAACTCAATCACTGAAAAACGCTTCTGTTTCTAGTAACACCAGACTTCAAACTCAACCTCTGTCTCTAATAGCAAATGGTATGCTTCAAATTCAACACTACAGCCTCTTTGCCTCGGATAACAATAACTTCAAAACCAGTCACTACCACACCTCTGTCTTTGGTAATAACAGACTTCAAACTTCAATTACTACCATACCTCTGTTTTTGGTAGCAAAGTCTTCAATTTTAGCATCTCTGTCTTCTGGTAGCAACAAGCTTTAAACTCTTCACGGCCACAATTCTGTGTTGACAGTGCAATGCTCCGAACTTTGTTCTCAGTGATATGCTCTCTGTTCAGTGAGTTCTCACACCGTTATGCTTGCAATGTACCTCTTCTGTTCTGTCCCTGATGATAATAATGCTCCTGCCTTCGGAATGTAATACTGGCTACGGAATGAAGTTATGGCAAATGGTCACGGCATAGAGTGGTGAAGTGAGGTGGAGGATTGCATTAATGATTTGAGGAGACAGCGGAGGATTTTACGACGGCAGGAAAAATCTTCATCATTAAAGAACTTGGTTAAGAGTCGTGGGAATTTCAAATGATTTGGCCGTTCCACCGCTCAAATGCTATTGGACAGAAAATTTGAATTGGAAGTTTTAATACAAAGTCTATAGAGGGTTTTGTTTTGTGTTTGATCAATAAAATAATTAAAACAACTCTTTGAATAATTTCACAACTAAACTATGCTAAATTTTCATGAATTGCCATCGTAATTTAAATTTGTTACCTCTGACCTTGATGTTTGTGTAGCCTTTGTCTTCTCTGCTCATCTTTGGAGGAATCTTTCACTATTTTCTTGATGTCTTTGATTCATGAATTCTCTGGATCACTTTGTTGTAACTCTGATGTCTGCTGGTTGATGCCTTCAGGATTTGTAGCTGTGAAAAACTATCGGGCTGCAGAAAGGCCGATTAGCTACAGAATGTACACTGAGCTGCAGAATGTCCCTGTAGAACACTTTTATTATGAAAATGAAATGTTTTTGGGAGATGGGTGAAATGTTTATGAAAATGGATGAAATGGATGATGGATTATGAAGTGGATAATGAAATAAGAATGGATTTAGTTCATGGAATGAAGGAACATAAGGGCTGTACTGCAATTCATGGCATATTTTTATTCACTTGCAGCAAGATGTCAAATTCTATGTTTTGACATGAAAATGAAGTGAATGGAAGATGGAGTGAAATGAATGAAATGGAATGGAGTGAAATGAATGAAATGAAATGGAGTGAGATGTGAATGATGGATGAGATGAAGTATGGATGGATAGTGAATGGAATGAGATGAAATGAATCATAAGTACTATGGCACTGAACTTATGATTTTTATAACAACTGCTTAGAAACAAAAATGGGAAAAGTTAGAGTGTCAGAGAGACTCTGATTTTCACCCTATCTTTTCTGTATAAACATGCCAATCAGTGATTGGTTTTCATGTTTATACCTTTATTTTATTTTTATTTTTATTTTTTTATTTTTTTCAAAAGAGAAATGCTTCAGAAAATTTAATCAAGTTGATGAAGAAGAGAGACTCTTCTTCATTAACTTCACATCATTGTCTCCTTGGAACTTCTTGACAAACTCTTCTCTTGAGAGTGGCTTGTGGTATAGCTTCAGTCTGTGGCCATTCACAAGAAAAGTGATCTCCTCTTCATCTATAGTTCTGATTTTTACTGCCCCATTATCAAAAATTCAAACAATTTCATATGGCCCAAGCCAATGTGTCTGAAATTTTCCTTGAAAATCCTTGAATTTTGAATCAAACAAGAGAGCCCAATCACCCTCTTTAAATTTCTTCTCTTTGATGTACTTGTCATGCCATCTAGCCCTTTGTTGTTGGACTAGACTTGTTTTCTGAACTGCATCTTGTCTGATCTCATCCAATTCATTAATTTGCTCCAGTCTATGCTTTTGTGCCTCCGTTAGATCAAGTCCTAGCTGAACTGCCATCTTGAATGTTTGGATTTGGAACTCTATAGGAAACAAAACTTGCTTTCCATAAATAAGCTCATAAGGAGTATGGCCTGTTGTGTTTCTCCATGTAGTTCTATAGGCCCACAAGGCTTCAGGAAGCCTATCTACCCAATCTCTTCTATGTAGATGAACAGTCTTTGTTAGGATACCTTCAATGACTTTGTTAGTGGATTCCACTTGACCATTTGCTTGTGGATGATAAGGAGTAGATGTTCTATGTCCGATTTTGTACTTCTCCATCATTTGCTCCACTAGCCTTGATGTAAATTGAGCTCCTTGATCTGTAACAATTTCCCTTGGGACACCAAAACGAGTAAAAATATCCTCAAAAAGAAAAGTAACTACATATGATTCATTAGCAACAAGTAATGGTTTAGCTTCTACCCACTTAGTAACATAATCAGTGCAAACTAATATGTATTTCTTTTGTCTTGATGGAGGACTAATAGGTCCTACAAAATCCAAGGCCCATTTTTCAAAAGGTTCAATGTGTACCTGAGGTTGTAATGGCATCTCACCTGAAGGAGAAGGTTTCCCTACCCTTTGGCAACCGTCACACCTTTTGACATACTCTTTAGCATCTTTAAACAAGGATGGCCAATAATATCCTAAATTAAGGATCTTATAGGCTGTCCTCTTATCAGCAAAGTGTCCGCCACAAGGTTCATCATGACATGCTTTGAGAATCTCAGGCATCTCATCTTCACGAACACACCTTCTAATGATCAAATTTGGACCTGTCTTGTACAACTCATTAGCAACCCATGAATATTTTGCACTATCATTAATGATTTTTCTTTTATCCCTTGCATTCATAATTGAAGGAAATTTTCCTGAAACTAAATAATTAGCAATATCAGCAAACCATGGAGTTTGAGTAAAAACTGCAAAAAGATATTCATCAGAAAATTGATCTTCAACCGGAGTGTCATCTTTGATATTTTGAATTCTAGACAGGAAGTCAGCCACAGTGTTTTGTTTTCCAGGCCTATCTAGAATAGTAATGTTGAATTCTTGCAATAATAACAACCATCTTATAATTCTACCATTAGTGATTAATTTATTCATTAAATATCTAATGGCAGAATGATCAGTGTGAATAAAAGTTTCATAGCCGGTTATATAGTGTCTAAATTTGTTAATGGCATGAACAACAGCTAAAAACTCTTTTTCAGTTACAGTATAGTTTAACTCTGCAGGAGTCAAATTTTTACTGATATAATAGATGGCATAGAGAATTAAATCTTTCTGTCCCAATACTGCTCCCAGAGCTGTATCGGAAGCATCTGTCGAGATATGAAAAGGTAACTTCCAGTTAGGTCCCCTTAATATAGGTGCTTCAGAAATTTTGGTTTTCAGGGTTTCAAAAGCTAACTGGCAATCAGAAGTCCACTTAAATTCACAATATTTGGTGAGTAATTTGAAAAGAGGAGATGCTATTTTGGTGAAGTTTTCTATAAATCTCCGATAGTACCCCGTAAATCCTAGAAAAATTCTTACATCTCTTTGACAACTTGGAATGGATAGGTTAGAAATAACTTCAACTTTCGCTTCATCAACTCTAATCCCATCCCCTGAAATGTGGTGCCCTAAAACAATACCTTCAGTGAACATCATAAAACATTTTTCAAGACTAAGAGAAAGGTTTGCTTCTTGACATCTTTTTAAGACCTTTTCCAAGTTTTCTAAAGCCTCTTCAAATGTATCCCCATAAACTGTAAAATCATCCATGTACACCTCTACACAGACATGTATCAGATCAGAAAAAATTCCTAATACTGCCCTTTGGAATGTTGCAGGTGCATTGCACAATCCAAATGGCAATACTCGGTAGGCATAGGTACCCTAAGGACAAGTAAATGTGGTTTTATCTTGGTCTTCAAGTGCTACTTGGATTTGATTGTAACCACTAAACCCATCTAGGAATGAAAAGTACTTTTTACCTGCTAATGTATCTAATACTTGATCTATGAAAGGTAAGGGAAAATGGTCTTTAAGAGTAGCTTTATTCAATTCTCGGTAGTCAACACACACTCTCCATTTTCCATTTTTCTTAGGCACAATCACCAAAGGAGAAACCCACTGACTATCTGAAATAGGATAGATGAAATTAACATTTAACAATTTTTGTAATTCTTCCTTGACAATTTCCCTAAGATTTGGATTCATCCGTCTTTGAGGATGTCTGATTGGTTTGCAATTTGCCTCTATATAGATGTGATGAGTACAAGTCTTGGGACTTATCCCTTTCATGTCAGTGTATTCCCATGCATATGCAGAAGAATGTCTCTGTAATACTTTGACTAGTTCTTCTTGTTGAGATTTTTCCAGATTTTTGTTTATGTTCAAGGTTTTGCCTGGAAAAATTTCACCTGTAGAACTGCCAAATTTGTCCATAGAATGAAGAGACATCTGTCTAGATGACAAGAACTCAATATTGGATTTCTCTTGAAATGATTCTTGTTTGTGCTCTGGAGAAGATTCAAAATTTTCTAGAGTATTTAGAATTTGATTATCTTCACTAATTTCTGAAATTGTGAAGAGTGGTTGCAAATATTCTTCATCCTCTATCCATTGAGTGTCATCTAGATCTGTAATTGTCCTAGCTGGAGGATATAAAGTAAATTTCTTTGTTGAACTTCCATCAGAAATATACATATCACCTGACCTACAACTAATAAAAGCATCAGCTGTAGCTAACCAAGGTCTTCCTAGTATAACAGGATGGCCTCCTAGATTATTCTTGGGTGTAAGGATCATGAAATCCACAGGGTACTCACAAGAGTCTAGGGACACTGGAATGTCTTCTATTACCCCATCTGGTCTGATCACAGATCTATCTGCTAGTTGTAATAGTGTGGGTGTAAAGAGAAGATTAGGAAGTTTCAGCTTGTCCATGATTTGTCTACTCATGATATTTATTGCTGCTCCTAAGTCAATGAGTGTGTTTTGAATTTCAATTCCATTGATGTGAATTTTGACAACTGGATTTCCTGGGTCAAGGTACTTTGGAATAGTAATCTTACCCATCATAATATCTTCTATTTGTCCTACCAGTTGAATTTTCTTGGTTTCTCTTATTCTTTTCCTTGTTGTCTTCATACTCAACTCCTTTATTGTTTTGGCTAAAATTGGGATTTCCTTGATGGCTTGCAATAATGGAATTTTAATGCAAACATTTCTCAATTCATCCAAGAAATCATAATTAGGCACCATTATTTGTTTTTCTACACCTTTGTCAATTTGTAATCTTTCCGGAAAGGGAGGTATAGAAGTAGATGTGGATGGTTGCTCTAATACCGGAGTTGGGCTTATTGGATCTTTTTGTTTCAGTTTTTCAATGTTTTGGCCTTGAAAGGATGTTTCTTCCTCAAGACTTTTATTAACCCGTAGGGAGTCTTCCTCAGAATTATCTTGTTCTTGTATGATCACAGAAGGTTTCCTCTTCTCAAGTATCCTTCCAGACCTAAGTTGAACATCACTAAGGTCTAGAGGAGTACTTAAATAAGTTGGAAATTGTTGTCCTTCTATCATGTATGTATTCTGAGGATTCTTATTATTGGGGTTTGGTATGGGCTGAGCTGGTAATTGATTGGATTTTTGAAGGAATGGTAATGGAAGTGGTTGATTTTGATGAGGTTGGTTCTGATGATGTTGTTGAGAATTTTGTTGAAAATTTTGTTGAAGATTTTGAGGAAAATTTTGTGGGTATGGTGGATAGGATGGTGGATACTGATAATATGGAGAGTATCTTCCATAGGGACCTTGTGATCCTTGTGCCCAAGCTTGAGATTGATTTTGAAATTGGGGCCAAGGTTGCCGCCAAGAATTCCAAGGTGGAGGTTGATTATACATTTGATCATGAAATCCCTGTGTCTGAGATCCCTGCCAAGGTCTTCTAGATACAAAGTTAAGAGATTCTGTGGAATCTGTAGGAGTTTCTTCTTGACAAACAGCCTTGAGACCATGAAGAGAAGGACAATTCTTGGTCTCATGTTTCTCGGAACAAATAACACAGGTTTCTACAACTTTTACATCCAAAGGGCACTCTCTCAAGGCATGTTTCTTCCTACATTTGGGACAAAAGATTGCCAAGGCATCATATTCAGCCTTTTGCTTGTTTTGTATCTTGAGGGTGTCTATTTGTTCACTAAGACTCCCTAAGATGTCAGATTTAAAATCATCAAGCATGTGTCCTATTTCGGATCTACTTACTGTCCCAGAAGCAGACTTACTTGCCCTTGCAAGAGCAGGATCTCTTGGACGTTTGACAATTTTAGATTTCCCTCTTGAAAGGTTGATACATAACTCAGATATTTCGTGTAATGTGAGTTGTGATATATCCCCTTTTACCATCATGTTAAGGATATCCAACCATTCATCCCTAATGGTTTTCAACTAAAGAGATTTTAAAGTGTCTTGATCTAGGTTTTCCATTTGTGCCCTTTTTATGTTGTATTTAAATCTTTCCAACAAATCTTCTAAGTTTTCATCTTCTTTTTGTAACATCTTGAACACTTATTCCTTATGATTAACCGACATACAATAATCCAAGTATCTCTCTAGAAATGCTTGTTTCATGTCTTCCCATGTCCTAATGGAACTACTGCTTAAGCTCATAAACCACTTCAATGATGCTCCTTTCAGAGTTGAAGGAAATAATTTCAATTTTTGGGCATCTTGAAGGTAGTCATAAGTCCTACACAGTACTTCAAATTCGAATAAGAAAGTTTCAGGATCCTCAGTTTTAAGTCCATAGTAGTTCGGAAGGACAGAAGGTGAAATGTTTTTCATGGTTGTATTGGTTTCTCCATCAAGTATAGGGAACCCAAAAGAGCTTCCTATTCTACCTCTTCCTCCATCTGCACCTCTACCTCCTCTTCCTCCTTCTCCTCTACCTCTTCCTCTACCTCCTCCAAATGTGTTTTCTCCATTAACAACTCCTTCTCCTCCTTCTTCTGCCATGGTTGACTCTCCTGTGGAAGTAGAAAGGTTTGTATCCTCAACAAAGGTTTTTGGATCCTCTTCTATGGCAGGTTCAGTGGATGAAGAGGAAGGTTTCTCTAATGGAATAGGTGACCTTAGATCTTCTAGAAGTCCAGGATCAGTAAAGGATGGAAGATGGGTTTGAGTTGAAGGTGTACTAGTTCTGGATCTGGATGTAACAAGTGGTGTTCTAGATGTCAAACTTCTGCCTCTGCTGCTTATAAATCTTCCTCTTGAATCTCTCTCCCTACGCATAAAATTGTTTTTGGATGCTAAGAAACAAAGGTTAACTAGTTTTCACTTCCCCGGCAACGGCGCCAAAATGTTGTGCCTCAATCTAGTCTCCTAAACCGAGTTCATTTAATTGTCAACCAGGATTTGTAAACTGCTGAAGTGAAATGTACCATATGTACCTAGGTGCTTGTTTCCTAGTGCGTTGTATGTAGTGTTTTGTGATGTTTTGGTCTTTTATGTTGATTTATGATGTTTTTGGTTTTTTTGAAGTTTTATGTTTACAATGAAAATGCCTAGAAAACTAATGAAAAGAGAGTGGTAGTCAAAACACAGTTGAGCCTAATGTATGGAATGGCAAATGTAATCAAAAACACTGAAACAACATCTAAACTATGACTGAATAGAAACAAGAGCTTGATGATGACTTTTTAAACAAATGACACAAACTAGACTTTGAGAAATGATCACTTAAATATGCAAATTTTCTAACTAGACAATCAGACACTAATCATGATGCAACATTCTGTTTTAAACTCATTTATTCATGACTAATTTCTAGTTCTATTCTGCAATTTCAATTGAAGGTCAGAGTCTATTCTTCAAGAGTTATTGGTTTCTTTTCAGGGTAGTTCTGTTGAGGAAAAGCTCTGTTTATAGTGAGGAATTTGCAGAGATATTTCAGACCTTGTCATGATGTTATCTTCTGTTCCTAAAGTTATGGATCACTGATAGTTTTCAGAACAAAAAGATATTTGTAAATAATGAAGGCTGTCTTAGGAATCCTATCAACTAAAATGATCTACTGTGCAAAGGGTGACTATGAGATATGAATGCAATGAATTGATTTAAACATGAGCTTAAGATGCTTCTAAACTAGAACAATGTTAAACCATAAGCCATCATCAAACTTTGAAATGAAGTAGCTGGACATGAATTAAATGCAAAATGAAACTCCGTAGCATTCTAATTAACATGCACTATCCTATGAAGTTACACAATCAGTTTGTTCATCATGAGGGATATTTTGGAAGAGTTCCTTCTTGTGGAAGAGGTAGAACAATTTTGACTGTGAACTTGTATGCAATTGAAAGCAAATGAACTGAAAGAAAATGAAACTAAGTTGTCACATCACAGTCATATCTTGAACTTCTTAAGGATGTCTTGGAAGAATTTCTTCTTGTGGAAGAGTGATTAGGACAAGTGCAACTATGATAGTGAAGACTAAAAACTACAACTAATTCTTATGACACTATAGCTATTCATCATTCATTGTTAAGATTTATTGGAAAAATGTCTTCTTGTGAAAGAAATATGATGAATATAACTACAGTCTCTAGTTAAAAACAGATACAACTCCTATCCTACAGTACCATAGTCATTAAACATTCATTGTTTTGATTTATTGGCAAAGTGTCTTCTTGTGGAAGAACTGGAACGAATTATGGCTACAGTAGCTAGCTAAAACAAATACAAATCCTATCCTACAGTACCATAGACATTAAACATTCATCGTTTTGATTTATTGGCAAAGTGTCTTCTTGTGGAAGAACTGGAACGAATTATGGCTACAGTAGCTAGTTAAAACAAATACAAATCTAACTGATATCCTACAATACCATAGTCATCAATCATTCATCATTTTGGTCTGTTGGAAGAATGTCTTCTTATGGAAGAACTGAAATGAGTACGACCACAGTATATAAAACACAACAACTACTAATTTAATATGCAGAACGTAAAGACAGCTAGGAAAAACTTATCTAGTTTACGCTAAGGAAATCCGTTCAAGGGGCAGGGGCCCTCTACCACTTGACGGCATTCAACTTCACAATTAAATCACGCCTTCAAGATAATTTTGTCTGCTCCATTAACAATGCAATAGTCTCAACATAATGCTCTGTGTCTTAAAAGACGTAACACAGAGTTTTACACCAAAATCTAGCAGCAAATCTACACAAAATTTCTAACTAAGCTCTCGGCCTATTCAAGAGTTTTTAAAGTAAATGCAAGTAACAATAATTACAATAATTTAGGAATGATGTCTTCCTAATCCAAATCATCTTAGGAGTCTTTAAGGTGGCTGCGTAAAAGAGAAAAGACACTTGGACTGTAACAGTTCGAGTAGGAGTCTTCTTTCACAAAATGTGTTCCCACGTGCATAACCGTACACAGACTTCATTTCCTCTTCCATGACGAGCAACACACCATGTAGGCACGACGTGGATCATGCCCATATGCGTTTTTCCTCAAGAGGCCACCAGGAACATGCTCAAACATAAAGGTAGCTGCAGAATCGCCGGTTAGCTACAGAATGCCTGCATTCTGCAGCTAGTTCCGGTCAAAATGCTTAACAATGGCAACAATCACAAAATTCAACAAGTCAGTTATGTAAACCATTCTAGAAGTAATTTTAACTATTTTTATTGATCAATTGGGTTTAAAATGGAAATGGACAAGGGAAAAATGAGGTAAAATGAGGTGAAGGAAAGCACAAATTTGAGGCTCAACAGATCTCTCCAAAAATATCTCTCAAGTGAAGGAAATCTTCCTCCAATGAGAAACTAGCTCAGAAGCCGGGATTCCAATCCCTTCCACTGCTGCACCCAGCAACACTGCACAATCTCCGGAAAAGTTGTGCTGATGAAGATGGATGAAGCTTGGCCTGAAAACCTGATGTGGAATGATGAATTAAAACTCTCCCAATGAGCTCCTCAAAGGAAAGAGGTGGGATTCCCACCTGCGAACACCTAGTGCTAAACAACACTGCGGCTTTGCTAAGCAGCAAAGCGGCAAGAATTCTTGGCAAGCAAGAATAATAATCTACAACATGATGAATAATGCTGCCATCCTCTTCCTTATATAAGACATGAGTTTTCTTGCCCTTGTCCCCACTCACTTAGGTTACTTCTAACTCAAGTTACATCTCCCTCCAAAATTGCGTTATTCATCTTTGGATTCCTCCTCCACTAAAACTGCGTTGTTGACTTAGTCAAAGCAGCTTGATCTTAACCCTGTTCACACATGGAGGTGTTTTAATGAGCTAGAAAGAGTGTCTCCTTTCACACTTGGAGTTCTTTTATCCTCCTTAGGAGACTTATGGGATTTTCTACCCATTTATTTACCAGCTAGAGCTGCTGCTAACTCTAATGTTCCATTTCGCTTGGAGGCTAAAATTTTGGAACATTACAGTCCTCCCCTCCAAAATATTTGCTTGTCCTTAAGAAAATGTATAAGGAGAGAAAAATTTCTCCCCTCCTCCTCATGTGGCCTCCCATCAATGGCTTCCATCACTGCATATTTCAAAGGTGGAAAGTGTGGATGGAAACCTACTAGCTATCTCATGTCCTCCACAAAGTAGGAGTGATGCTCAACAGGGTGAATGAGTGCCTCCCTCACCCATGCTATCATCCAAATGAAGTGAGTCACCCTCCAACATGGAAACTCATGAAAAGTCTTCTCCACCTTGTGCTCCTGACATGTAGGTGGGCTGAATAAATGAACATGATAGGCAAGAGGGCCTATCCCACACTGTCCTCCCTTCCACTTATGATAAGTGTAGAAGGCATGCTGATCTTGGGCTGCAACATGATTGCCCTCCAATGGCAATAAGAAGATTGAGCCTCCAAGGACTCTCCCTCCAAAATCATGAGACGTGTCAACCCAAACCATTCCATCCAAGATGAATGGAACATCATCACCATTTGGCCTCCAAATCAGAAAATTGCTGAAAGTTAAGTGCAATTTTGGATGGTACCAAAGGTTCTCCAAGTGGATATTACGCAGTCCCCCCAACTGCTGCTTGATAATGTCATATGGAAAGTGATCCTGCAACAAGTTACAAGCTGTATATGTCTGTTCTCCCCACATGGGGATGTAAGCATCAATGTATATCAGTTGTACATGGATAAAATAAAAATACACTTGCCCAAGGTCATGAATAGATGGGCTACTATCATCATAAACATTGGTCCTAAAGTGACCATCAAACCCAAAAATACTCTTGCTCTTTTGAGGATCAATGCATTGTTCAAACATGGTGGGAAAGTACAAATACTCAACAGAGTAATCAACAAGCACATAAATGCATTCCCTACCATACATAGTGAGTAGGCTAAAAGTGAGGTCCATGTATAAGCTCCCCCATGAGGATTCCCTCACAAAAATCTGTAAGAAGAAGGGGTACAAATACTCTTTGGAACACTCCATCAATAAGGACACACTCCCATGTGACAGTGCTGTAGGCCTTAAGAATAAGGCTCCATGACTTCTCCCTTTAACATTCCACATGCCAAAATCATCCACCATCATGCTGCTATGTGAGAAGATCATCTTCTGACATGGAAGTCTCTCATGATCCTCCAACACTCAAGGGTAGCCTCCTTGCACCATGAATGTGCCTTTGTTCTCTTCAGAAATATCATGAAAAGTATGGGAAGAAGTTTTCCCATACTCTCCCAAGTGCAAGCAAAGAAACAACAACTTTTTCTGCTACCTCATCTCTCCCTCATACAAGCCATGAAGTAAGCTCATGATGGTCAATTTGTATGATGCCCCATACAAACAAATCTTCTGCTGCTAGAGTATATGGGTGCCATGCCATCCAATTGGTTTCCCTCTCCATATAAAGCTTTCCTTGAACAAAAACACATCATCAATATATGGAAGCAATATACAATAAAAACAAGTTTCCAAATGACAACCGGAGAGTGAATCATGGTCCCTCTCATGGAACCAGTGTAGTGCATCCTTGGCCTGCATCAAAATAAGAAATAACAAGTGCTTTTCCAGCCACTTTTTTGCTACCATAGTCATATCATAAGATGAAAACATGAAGTTACAATATGGTGTCATTGGTGCAAGCCAAGAGACATATGGCTTCCCCCACATCTCATTAAAAAGATAGCCAAGATCAATGCTACAAGTAGTTGCAAGTACATCATGATCATACAATATGCAAGAAGAAGCAACTCCTCTTGATACATCATGCTGCTTAAATAAGGAGAAGAAGTACAATACAAACTGTAAAATGATAACTCCTCCATCATGTACTTGAGGTCTTGAGCTGAAATGGCTCCACTGGAAATTCTCCCTCACTCCCAATGAGTAGGAAGGTGGTTGTGACATTCTCTCTGTCAACATCTGGGCTATGCATCTATCCATATGCTGATATATGTCCTGCTGGATGCCCTCCCAAGTGAAATCCTCCATCAAATCGAAATATGCATCAAAGTGCATAGAAGATAAGTCCTCATGTGCTGCATGTAGCAACTTCTCCTTGAGACTAGAATATATAGTCAAGAAGATCCTTCCATAGGAATAGATGACCACATCATCCACCATGTATCTATCATCTCCATCCGGGTCATCCAGAATCATGCATGCACCAAGATCCTTGGAGTACTCTACCAAGAGTTGAGATATCCAGTAAGGATCAATCCTCCTCAAAGACATCGGTGGTGATCTAGCATGTGAAGCTCTCCTCATGTTGTTGCCTGCTACTTTGACATCCCCCATGCCAAAGTCTTCCTCCAAACTCTTCACCTCTCCAAAATCCAAGAGTGGTGAACCCAAAGACAAGATATCTCTCATCAACTGTAGATTTGGTGGCCTCCCTAGTGGAATGACTCTATGTAGTGAGACATAAATGTCAAGAGTAGACTGTACATATGATTGGGCAACCTTTCCCTTGCACTTACAACACAAATTAGTTTGCCTCTTTCTTGCACTGGCTCTCTGAAATAGAGAAGGGTGTGTACCTCTCATCAAATGATGTTGATATTCCCCCCTTCCTCCTCCTTCCAGCTGCAATGCTACACAATCATGCTGCTCACTGATTGTGCTTGGACCTCCATGTATGAGATCCTGGGGAACTTCTTGAAAAAACACAAGAATCCCTCCTGTTGGAGCATGTGCTCCTCCCTCCTCTGCATGAGGCACTGGATGTTCTCTAGATGTGACATCGTTGTTGCCCTCATATCTCTCAATATGTGTGGGCAACATCTCAACAGTTGGGTCCTCTTGTGAAAAAGAGATCCCTATGCTCTCTTGTCCAAGAATATGAATTGGAGGCTCTGCTTTCGGCAATGTGTAATGCAAGATTTTTGCTTCTCCCATGTTTTTCTGAAGTGGAGTTTCCTTCATCATATGCAAGGGTTTTGTTTTCTCAAGTTTTTCTTGCTTATGTGCCTTAGGGATTTTTTCACCAAACCTTCCCATCAAAGTTTCTATGAATCTTGCATAAGAGGAAGTGTTTGCATTTTTTAAAGAAAAAGACTCAAAAATCCATCATGCATGAGCCTTACCTCTAAAATGTAGCATTGCAACTTTGATAGCTTCATCTTCAGAAATATGGTGCAGCTGCAAATAGGAGTTTATCTCCTTCAGCCAAGCTCCAACTGAACATGTAGGTGATCTGACAAAAGTAGGTAGAAGAAATATATCTGCATCCTACTGTTGGATCTTCTCCATCTAGATCTTGCAAAAATCTTGGAAATCAGTATGATCTCTAAACCTCTCAGTTTGAGATTCATACTCTCGCAAAAAATCAATAAGAGTCATTCTATTAGGAATTATTCCTCCTCCCATCCATCTCAGGATAGCTCTGGGCATTTGACTTCATTGTGCATCATGGAGTGCAGCTGCATGCTCACACTCACCATGTGCAAATCTAGATTCAGCTCTAGAATCAACCTTCTTTGGAGATTTCATCTCCAATCTTATTTTCTTCAGCTCTCCTTGAAAGCTCTTCATATATTTCGGAAGAAGCTTTGCAAGCTTGTATTCCTTCCTTCCTACACATACTGGAGCTTCTTGGCTTTTGTCCATCTCTCCTTCTTCATTGCTAAACCTCTCACCTTCTTCAAAGAAAGCGGGCATAACGGATCTATGAGCAGATCTAGGACTCTCCGGTCTTCTAATTTGCTGATAGGAAGTGATGGGGCTTCCTTATTCTTCTTGAAACCTCATGCAGATTTTACTGTAGCTTTCTTCTTCTCGAAACCCTCTAGGAGTCTCGGTGCATCTTCTTTCTCTCTTCTGATTTACCTCTTTGGAGAGGCCTTTCTTAGATATGAACACTGATGAGAGTAATATCATCCTCTCCATCATTCTGATCTCTGTTTCTCCTCTTCACTTCTCTGATAGCTTGATCTCATAGGCTATTCCAGAGATCATGCTCTGATACCACTGTAATATTCCTTTTTCAGGATTGCTCATAAAACATGCATCAAAAACGCATTTCCAGCAAAAAATGTAATAAAACAGTAAAATGGACTCATGGTTCCCATAGATTAGACAATATACAAATTAAATCCAAGAATAGAGCTGAAAAAAAGAAAAATAGGTGGGTTAAACAAATCTCCCACACTTAGGATTGCCAAAAGATGCTAAAATCCCAAGACTGCAAAATGCTGGAGCAGCTTCTCAAGGGACTGCACAGTCTAAGAGAGAGTATACACATAAAATGATATGAGAACCATATATATACTCATATATTTATAAATAATGATGAAGAACAGATATCTAGTCTCCTCATACAAAATACAAGATAACTCGGCAAGGGTTTCTTGTCAAACACTTTGCATAAAAAATGGGAGATTCAGTAATTTACTGACTAACCACTGCAACACTGAAGTACATGAGTGTAGAAGGCTGAAATATGTCTGATATACTGTATATCCCTCAAGGTTATCCTCCCATGAAAGGATGAACCTCTCAATCACAAGGAAACTCAACAATGGGGCCACCAAACCATGTAATGAGCACTACCTCCAAAATAACGCATTCCCTAGAAAAAACAGTGCTAGGAATGTATGGGAATTGTGTGGTATGATACCACAGATCTGAAATAAGCTCTGGATCTCTCCAAATAGATCTCTCAAGTGATGGAAATATTCCTCCAATGAGAAACTAGCTCAGAAGTTGGGATTCCAATCCCTTCCACTGTTGCACCCAACAACACTGCACAATCTCTGGAAAAGTTGTGATGATGAAGATGGATGAAGCTTGGCCTGAAAAACTGATGTGGAATGATGATTTCAAACTTTCCCAATGAGCTCCTCAAAATAAAGAGGTGGGATTCCCGCCCGGGAACACCCAGTGCTAAACAACACTGCAACTTTGCTAAGCAGCAAAGCGGCAACAATTCTTCGCAAGCAAGAATAATAATCTACAACATGATGAATAATGTTGCCATCCTCTTCCTTATATAATACATGAGTTTTCTTTCCCTTGGCCCCACTCACTTAGGTTACTTCTAACCCAAGTTACATCTCCCTCCAAAATTGCGTTATTCATCTTTGGATTCCTCCTCCACTAAAACTGTGATGTTGACTTAGTCAAAGCAGCTTGATATTAACCCTGTTCACACATGGAGGTGTTTTATTGAGCTAGAAAGAGTCTATCCTTTCAAAATTGGAGTGCTTTTATCCTCCTTAGGAGACTTATGGGCTTTTCTACCTATTTATTTACCGGCTAGAGCTGCTGCTAACTCTAATGTTCCATTTAGCTTGGAGGCTAAAATTTTGGAACATTACAAACAAGGAGAAATGTTGATGCATTAGAGAGTAGTGTGTTCACCATGGCCACACATCATGGTCCAAAGTACAAGAAAAACCAACATTTTTGTGATGAAGCTCCAATCTACAGAAAACAAGGCTGCTAGCCACTGTCTCAAGCCCATTCCAAGGCCTTTCAAGTCTAGATTACGTGTCTAGAATAATTTCACCCTGTACAAAACCTTTCTGCTCTTTTTGAACTACCTTCCATGCAATTGAGAGCCATTTATTTAGCCATGATCTTGTATGAGACATCGATGAAAGTAATGAGGTTACAACCTCCAATGGTGCCCCTAGCTACATTCTTGGTAATGTGTTTACTAAGGCCTTGATTGAGAGATTTAGATAGACTTTTAGAAGAGAAATTTTCAGACATAAAACAATAGTAATAATATTTTATTGTTTTCAAAATGGCCTTGTAGAAATCATAACGAAGACCATCCATTCCTGATGAAAAAATCACAACAAAGGCCATCCATTCCCGATGACTTGCTATTCTTCATAGAACTAAGAGATAAAAAAACCCCTCTCTTTCAAGAAGTCACTATCCAATTTGACTCAATCACTACACCAATAGATAGAAATATTACATGGAATGACTCTACAATGAGTGTTCCTAACATCCACAACATGATCCATAAAATAATTAAGAGAAAATATTTTGAAAATGCAATCAGAACATGCCTTTGAAATTTGTTTGATCCTCTACAAGAGATCCATCCCATTGATGCAAACCAAGAATCTGTAACTGCCACTTTTCTTTTCAAGTAGCCAAAGTAGACTTTGGAATTGGGATCCCTCATCCTCTTCAAAAATCCAGTATAGTCGATAATACACCCTGGCACCCCGTGTAATGCAGTCCCTTTCCTTTCAAACTGCCATTTCCCCTTGAAGTACCACATTGTAGAGATCCCTCTCAAGGAAAATGTGTATTTCCTTAAGTGTAAGCAGAGCATCCTACAACTCTTTTAAGTTTTTTACTTTTTTCGAGCCATCATTCCGTCTCACCCAATCTATTACAAAGAAGACATTTCTCATACCCATCCTTATTTTGCCTCTAATTTTCAAGATGATGTCATATGATTTGAAAGATCACATCCATGCAGTGTGGTCATATTTTTTCTTTGAATTTACCCCATTAAAGCACATGTATCACAGATTGTTAAAATGGACCTATGGTAATGATGAAACTGTAAACCAAAAATAAAGCACAAACTCTAATATTTTAAAAGACTGAAGGGGTGAATCTACAACTACTACCCTGAGCTGTTTTTCCATCTAACATAAAGATTGCCTGTTTCTTTTTTCTAACTAGGTCAATTTCCAGCATTGACATTTATAAAAACACTAATATACACTGATGATTCTTGTTACCTCACAAACATGAAATTTAAGTGGTAAAGCCTTAAAACACATGTACAAAATTTAGGGGAACTAAGAGGGTTTGTTTGTTGCCACCACAATATTGTCCTCTATTGCTTTCGACTGTCTATCAACTCGAACAATGTGGGTTTCCTTAATTAAAATATGAGATAGATTTAGAAATAAATTGTGATGGAAGACTAGGATTAGTGGGGATTAGTGCCTATCCAATTAGGGAAAATGGAGTCAAGCGGTAACCTTCAGAGGGTTTGAAATTGTGAAAGTGGATGGCATGATAGTGCGGTTACAACATGCCAAAAATTCAACCTATGAATTTTTTTTTCGAGATTGCAGAAATTACATAGAGGGCCCTTACAAAGGTGCTCCTTAATACACATTCATGACAACAAAAGGGGTGATTGTACTACAAACTACAAAAATTTCCTACCATGAACTGAAATGACAGTAGTAATTTATCTAACTTAATAGTAATCGATAAGGGAAATTGATGGGAACACCTTGACCAGAGCCCTTCTTCAAATGACAGAATTTTCCCTAATATGAAGCCTAATTTTGTGGGAAAATTTTAATGAATTTCTAGCAATATACAAACAACAATATGGATGCAATGATGAACCTCATATTACAATGAAATCCTTGAACTTTCTTTCTCCAGTAGATCTTCAACAAGGCTCACAGGGGAATTTCCCATTAATCCATCCATGCCTTTACAATGGAGAGAGCTTCTACGTGATGCATTTTGTCATCCTCCTAGCCAAAATCTTCACATGAAATGTGCTCATTTGACCAAATTATAGGGTTTGTTGTGCCACGTGTATGTCCTCTCATTAGAATGATTTTCAAGGCAGTTTATTCACATCCACTCCCATTAGAATAACATTATTTGAAAAATCAATGGGGAGCTCTTTAAGATGTGGCCTCTCTAGGAAGGATTCCACACTTCCCTAGGTTTAAACATGGTATGATGTACATTATTTTCCAATGCTTTATTTGGTACACCATTCTATGCATGGATTGCATAATTTTAGGCCTAACAAATATAATTTGAAATATGTGCCAAATTTGAACCTTCTTCGTACGTTATTATCCCTGCTCCTATTCATTTATTCCTTGAAATATTCATCCCCTTTTATTCTGGTTAGTAAATAATACTTTGTTAAAAAAGTGGGCCTACCTTTGGCCTAAATACCATGACCAAGGTGTATCTATTTCATCAAAATTATGCAGGACATTTCCTAGGACCAACTTCCTAGGCTTAGTTATCGATGAGATATCATACGATGATACAAATTGACAACATTAAATCACGACATCATGTTATTGAGGGGAGATTACACTTGTCTCCGTAATGATATCACATTTGAGGGGAGATTATACAGGGTGGCCCTGGGTCCATAACATGTACACAAGTGTAATCACTTCCTGATGCCGTAAGTTCAATGAATACCTCCACATGTTGGGTAAAAGCTATGTGAATGGAACCTGGTCAAGAGTGTTTTCCTTAAGGATAATGAGGGTAGGCTTGGGTTTGCAATATATGCACATAGTTCATCACCTCCCAATTCCATAAGTTCAATCCCTTCCTACCCCCCATGGGTGAAGCTTGTGAGAATGGAATCTTGACCAAAGGTGTGAAACTCCTCGCTACTAACTGCTAGTCCCAAGCTTGTTGGGTATTGGTGTATTCTTCCCATATCTAGATGTTGTTTTTACATTTTTGAGAAAAAATATTTAGTTATTTTGCCTTTTCTACCAAGGGAGTCACTGTGTTGGGGGGTGCTCAAGCTGATATGACACAGTAGGATGGTAGGGAAGTTAATGAATTATATCCATTTAGCTTTAAAACATGTTACTCTTAGAATAGTTTAATAAGAATGGCTCTCTGTTCATGAGGAGTCACATCTGAAATTTCATTGCAAGGGAGTATTTGTCATAGCTTTGTTCTTTCTAGTTACATCCTCCCCGTTATAGACTTCATGGATAATTTTGTTTGTAGGTTTTGTGGCTCCCATGATACATGTCTAGTGCACTAATCACATGCAAGGACTTATGGTCAGTTGTGGGCAAAATATGTGCAATTCAACACAACAGACTATTCAACTACATCTTTTGTGGATTAGGACATGTGTACAATTCAACCTAAAAAGGTGGTGCGATGGATGCAGCTGCAGTGGTTGCAACTTGCAAATCCCCAGGTGTGGAAAATTCAACCTAAAAAGGTAGTGTGATGGGTGCAACTACTATGGTTGTAAAGTCTGAGGAGTTGTTTGCGGGTTGCCATGACTCATGGAGGATGAATTCACATTTTGTACCCATTTATTTCCATAAGTCTCTCATTAAGTACTGGTTTAAGACTCAAGACTATGTTCTCTAGTGATAACCTTAGCTCAAAAAGTTGTATATGATATCTCCATGTCCTTGACGCAAATATTTTAACTCAGAACCTTGCACTTCTTCCCTGACTCAAAATTTGTCTAATATGATATAAATGTTAAGTCATGTCTAAGTTGGATTTTATTACTATAATTTATAAAATTTAGAACAATATCTTCATAGTTTTAATCTGGTTTTCTGCATGAATTTTGTAGTAATATCTTCATAGTTGCAATCTGATTTCCGCAAGATTTTTGTAATAATATCTTCATAGTTGCAATCTAATTTTTTGCAAGATTTTTGTTGAAATATGACTTTGGTAATTTTAGTGTCTTTTCATATGTTTGAGAGAATAAGTAAAATACTTTAAATTCTGAAATAACCAATCAACAATTCCGCCATATGTGTAAATATAATAGATGGTTAATTGGAATCTTATCATTTTCTTTCTTGGAATCATGTTTTTCATCTTTTCAAGGATTAAATTAGTAAGGAATTAATAATTTAATTATGGTTTTCATTGTTGGCTCATGTTATTTGGGACATGCAGGTCACATTGTACCATCATACTCTCACAATACATCTCGAATGATGAAGTGGCTAAGCAAGCCTTTTAAAGGTTCAAATCACAAAGTGTCATATGGACACTACGTAGGGGTGCATTTGGAGATGATAATGTAATTTGGCATGTGCCCTATAATGCCATGGTAATCCCTAATTCATTAGTATATTGTATTTTAAACTTAAATCTTCTATATGTTAGCTCTAACAAAGTTAGCGTCATGCTAGTGATTAATTTGACACTGTATTTTAGTGGAAAAATTCACTATTTTTTGGTGGAATAGTTCATAATTTATTCTGATATTTTTTTTGCAAGTGTACTAGTCATGATGATAAATGTGTGGTTTGCTTCAGAGGGTTCTCAGTTCTTTCTAGATACGCTTTTCATCATTTTATTTGAATACTTCTCTAGTGCTTTACCTCAATATTTTATCCCCTGCACAATTTCTCCTGAGGTCCATGTTGTTATGCTTATTAGTTGTTTCTGTGGAAAATTTTTCCTAAGGTTCTGCAAGGTAAATCCAAATGCAAAAAATACTATTTTACATATTGATATTTGTTCAAGACATTTTTGTGTGATACTTGAATTTCATAAATCTAGATTTCTATTTCGTTATCTAAATCAATATATAAGAATAGGCCCATGGATTGTTCATATTTCTCAAACTGTGGAGTTGCTCCTTTCCTGTTGCTTGTTATTTTATATTGTTATGTTGTGATTCAAATTTCTAGTTGTGCTTTCCAGTTATTCTCCTATGTAGTACATGCTTTATTTGATTATATCAAAAGTGTTACCAATACGATAACGTTGATTGTTGTATGTGGACATTTTTGTTTAGGATGGTCCATTACAGAATCAAGATGAGAACCTAGATCATGCAATTGCACTTTCTCTTTCTGAAGAACTAACCATACCAGAAGGTATATGATGGAATTTTTTTTTTTAAGTTACTTTTAGTTCAATTATGTCATTCAGCTCGATGCTTTTCATATATTCAACTAAAATTTTATTTCTTAACAATACTTTGTCATTTCCATGTTTTATTGAAACTGTTTATGGTTTGATACTCTCATACGACCTTTATCAAGTTAGACGCACCCTCATTAGAAAAAATAAGAGAATTTTTCTTGCGATGACTATCTTTCTTTGTCATTGTTGACTTAACAAAGACTTTTATCTAAGAAACTACTTTCAAGGTTATGGCATAACTTGTCATATAAATTGAACAGTAGTTATATCCAAAATGTTAACTTGTAAACTACTTAGTTGGTTTTATACTTTCCATTTAAAATCAAGTCCAATTTGAACTTTGAACGAGTTGTTCCATAGACTTGAATATTAAGAGATTTTGGTGTAAGGATTAAAAATTAGCCCATAAGGCCTCTCACTTATTCATTTATTTTATCTAAATATAACATTTACTATTAACTTAGAACCACTTGGCACAAATACATCATAGATCAAGATCATACTTTATAGAATGTTGAAGAATAAAATAGGAGCAAGGACACTAAATTCTTTCAGTTTTCCTAGTTCTTACAACCACCGCTTGCAATACCTCCACAAGTTTCAAATGGAAGTTACAAAATATCTGGTATCTATTATCATCATGGAATTTATGGTATCTTGTCTCCATGTTTATGGGAAATGCCTTGGCTATTGGGAATCATGATTTATTTTGGTATGGTTTTGTTATTGAGTTCCATTTTGGTCTTGAATATTGTGCTCCATATTTATAAGATCAATGTGAAGTTTGTGAATTACCCATCTCTTTTCATGATTACTTGACTCTAAAAACTTATAGTAGGTGCTAGTACAAAATATCATGCAGAGGAATGGTGTTAAATTTTACAAAACACATGGCTTATCCCTCCTGTGCATATTCATAATTACATATTTAGTGAAATAAGAAAGCATACTTAGTTTTGGAAAATAGGAAATGCTTGTGACTCATTCATCACCTTGGTTTTCCAGTGTATATGGGAACAAAATAAGCTAAATCCTGAGACTAACTAAATACTTAAAAAAAATCCTTATATTGTAATAGGTACTGTGAACAAGATTTGAAGTACAAGGTGGTATCTTCAAAGCTAGGCATGACAATGAGGATATTGGTAGTGTATCTGACTATGTCGTCTGGAAACCATCAATCGATAATTTTTCTATGGCATGCCTGGTGGTGCTGTCTATAGATATATTGCTATGGAGTTCCAGAAAAATTCTGTGAAATTATGCACTTTGTATAGATTGGGGTGGGATAACAAGAATTTTTTTTTAATATCCAAAGGTATTAAAAAACAAGTACATTCTATTGACAAGTAATATAAAGATGAGTTCTTGTTATGAATGAATAATGGTAAAGTGCACTCTTATAAATTAGAATAAACAATATACTTGTTAGCACTGGAAAGTTGAAACATGCAAGTTTATTTTAGAAATTAGACCTTTTCCATCTGTTCCAGTATTTCCATGAGATAATTATTAGTTGGGATGTGGCAAGGTTGTTGTTATAGCCTACATACACTAATTTGTGCACATTATGGACTTCAAATTTAAATATAGTGTGGAAAAACTTAACACAGGTTCATACCCTATTTCACTATAAATATCACTCCAAATTTTGTTGCTCATCTTATGTTATTAGCTAATTTCCTTAGTGATGTAAACCTACTTCATCGAAGTCAATAGATGTTAGGAGCTTCATTAGTTAGATCCTGTACATTTCAGCAGTTCAACATTTGTGGTTGACACTAAATTTTTTCCTTCCATTCCTAGATTACCATTATTATCATGGTGGAGTTTTTTAGTGTTCTTTTTTTAAGTGAGCTAGAAGGAAGCACTACGCAAAAAGTCCCCAATGCAAGGATTTCAGGAAGGCATAAATTCTATAGAACAACGACTGAAAAAAGTGACATCTATAGTTTTGGAGTGGTGATATTGGAGCTGGTGACAGGAAGAAAATCAATAGATCGAGAAATTGGAGAGGATGAAGATCTTGTGAAGTGGGTGTACATAAAACAGAGAAAAATAATGGATTTCTTGAAGTGTTGTATCTTGAGTTTGTGGAATGCTTCAAGGAGGAAATGACCATGGTTTTGAAAGTAAGAATCCTTTGCATAAGAACCTTTCCCATCAACTGGCCAATAATGAAGAGAGTCATACATTTGCGGCAGGAAGCCAATACCAAGCACAAGGCCAAGGAAACTGCCACAGATGAAAACTAGTCTCTTCAATAGTACGTGGAACCCACAATTTTCATTGTATAGGCATGATGGTAATTGTATTTGGCTTGGAATTTTCTTCTTTACATGGCCTCCATATTTAATTTCACTTTGTAGCTTCTAAGTTTGTTTAGGTTTGTTCATGTATAACATTTTGAATCTAACCTAACACTAATACCTAAAATAGAAGCTTTCCTCTGTAACTCTTTGGGTATCACTCCCCCCGAAAATCCAATGGTTAGAGGGTGCATCTATCTCTCTAGTCGTGGGCCATTGTGTTGTTGTGTTTTTGATAAATCTACCCTCCAAGTTAATAATTTTGGTGGGCTGGCTAAGAAATATAATTTTCTCCCTATTAAACACCATGAGGAAAGCAAAAATCGATGCCATTGTCCTCATCATCTATGTTAGCATCTTATTATTGATCTCATCTTGCTCTACTCTCCTTGGGCACAAACATTTAATTGTAAACCAAAACACTGAAGCTTTCAATGTAATATAGGTGGAAATCAAGATTATTTTAGTGGTTGCTGCCTGAGATTATCATTATCCTGTTGTCATAAATGGTTATTTCGTAGAAGTTTAATTATGGCCTTTGGCCATTTTAAAATTGTATTGTAACATGAAAATTTTAATTTCTAAAATTTACGTGTTTTTAAACACTCCTTGGAGTAAATCCCAATTAGTATGTATTTAACCATTCTCTAATTAAATCATGACAAGATAGGACAAAAAAATTGTAATAGGAAAATCATGTTCCTTCCTGAAATTATAAACGTATTTAATAATTAGTATTTTTGGTAAATATTAAGTTTTAATCATGAATAGTTTTGGTAAATATTAGGTATCATAGAGGAAATTAATCGATTGAGTTATTGTCTTTTTATTATGTATATTGAATATAATATTTGTTCTTATTGTCTTTTTATTATGTATATTGAACATGTTATTTCTAGCAACTTTTGATCTTCCTTGATCTTCTATTACTTTGGTGTATCTTTGCACCTTTAGGGGCAATTGCTAGTTTAAAGTCTAATTCTTTAAAGGGTGCTATCTCAATGGAAGAGCACCTGCTTTATAAGCAGGAGGTTGATGGTTCGATTCCATTACACCCTGATATTCATAGGGAATGGTGGTGATCAATTTTTGGTGACAGATACTCTTTTGACCATCACCAATGAGCTTATGGTGACATTTTTTGACCCCCACCAAAATATGAAATGGTGACGGTAAACAAACGCCACCATATATATGTATCAATAGTGACGACCATGAAAGGTTTGTCACCATAAATCGTTGTTGTTGATATGAAATGGTGAGGGTCACTGTTTTTCATTATAGTAATTATTCGTGACGAACCTTGATGTCACCAATGAGCTTATCATGACATTTTTTGACCCTCACCAAATATGAAATGGTGACAGTCAACGAACATCGCCATATATATGCACCAATAGTAACGAACATGAAAGGCCCATCACAAAAAATCGTTGTTGTTCATATGAAATGGTGATAGTCACTATCCGTCATGATAATCAATATTCATGACGAACCTTGAATGTCACCACAACACATACTTTCGATGATGCCACCTTTGGCGACGTTCAATTTTTTGGTGACGGAGGCCATCGTCCATCACCATTGCTCATGTGAAATGGTGACGGTCACTATCCACCATTATAAATCATTATTGGTGATGGAAATTTAAGGTCACCACAACACCTATACTTTCAGCGATGCCACCTTTGGTGATGTTTAGTTTTTGGTGACGAAGGCTCTTTTGACCCTCACCAATGAGCTTATGGTGACATTTTTCTCCCCTCACCAATGTCCTTTTTTCTTGTTGTGTTTGATATATCATGCTGCAAGTCTTCCTCTTCATGCATTATATTAGAGCTTTCCGAGGGCTTAATGGGTGTAGAAGTATTTTTTTGGGGAGGAAATTTAGAACCCAATGCTGATATATATGCTTCAATATGCCCTTGGAATCACTTCAAACTATTTTTTCAAACAAAAGTTATGTAATTTAAAAAAACATACCCCCCTTTTTATTGTTTTTAGGAGCTCGATCTTTAAACAAATGTAACTCTGTAATTTCATATCTCCAAGGTCTGAAATTACTTCCTATGGTATCCCTCTGAGGTTTCTTTAAAACACCACAATTTAGACCAAAATTATATTCTTCGAGATAATTTCATGTCAAATATCCCACAAAGACCTGATTATGGAATAGTTCAGTAGAGAGAACTTGTACGTAATGCCACGTGTCATTGTTTCTGACTTCGGCCCTGAAATTGATTCAAAAGTAACTACAGTTAATTATCTTTCTTTAACATATTTTGCAATTCCAATATGATGCTGGAAGATAAAGTTATGAAAATTTTCCCTCGACCACTTGTTTGAGACTAAATTATGGTGAATGAAAAAAACCCTAACTTCTTCGGACCATATGTCAGAAAATATAGTGAACCAAGATTTCAAATTATGGAATGAAGTTCACCAATATTTCGGCTCCATGTGGTCGCAATTTTAGCTTCTGAAGATTCGTATAAAAAACGTTGTAGCGAAAATTACATGATGACCTATTTGAAGCAGTGAAACCCTAGAATCAAATTTCTGATACCAAATGTTATGCAAGTAGCTAAAAAAATAGAAGAAAATATAGATAAATGATTTGAGAAATAGCCTCTTCAAGGGGGGAATCTCCTTTAAATCACATAAATTCACAATTCTTGGATGATATAAATGATAATACCTCCTTTGTATATATAGGAGTCTAAGGGGTCACAATATAATCATAGCCTACATAACAATAATAATGTAAGGGCACAACGATAACAATAGCAGGCTTCTATGGGGAACAAAAATAAAAATATGGTGGCTATTTTGGCACAACCATAAGAATAAGGGGGATCCACTAACAATAAAAATAAGGGCCTACACTAGTATAATAGGGACCTAATAGCCTTATTTCACCTATTGTCGATCCTAGAGGCAGTCTCGGGGTTGAATAGGAGACCAATGCCTAGACCATCTTAATGGGGTTTGATAGTACGTGTGAAATGACCCAAATATCAATATAAATGGTTCTTATTTAGAGTTTTGGTTCAAAACCTCCCCTAATGGCACACATAGAGTTATTCTTTGTCCATGAATCTCAATACAAAAATGATGTTCATATTACAGTCAATCACAACCACTCACATCCATGCACACAGGAATTTAGTGATAACATGACAAAAGAAAACACAGATAGACGAGGCTTCCGCTTGTAGGGATTAAGTGAAATAAGAATCCAACAGGTCATCAAGAAGAGCGAAAATATGAATAGGAGGGAAGGTGAAATGGATAGAATTGTGGAGCGCTTTTAAGGAGTTATATTCTATAGCATTCAGGGAGATTTTTTTATCAATTTTGACTCAAACGAATTTCTGGATACAACAACAAAATTCCATTTTCTACAATAAGATAATATCCGTGAAGCATAAAATTAAATAATTCATGCAACATAAGAGAATATACATACTACATGAACATATGAGCTGGAATCACCATTACTGTATATTAAATCATTTTGTAAGAGATACATTTATTCACAAAATACCATAGTTCTTGTTAGGAGATAAACAATGTTTCGTGCCAAAAATTTTGAACCTATGTTCAATCTCTCATTGTTCTTCATATAGGCCCTCGGAGAGGGTTCGTTACAAAAATTTTCTTTCTTTATTTTGTTTAGTACATACATAATTATAAAAAAGGTACCGTGCTTCGTAGCAAAAATGGATAACTAAAACTTAAAACATATAACAGTAAATTGAAAATTACATAAAGAAATGATAAAGAGTAAAAAGTAAAAAGTGCATCATAGGCACACTCCAGAAACTTTCACTTGCGATGAGGCAGCTGCGAAGAATACGAGGCTTGAGTTGATGGTGGAATAACTTGAACCATAGGCGGGAAGACGAATTCTTCACATTCGTTCCATAGAGTCTGAGAAGGTAAGGGCACATGTGAATAAAGCCTATATGTAGGCCAAAGGTGAGTCAAATCTGAGTAGTCCAGCATGGAACAGAATCGTCATTTCACTAACCCCAGGAGGAGAAAATCCTTCCTTATGTAAGCCACTATGGTTTTCCCTTTCAATGTGGACGTATTTTCAAGGGAAGAATCCACTATGATATTGTCCTCAATTAACCTCTGGTTGTATGTTTTCCATAGCACGAATAATTCTCCCTGATCCAAACGGACAGGAAACCCCGACCCGGTGATCCTTACGAACTAGACGTTGAATGCCCCAATTCCTTTACTAACTGACTGACTGACTCCTAGCATTTTTTCTCACGTGCACTTCCTCCTCCTCCTCGATAGAATCATCCTGGTCAACAGTCATTTTAGGCTTCCTGTCTCTGAAAGTGGGAGTTTCGGTCTCCATTTATATATCCAAAGGTCAGGAGTTAAAGTTAGATTTCCATTCAATTTTAGGTATGGGCTCATGCATATAATTTGAAGCTTTTATATTTTCTCTCTTTCGAGAAATGACACCCTTAGGATCATAGTGCCACACATCCCCTTGCTGGAATTCCATTTCCTTGAGGATATCTTCAATTGTTTGGAAGGCATGTATTGAGTTGATGATGAAGGGGCGTATGAAATTTCCAAGTTTGAACATGACCCCCTTCTTTGTTGGGAAAAAGTGTATCTGGTCTAAGTTGAGGCTCTACCTCATCAAATCCAGTGAAAATATTCTCATGGGAATGAACAATGGAAGATGGAAAGGGGGGAGATCACAACCATATATTATGAGTTATGTATGGTACTTGAATAAATACCAATCTCCTACACAGTCATCCGCACTGAGTTGGAGTAGCTCTTTTTGTTTCATGAAAATTCGAGTGGAGGTACACCATGAATAATTTCATATGCATTATACATGAATGCCAATATAAAATAAGAGTAACCATCAATGTGAGGTTTCCAGTGAATTGAAGTGGTCCAGTCAAATACAAACTTGGATTCCTTTCCTCTATTATCGAATTTACTAAATCCTACACATTTTAACCTTTTAGCATGTGCAAACATAAATAGATAAAAAAATAATGAATAATAAGAGAAACTGGATGAAGTGGTCAAGAGCTGGAGTTGGAATTATATGGCTGTGGCCAAATAGGATGGGATGTCAAAAAGGAGATGAGGGTTCATCATCAGGTCTAGAAATCATAGGCAAGATTTATTTACCTAACGATCATTTTATTCTCCTAATATTCTTGAGATTATAGATAGGATGGGATGGACTGATTCCACAAACAAGGAAAGGGGAAATTTTTTCAGCTGCAGGGAGGCCCTGTGATTCTGGAAACATGAGAATTTGAAGGAGGGATTTTTCCATTTTAGCGGGAAGGTCGATGAAATGATACATGAGGGTTATATCA
Organism: Pinus albicaulis; assembly: GCA_034641835.2. Lineage (NCBI taxonomy): Eukaryota > Viridiplantae > Streptophyta > Pinopsida > Pinales > Pinaceae > Pinus > Pinus albicaulis. Next base: position 89,031,174 of record CM076576.1, read on the forward strand.
TTGAATTCCCATGGGCCAGGGGAAGTATGGTAAACGAAGGCCTTATGGATGAGCGAGTTGAGGGGTAATCTCGAGTATTTTTTTCCCTTGAGAGGAAATGAAATACCCTTTCTTCTCAGTGTAAGTTACAGAGAGCCATGAGACAATCTCAGGGGCATAATTCATAGTAGGGGAAATTTAGTTATACAGGACGAAGTCAACCACCCTAAAGAGGTCTTCTCGTTGTCATTTATAACCCATCAGTTCGAAATGCTTGTCAGCCATGTAATACGTGTAGATAGGGTCACAAATTTGGGCCTGAGTGTACATGAGAAGTTCAGGACCAGGAGAAGGTTTGACCTCATGTGCTTGTTGGGTTTCTGGGGTAGTATTTTTCATTTTAAAATAGAGATGGAACTGGAAACACAGGTGGACAGGGAATTTTAAACACATGGAAACCACACTGGAGACTGAAAGAGACATAGAGGAGAGTTCTGGAGAAACAAGTTGTCCGGGAAAGGCCATGTGTGATTTCTCGACTTGACAGGAGTTTTAGAGGAAACAAACAAAAAATCAGGCATAAAAGTGGGAGGGGGAAAGACACTTAGGCGAATGCTGACCATTGGCAGGATGACATGGCTGTGACATCACTGAACTAACATGTATCAAGGATGGACAGGGAAAGTTTTTCAGGTAGGTGGCAGGGGTGTGGTTAACAGGTGGCAACCATGGGATAATTACCTTATTGCTCTTTTCCATCGTAGGCTTCCCCTTTACTATTGGCGGTCGTGGTGCTGACGCATGTCACTAGTGGTCCCTACCATTTCTTGGTAGGTCGGCCAACGAGCACATAGACGGGTGGTTCCCCCTCGTAATCGATCTCCACTATAGATCGACTCATGGAATTTTAAACAACGAGGGGGGTTAGAGCTATTAACCTTGGCACACTTCACTGCACTGGTCCATCCCGAGATGCTTCAAGATTTGAATAAATGACAGATTATGTGAAAAATTGTGGGGACGTTAACTGACACCTGTGCTTAATAGGATCTTAGTTTTTTTTTTTTGTGCTTTGGAAGTGTTTTTTCATTTGGTATTTCCTCCCTAGCTTGTATTTTTGGTCTTGAGCTCGATCCATAGGGGAGGAAGCCTGAAGGTCAGCCATAAAGAACCAAAAAAATGTTATTTTCTTTGATTCCTTGGTGAAACATTTTATCATGGTACAACATTGGTTCCATCTGGGACAATGTGTTGAAAGTGACACACTGAGAATTTTCAATCTTGATTCCCTGCTCCTTTGGGCGTGGAGTCACATTTATTGAAAGCTTTGAAGGAAAGAAAAGGAAAAAATATAAAGCAGAATGGACTATTCACAAAAAAATGATATATACTATGAAATAGGAGTACCTTTTAGAACTAGAAGTAGAACTTGAGAAACTTCTCGTTGACTGGCAGATCAAGTACTTCGCCTTCTAGATTCTCCAGCATAAAGGTGTTGTTCCCCTTCACTTCAGAAATTTTGGAAGGTCCAAACCAGGGGGGGTCGAATTTTCCATGCTTTCCTTTGTCTTATCTCCTCAGATCCCACCTAAGTACTAGATCCATAGGCTGGAAACCTCTATATTTAGCTTTTCTATCAAATAAGAATTTCATATTATCTTGATAACTGATCATCCTGTGGTTTTACCTATTCCTGACTCTCCTGGAGTTCCACCAACTGGTTTATCCTTCCTATTAAGGTATTGGGTTCCTCTTCACAATATTGAATAAATTTGGCTATCGAAATTTCCAATTGTTTAGGGAGGACTCCAAAATTTCCATAGACTACTTCATAGGGTGACTTACCAGTAGATCTCTTGGTGGTAACTCTACTTTCCCACCAGGCAAACCTCAGTTGTGAGTCCCAATTCTTTTGGTTGTCTGATATAGTTTTCTTCAGTATCCTCACCAAATTCTTGTTCGAAGATTCTAGCAATCCATTCCCCTATGGGTAATAGGTGGCAGAGTGGCCTAGTAGGATGTTGTATTTATGACAAAATTTCACAAAATTTGCTAATTTAAATGCTTGAGCATTATATGATACTATATTTTTTGTACAATCGAACCAGGAGAGTGTGTTCTCTTCCATGAATTTCATGAACACTACATCTGTGGCATTTCTGGACAGAATGGCTTCGACCCACTTGGTGAATGTCATGAAACCAACTCACAAAATAGAAGAAAAGATAGATCAACGACTTACAAATCAGCCTCTTCGAGGGGGAAACCTCCTTTACATTATATAAATGAACAATTATTGGATGATACAAAGGACAATTCTCCTTTCTATATATAGGGGTCCAAGGGGTCATAATATAATCCTAGTCGACATAACAATAACAATGTAAGGTTGCAACAATAACAATTTAAGGTTGCAACAATAACAATAGTGGGATTCTATGGGGCAAAGTAAAAATAATATGGGGAATACATGGACACAACAATAACAATAAGGGGGATACACTAACAATAAAAATAAGGGGTACACTAGTATTATAGGGACCTAGAATGCCCCTCTCCATCAGAAAATTGTTGTCCTCAATGCTTGAGTAGTTCTGGATGCTTTTATATAAAATTCTCATCCTCCCATGTCGAATCTTCAGCCGGTAATTTCTTCAACTTGATGAGATACTCTGAAATTGATTGATTTATTAACTATCGAGTTTTTGTTTCTGTGACTGCTTCCGGTTCCAATATGATTTTTCCTTCCTCATCAAGTTCTGGAAATATTGTTTGAACTGTGAGCTTGTCACATAGAACCTTATTTTAGCATGAAATATGGAAAACTGGGTGCACTCGAGAAGATGCAGGAAGCTCAAATTTGTATGCCATAGTACCAATATTTTGCAACACCTTGTAAGGACCATAATACTTTGGTGATAATTTATTATCCTTCTATTGGGCCTCTATTTTTCCTTGCTTTATATCAACTTTTACTCGAAATCACTCATGCTTTTTTTAGCTTGAATATTCATTGTCATAGTTTTGTGCATTCTCAGAGATAATAAGTAATTATTTGCTATTCCTTTGTATTAGTGAGATTTAAACATTAAAGGAATATTTAATAATAGTTTGTGTGTTTGCAGGTTTACAAAGTTGGTTATATGCCTATTCTGATAGAGGCGAATTTCCTGCACCACACATTCTTGCACTAGTACCGGTAGGGTTCCTGCAGAACACATTCCTACACCAGCATTGAAAATTAGTAAGTCTACTCAAAATTCGCATAATTTCTAAATGGCCAAGCTTGACCTCAGTTTTTATGAAAATGGAGGTCAATTATGGAAATCTTAGCAAATGGGTTTTTCACAAATATAACCAATTACCCATAACCGAAACCGTTTCCTGAGATGCAAAGTATTCCAAAAGTTACGAACAGATGAAGGTAAATAAAGAAATTCCGCGACATGGGTTTTTTTCCTAGTATAGGAAATTGAGTATTGCGGGCCTTTTTACAAAATACGTAATGTTTGAAGAGATACGAAGGGCACTCTGGATGTAGTTTGTTAAAATTACCAAAATTTCCAGAATTCTAGAAAAAAGTCCCAGAATTGGAAAATTCGTATTAAATCTCTATTCTTTTAATAGGGGAATGGTTGTACTGTTATACTATGCAATTAGAATTGGTTAGGATTCAATCCCCATATTCCTTGCAAAGGAGCAACTTGTTTTAATCATTATGAAAGATTATAAAAGGAGGAATGATGCACGTAGAAAAGGGGGGGTTGGAGGAGCGACGCTACAACAATATTGTTGTAACTTTGTTTTGTTGGTATCGCCCAATTCTAGGCTAGACTCTATATTTCATGATGTACTTTTCCTTTGTGAATTAATAGGAAGAAGGAGCTCCACCTCATGCTTTTAAAATCTTATTTGTTCCTTTAAACAAATGAGTCTGATCTGAGTTACTGAACAACGTTTCTATTTGAAAGCGAAACACGTTGGTTGGCTAGGGCCCAGCCAACCCAACACGTTTACCCTATTTTATGTTCTTGTAATTTAGGTTTATACTGTTAAGTGTGAGTTAATGTACAACACATGAATTAATGTTTGAATGAAAGCGGATCCACAGTGTGAAGTAGTTAGAATTTATTTTCCTGCACCTGATTTTGGATTGGTTTTCTCGCCTGGTCCAAGCAAGAGAAATAACCCTGCACCAATGCACGTTGGTGTGCTATTCATTTTCTACAGTTATGTTTGATTGGTTTTTCCCGCCTGGTCCAAGCAGGAGAAATAAACATGCACTAGTGCACGTTGGTGTGCTATTCATTTTCTACAGTTCTGTTTGATTTGGTCTCCCCGCCTGGTCCAAGCAGGAGAAATAAACCTGCACCAGTGCACGTTGGTGTGCTATTCATTTCAGCAAGCCTTTCTAGTTTACTTCCCGCAATTTTCTTGCTTTCATTAAACACTTTATGATAGGATAAATGATATGGATTGTTTCTTTATTTCTGCACTCTGTTAAAATCAGAAGCATTCATTTTTATGTGTGCAATTTGATTTCCTAGTATAATAACACTTGCAGTAATTAAACACTTATTTGAAGAATTAAATGTTAAGTGCAAGAACTAGTTTCTTGCCACGAGATCTGAGTGCTTTGAACATGGAAAATATCAAGCCCTTGCATGAAGTAAAAAGCCTTTGGTAAAGGCACCATTTATACCTCTTGCATAAACCTCTGTTCCTGCACTAGTGCAAGCAGACTGCGATAGTGCAGGACAGATTAGTGCAAGAAGGAAATATCTAAAGAAGCAGGTTTAAGGGCCTATTCTACGACACTGACAAGTGTCTCTGCTAAAGAAAAAAATAACACATACTCAGTAATTAAAAATTTATCAGTTGGAGTGATTGCCTTTTTATTTTGATTCCTTTGCAAATGCATTCTTTCTTGTTTCATCACTAGATTACTTTGATGATTCAGTTATATTTTCTGCAAGATTTTCTTTAAAGTAGGAATTTCTATCAGGAAAATTCATACCATCTCTAGCATTGCCTGTGCTTCAACTCTAAGTTTACGAATCCCCCGAGTTGACAATTAAGTGTTGAGGAGTTTTCTTAAGTGCAATTCCTGCACCCAACATTTTGGCGTCGTTGCCAGGGAGGCGATTTGATTTGGTAAGAATTTTCTGTTGATGCAATAGGGGTAAGTATGCCTTTATATTTTTGTATTTTTTTATGCAAGTGTGGTGAGATTTCTTTCAGCCAATAACTTTTAAAATCAGTTATCTTCATATCCTAATATTTAACGTTATAACATTTTTGGGGTGTTGTAAGAACTGCTGTTACAAATATGTGTGTGGAGACAGGGAATATCAATCAACTAGATGGACTTGAAGATGATAAATATGAAGGAACTCTCACAAGCTGTAGTAGCTACTAGGATATTCATCTCTACCTCTTAGGAAGAGAAATTTTTGACAATATTCAAGAACTTGTCCATTTCTCCACCACCACAAGAGGATTTGGAAGTCTCTTTTGATTTCCCTGACCAGTCATCTAAGGAGACAAATGAATCATGCACTATAATCAATGGAGAACATCCACTGGAACCTGAGATCAAGGAGTTATTGACATGTCTATTAGCAGATCCAGAATGTAATCAAGAGACTACTCACCCTACGGATAACAATCAACATGACATGGAAGAGGAGGATGAGCAGCGTGGGCAAAATCAAGAAATGGACCAAGAATACCATGATCATATTGAACATTGGTTCCGAACAATGACTCAAGCGAGGGAGTATTATTCTCTTTTAAAACTCTTGTTGTCATATCAAGTACATTGGTTGGTTCTTCATGCTTATGTACACTTTCAAGTTTGCATGATAAATTTGAGCATGAATATATATTTTCACCTGATCTGCACATGGCTTCATTGGAAGTACTCCTATACATAAAAGGAAGTCTTCCACCTCTTAGGTAAAGTAGGGTAGGTGAATAAAATCCTATTAAGGTTTTTGATTTTTAAAGTATAGTCACTAAAACTACTTTTGATCCGCATTGGTTGTTAAAACACACATCTGTGACACATCTTGTTGAGTATGATTCACTCTAATACCTCATGATTTTTCAAAGCAACCATGACTAATCACTCTAAGAAGTTGTCATCCGGTATGTATAATTTCAGTTTCCCTTAGAAGGTACTCTTGGAAACCCCCCTATGGAGGACCACCCTTGTTAAAATCATATTAAGCTATTCATGAGGACACTAGAATTCTCAATTCAAGGAGTATTTTAGTCATTATGTGGGATATATTTAATAAGTCTTTGGGGCAGGGGAGCTAGTCAGTAATGATTAGTCATTAAAAACTTTTCATGCCATCCCGTAATCTTAAGGAGTAGATCTGTCTCCCCACTTATTAAGTAACCTTTTAGGTTAATCATAATCAGAGTATACAAAAGATTTAAGGGAGGATAGGAGGTCTCGTGATCAACTGACCTACCACGATCATGAGACCTAGCATGCATGACATTACTACTTTTGGTCACCAAGCTAGAGTAATGGCTTTCAACCGAAAACATGGAAGATAGGAGGTCTCATCACGAGCTGACATGTTCATCCATGTTACTTCTTATGAGTGGCACTGTCATTAGTTGGTTACCTAGCCAGAGCAGTGGCCTTAATCTAAAATTAAAATAAGATAAATCTGAATCTATGCCTAGTAAGTGGGACATAGACATTTCGATGGGTCAAAAGACACCCTTGCCAAGGTTATGGACACCTACAGGCAGCAAGGCTATGTCTGTGGTATTAAAATTAATTTCATACTATGATTTTCTTGGCTATCTTTCTCTTCCACTAAAATTATCCTTTTTTTTCTTGGACAATGGTTTTAAAGACAATTTGAACATAATGCTTTGAGTTATATCTTTCAAAAATCAAGAATCTTTAAGGATGTGGTACCCTTAGTAAAGGTTATTCTTTGTGCTATATTAAGAGGTAATTTAGTTTGAATCCGGATGACAATGAAATTTAGAGTGTTCAATAAAGAGGTTGCTAATTAATATCATAACTCATTTTGACTTTCATGGTATTTAGAGTGATGAATTACTCAATGGTGACTACTCACAAGATGTTGGTTGGAAACAATATGTATTGATGGTGGTTGCCCTGCTTTTGGGGTGTTGTACATATCTACCTCTGAATCACATTGAATTTTTCCCTGTTTGCTCCATTCAAATTCATTTTTAACCTCCGCCATGGCCTAAAATCTCATGACCCCGCTGATACTACTATCTCCCAGCTAGAAAATGCTTCACAATAGTTAAAAAAACCAAATTTAATAATCGGGCCGAGTCCCCAAAGAGCTTAGCGCCCTTCATCTTCAACTTCCATATGACCTTGAGATTCTGGAAACCATAATTAGCAGAAGAGACTATTGTCTTAATGATCGGACACTTATCTTGGCCATCCGTCAGCTCAAATCAACGAGCGCGGAAATCGGAAGCATACGAAGGGCCGCGCGCATCGGATCGTCGGTATTTCATGGCCCACCATTTTATTGTCCCACGTCTGGCAGCGGGTCTGATCTGTTCCGAGATCGAACGGTCCCCTAGATTGATCCCCTTGATCCTGCCCTTGTCCAGCGTCGAGACTTCTACAATGTACCACCCCCGGTCTCCCCGCTCCATCTTCCGATTGCGATCTCCGATTCGGGTCCCACTCCCTGCGGTTGTGTCATCATAATGCATCAGTGTACACTGTGTTTCTCCTCCATCATCCACATGTCCCAGTGACGTGTCATATTTTATGAACCTTTGACCCTTTCAGTCATTATCGCTCCATTGTGTTCTACATTGTCACCCCCTGTTTTTCCATTATATTCGTGTGTTTCCAGTCACCCTGCATCTTCTCAATGTCCCGCCTAGTCTGCATTACCGATTCCATGGCCGCTGTTGTATCCACACTCCCTGTCATCGAGTCATTTTTCTCTAATGATTTTCGGGTTTTGCAGGTTTTTAAAACGACTTAGTTGGCGCTTTAACTTGCCGCCTCCGCTGCTAAGATCTGAAGGACATATTTTAACTGGCGAAATTAAGGAAAGAAGCCGAGGGTAGGTGGGAGAGGTGACCGCCATTAAAGAAAACGTAGATATAGATTCTCAGAACTCTCCAGATGCGTCCGCCCCGCATTAAAGATCCAAGACTCAAATCCAAAGCCAAGGGCCGAGAGTACAGTACTGAAATACAGATTGTTTCAAATCTCTTACGGCAGCAGATTTTCCTCAGCCGCGGGCAGCACATTGTATATATTTTATTATTTCTGTCTTGTATATAAGGAGATTTTATCTCCCAGCATTTATTTCTTTAGACGGACTGCTAGTTGTATTCATTTATAGTCAGTCATTCATAGGAGAAGGCGCGAATGTTTTCCGCCATGTGGGTTCAAACTGAGTCATTAATTGTGCCTCGTCTCCCTCCTCCTCCAGAAGTTTCTGTCTTCTCTATAAATACTCAAAAATAAGATTTTTGAAGGGTTCCAGATTTCTGTCAGTAGACTGTGCAGCGAGAAGGCTTCTGTATACATTTTGTAACATTTCTGTATGAAGTTTCAGAGCCCGTAGGGTCTCAGTGAGGAGGGGTTATAACTGTATTGAGGATTCTGATCTATGGTATCTCACAGTATGTAATTTCTCTTATGTGTTAATACATTATCCCATTTCATGCTATTTGTCTTCTTGTATCATGTTCTAGAATGCGAGTGGCTCACTAGTTTGCAGTAAGGATTCATCTTAAGTGGTGCCCTTTCTGGAATTAGTCAAGCGCTTTAAATAGGCCTAGTCATGATATATTGTTCCATGTTCACTCTTTTCATACTTTCTGCTATATTAGTTGCTTGAGGAGGGTGCTTTTAAAATGCCATTGTCATATAAGGATTCGTAAATTGGTGCGCCCTTATATGGTTCTGTTGTGTATCTGGGTATCAGTCTCATGTTAGCTAATATCTCCTTATGTTTCCTCGCTGCATTCACTTCCTGATATCTGATTTCTGTGATATATTATTTGAATCGGCCCTCTTTACAGTAAGCGGTCTCTTAACTGTCTGATGCTTTCATGCTGAAGTTCTACATTGTGTCCCTACATTATTCTTATCTTTGTATCAGTTTCTGAGAGAGATTGGTCCCATTCAAATCTGATTTCCTTGTTTAGAACAAGAGATAGTAAGCGAGTTCTTGGACTGACAACCCAAACTAAAAGGGCTCCTTGCTATATTAAGATGTCCTAGGCACTGGTCTATAGCAACTCTAGGCTGTCTCTAGGAGGGTGACAAAATCATCCACAACATCTTTCTGGCGCCGTTGTCGGGGATCGAATTCAAGAATATCTGTTTCCCTGGGTTTGACATCTTATTTTCACTCTCTAATCAGGTGAGCACGGAGAGGTGAAGAGTTGCAGATTTCTCACCTTGGCGACTCCACTGGTCTTTGATTGATAAATTTTATTGGAAGTCATAGCTTCTCGGAAGCCCCATTTGAGGTCGGATACCTCCCAGCCGAAAACACCCGTGTCTGACCCGGAGAAGATCATTCATAAAAGAGCTTGGAAAGAGAAGAAGTCAGTTCGTCCCGAAAATCCTGAATATTCCGTTGAAGATCATCCGCCCTCTTCTTCTCAAGAAGTTAGAACAGAAAAACCCGAGTTTTACTCAAAAACTCCACGTAGAGGAAATACCTGGATTGAAGGAGAATCTCATCCTGCTTTCGAGGCTGAAGAAATTAAAGAGGTCACAGAAGTAGTTGTTGTTAACCGTGAGTTATTCCCATCTACACCTCAGGCTTCTGTGCAATATATTCCCATTGTTATTCATACTCTGCTTCCTCCTACTCCTCTCCCTTCATCTGTATCTCAAATTGTTGTGCAACCCCCGCCTCCCCCAATGGCCAATGTTCCTGCTTTTCTATTAAATAAATATGCTCCTCTGGCCTTGCCCCAGGTGCTAAATGATATGCCACAAGATTACTTGAAGATTTTGCCAAGATTTAATGGTGAGAATGAAGTTGATGCTCAGAAGCACCTCAAGACCTTCTGCTCTTTTGCAGAGAACTTAAATGTTGAACATCTGGATGTGGTCCTGAGGTTATTTGTGCAATCCTTGGAAGGTGAAGCCAGAAAATGGTTCAAGACATTGGCAAACCAATCAATCACCACCTGGGACCAAATGGAGAACGCTTTTCTCAGGAAGTGGGGAGAAAAGAAAGACCAAGGGCAGTGCCTCGTTGAATTTAATACGCTAAAGAAGAAACACAATGAGGGAGTGGCAGAATTTATCAAAAGGTTTAATAAATTATATCTGAACCTCCCTGCCGATATGAAACCTCAACAAGCTGCAGCCAAAGTGGTTTTCATAGCAGCCTTTGATTCCGATTTCGGTTTCTCTCTGCGGGAAAGAATGCCTGTCACCCTGGATGATGCTCAGACGGATGCTCTAGAGTTGGAGGCAAATTTTGCTGCCACAGGTAAGTTAAAAGGAAAAATAGAACAGGAAACTAGAAGAAAAGGCAAAGAAGAAGTTTCTACCTCTAATCAAGAAAAGGATTCAGATAAAATGGACGAGATAAGCAAGATGATAAAGAAGATGGTTAAGCTAGAACTGGAAGCTAAGAACGCAGCTCCCAAAAACTATTATAATGCTCCAAACAGAGGATATAATCCTCAGTACAGAAAGGCTCCATTGCAAATATTGCCAAGGGAAGCGAAAGAACAGCAAGATCAGGTACCTCATCCCTTGTACCTGGAAGGACCAGCAGATGACTCCGCTGGAGATGCAGCTTATAGACTAGAAGATTCAAATCTGGCTTTTTCAAATAATGATGATATGGAGTGCCCCCTGCAAGAAGAAGACGAAGAAGCAGAGATTGACCATTACTGCAAGAAATTTGCTGATTTCATGGAAGCACAATTCAACGTCAAATATGATCTCAGATCCTCGAGGAAGAGGACCAGAAATCAGGAGCAAGAAGAAGAACCACCTCAGAAAGAAGCATCTGCTCAGAAGGAATCAGCGGCAAAGAGAGGTATAGAAAAGGGTAAGAATCTTCTAAATAACCCCTTGCAGTCTAATGATCAGATTCCCTCCTCTTCTAAACAAGTTGGTCCTCCTAATGTTGAGTCAGCATCAAAAGAAATCAAGTCTTCAGTTGAGAATAAGGAGTCGAAAGAAGTAGTAATAGAAAAGCCCACATCTGCTTTCAATTTGCAAAAAGAACTTGAGAAGATTAAGATTCCGGTCCCTCTGACTGAGTTGTTAAAATAGCCTGCATATCAGACTCAAGTTACCTCTTTCATTCTTCCTCCTGATCTACCAATTGCACCTGATAGTTTAAATCTTCAAGAAGAAATACCCATGGTATTCTTTGGCCCACATGTCGAGGAGATATACCCTTCTACTCCTCCTTTTTATGTATCCCTAGTCATTCATGACCTGCTGTTACATAATTGTATGTTAGATTCTGGGGCTTCCCATAATCTCATGCCTCTCTCTGTCATGGAGCAACTAGGGCTGCAAATTACAAGACCATATAAAGATTTATATTCATTTGATTCTAAAAGGGTTAAATGCTTGGGAATGATTAAATATTTAGTGGTCAATTTGGCTCAAATCCCAGCGAAGAGTGTGGTCATGGACATCGTGGTTGCCGATATCCCAGCTCGCTTTGGCATGCTGCTGTCAAGGTCTTGGGGTACCAAGATTGGGGGATCAATTAAATTGGATTTAACATATGCTACTGTCCCAGTCTTTGGAGGTCAAGAAAGGAGGTTGTACAGAGAAACTCGATTTGTTAAAATGGTAACTAAGGCTGACTGCTCAGATAATTCCCCAGTTTATAACAAAGAGGGAGACTTTTCATGTTTAATGTTGGAAGAAAATCAGGATTATGCACATGAACCCCTTTTTGGTCAAATCCAAGCTGAGCAGCCTAAAGAAGATCAGGAATCAGAAATTTGGACTTTGCATTTTGATGGAGCTAATTCAAGAGAAGGCAATGGAGCTGGGGTCTTGTTGATTTCTCCCACAGGGAAATGGGTGCCACTGTCTTTTAAACTGGAGTATGAGGCTACAAACAATGTAGCTGAATATGAAGCATTATTATTGGGACTCCAGACAGCCAAGAGTATGGGCATCTGGTGTCTAAAAGTGTTTGGAGACTCTGAGCTGGTGGTAAAACAGATAAAAAATGAATGCCAAACTAAGCATCCACGGCTCAGGGTATATAGAAACGAAGTATGGGACATGATAGAAAATTTCTTCTCAGCATTTAATATCCAGTTCATGCCCCGGGAGCAAAACATAATAGCAGACTCTCTCGCTGTAGCTACCAGTACCTTTCGTCCTCCTCAGAATCCACTCCTAAGATATGAAGTGGAGGTACGGTACAGACCATCCATTCTAGATAATATAAAGCATTGGCAGGTATTCGAAGATGATGAACAAATGAAAAGATTTATGGAGACTGTGGGAGAATTCTCCAATATGGAGATTGATGGTAATGAAGAGGAAGAAGTTGAAAATATTGCTGAAAACAAGTGGGAAGAAAGAATAGCAGGTAATAAAGTGCTGCAACTGAAAGGTAATGTTATACCTAGAGGATTGGTACCTCTAGAAAGGTTATTTAATAAAAATGATGTTCCCATGCAGCCAAATAAAGTAGTAGAAGAAGATCAAGTGGGAGATTTGAATCTGGGTACTTCCACTGACCCCAAAATTGTTAAATTATCTAAAAGAGTCCCAGAAGGATACAAAGAAAAGTATTTGAAGTTATTTCAATCTTACAAAGATGTATTTGCTTGGTCCTATGAGGACCTAAAAACTTTTGATGTAAATATTATACAGCATAAGATTCCACTGAGGGAAGATGCAAAGCCATACAAGCAGAAGCTCAGGCAAATAAATCCTTTACTTCTTCCTTCTATTGAAAAAGAAATTAAAAAATTGTTGAAGGCCAAGATAATTGTACCATTAAGATACTCAGAATGTATAGCGAACCTTGTTCCTGTTAGAAAGAAGAACGGAGAAATAAGGCTGTGTGTAGATTTCAGGAATTTAAATAGAGCATCTCTCAAAGATAATTACCCACTGCCCAAGATGGACCACATCCTGCAGAAAGTAGTGGGAGCATCCAGAATGTCAATGATGGATGGATTTTCGGGCTACAATCAGGTAGCCGTGTTCCCAGAGGACCAGAAGAAAACTGCATTTACTACACCATGGGGAACCTTTATGTATGCAAGGATGCCATTCGGATTAATTAATGCAGGAGCTACTTTTCAAAGGGCGATGGACATAGCCTTTGTCGGAGAACAGGACAAGTTCTTGGTGGTGTATCTTGATGATATCACAGTGTTCTCAAAGAATGATGACGAGCATATTGAGCATTTAAAAAGAACTTTTGAAAAATGCAGAAGGTATGGCCTTTCTCTTAACCCCCAAAAATCTTTGTTTGCATTAGATGAAGGAAAACTCTTAGGGCATATTGTGACTAAAGATGGTGTGAAAATTGATCCTAAGAGAGTTGAAGTGATAAACAGCATTCCTTTGCCAAGAAATAAGAAAGAAGTACAGGTATTTTTAGGCCGAATTAATTTCTTGAGAAGATTTATTCCTAACTATGCAGAGATAGTTAGGCACATAACCAATATGTTGAAAAAGGAAAATGAAGTAAAATGGTCCCAGGAGTCTAGAGATGCATTCACAAGGATAAAACGGGCATTCGCTGAAGCTCCTGTGCTAGCAGGACCAGATTACAAAAAACCATTTATGATTTTCTCATTTGCTTCACCTCATACCATTGCTGGAGTGTTATTGCAGAAAAATGAAGAGGGATATGAACAGCCCATAGCTTTCTTCAGTCAAGTGCTCTATGATGCTGAATTGAAATATAATATACTGGAGAAGCAGGCTTGTGCCTTGGTAAAGTCCCTTAAAGCTTTCAGAGTCTATATTTTGCAATCTCACATCACAGCCTATGTCCCTACAGCAGCAGTCAAAGACATTCTGGTTCAAGGAGACAGCGAAGGTAGAAGGGGAAGATGGATTGCAAAAATCCAAGAGTATGATTTGGATTTAAGGCCTACTAAATTGGTGAAAGGACAGGGACTCGCCAAGATGTTATCTGAATCAAATCATCAAGCTTTGGGCATTAATCTGTCTGTGATAGCAAATGAAGAATCAGAAAAAGAAGAAGAGCAACATGGACTAGAGATGGCTACTCAAAAGATACATGTGAAATATCTAACTAGTCCTTGGTATAAGCAAATAGTTGAATATCTGTTAACACTTAGTTGTCCTCCAGGATGTGACAAGGTGAAATACAGAGCTGTAAGGATGAAATCTCATAAATATGCAATTGCCAATGGGAAGCTCTATTGGAGAGACCCTCTAGGCATATTACTTTTATGCCTCACAGAAAATGAAGTGCAAAATGTAATGACAGAATTTCATGAGGGGATATGTGGAGGACATTACAGCTGGAGGGCTACCACTCATAAAATCTTGAAGGCTGGTTTTTACTGGCCAAAATTGTATTCAGATACTTTTGCTTGGGTTAGATCGTGCGACAAATGTCAAAGGTTTGCAGAAAGGCAGAAATTAGCAGCATTGCCCTTGATCCCTATTCATGTAAATGAACCATTTCAGAAATGGGGATTGGATTTTATAGGTGAGATACATCCCCCATCAAGTGGCCAACATAAATGGATATTGACAGCCACAGACTATTTCACGAAATGGGTGGAAGCCATACCTACCAGAAATGCTACAGATGCTGTAATAATGAATTTTATAGAAGATAATATTATATCTAGGTTTGGTTGCCCTGCAAGAATTGTAACTGACAATGCACAAGCTTTCAAGTCTGCCAGGTTCGTAAAATTCTGCCGAAGGTATAACATCATCCTGACTCATTCTACAGCATACTATCCACAGGGAAATGGCCTAGCAGAGTCATCCAATAAAACCCTGGTGAGAGCCCTTAAGAAGACAATAGCTGAAAATCAGAAAAACTGGGACTCTCAATTAAAGTTTGCTCTATGGGCAAATAGGATAACCAGTAAAAGAGCAACAGGGAAGTCACCCTATGAGCTGGTGTACGGACGGGCTGCAGTGTTTCCTTTGCAATTAGCATTGCCAGTAGCACGTTTCATGCAGGAGAACCAAGAAGAACCAGATGACATGATCCAAAGAATTAATCAGCTGGTGGAATTGGAGGAAACAAGGAACCAGGTAGATCAGAGATTGATAGAATACCAGGAAAAAATGAAGAATGTCTTTGATCAGCACGCAAAGGATAGGGATTTCCAAGTTGGAGACCTGGTTCTTAGATGGGATGTTCGCAGAGCAGAAAAGGGAAAACATGCTAAATTTGATCCATTGTGGTTCGGACCATTCAAAATAGTAAAGCTGGGAAGAAACAACACCTTTACTTTAGAAAATCTACAGGGTGATTTGTTGGATGCACCCGTGAATGGCCAGTTCCTCAAGCCTTATTTCCAATTCTGACCCAGGCTGGGAATACCTGATTGTATATATTGTATATAGTTTGTTTCGGCTTTTGTTTCTATAAAGGAAAAGAATGTTGATAATTACTTGAAGTAAAAGTGCAGGGGAATTCAAAAATAAGATGAAATATTTAGTGGTCTGCGTGTTCTTGACATGCCCGAGGACGAACATGTCGTCTCCAGATGGAGCCGATGTTGTACATATCTACCTCTGTCTGTGAATTTTTGCCCTGCTGCTCCATTCAAATTCATTTTTAACCTCCGCCATGGCCTAAAATCTCATGACCCCGCTTGATACTACTATCTCCGCCCGAAAATCTGCTTCACAATAGTTAAAAAACCCAAATTTAATAATCGGGCCGAGTCCCCAAAGAGCTTGACGCCCTTCCGCTTCAACTTCCATATGACCCGAGTCTGGAAACCATAATTCAAAGCAAGAAGGGGCCTATTGTCTTAACGATCGGACGTAATGCTGGCCGTCTGATCTGGTTCAAATAAACGGCGTGGAAATCAGCTTATACGAAGGGCCCGCGCGCATCAGATCGTCGGTATTTCACGGCCCACCATTTTATTGTCCCCCGATGCAAGCGCAGCCGTTGATCTTGTTCCGAGATCGAACGGTCCTAGGTCAATCGCAGTCCTGCCCTCAATCGCGATCGAAACTTCTAAAATGTACCACCCCGGTCTCCCCGCTCCATCTTCCGATTACGATCTCCGATTCGGGTCCCACTCCCTGCGGTTGTGTCATCATAATGCATCAGTGTACACCGTGTTTCTCCTCCACCATCCACATGTTCTGGTGACATGTTATATTTTATGAACCTTTGATCCTTTCAGTCATTGTCGCTCCATTGTGTTCTGCATCGTCACCCTCTATTTCTCCACTATATTCATGCATTTCCTGTCACCCTGCATCTTCTCAATATCTCGCCTAGTCTGTATTACCGATTCCATGGCCGCTGTCGTATCCCCACTCCCTGTCACCGAGTCAATTTTCTCTAATGTTTTGCAGGTTTTGCAGGTTTTAAAACGACTTAGTTGGCGCTTTAACTTGCCGCCTCCGCTGCTAAGATCTGAAGGAGATATTTTAACTGGCGAAGTTAAGGAAAGAAGCCAAGGGTAGGTCAGAGAGGTGACCGCCATTAAAGAAAACGTAGATATGGATTCTCAGAACTCTCCAGATGCGTCCGCCCCGCATTAAAGATCCAGGACTCAAATCCAAAGCCAAAAGGGCCGAGAGCCCAGTCTTGAAGCCACAGATTGTTTCTTCTTGTATCATGTTCTAGAATGCGAGTGGCTCACTAGTTTGCAGTAAGGATTCATCTTAAGTGGTGCCCTTTCTAGAATTAGTCAAGCGCTTTAAATAGGCCTAGTCATGATATACTGTTCCATGCTCACTCTTTTCATACTTTCTGCTATATTAGTTGCTTGAGGAGGGTGCTTTTAAAACGCCATTGTCATATAAGGATTCGTAAATTAGTGCGCCCTTATATGGTTGTGTTGTGTATCTGGGTATCAGTCTCATGTCAGCTAATATCTCCTTATGTTTCCTCACTGCACTCACTTCCTGATATCTGATTTCTGTGATATATTATTTGAATCGACCCTCTTTACAGTAAGCGGTCTCTTAACTGTCTGATGCTTTCATGCTGAAGTTCTACATTGTGTCCCTACATTATTCTTATCTTTGTATCAGCTTCTGAGAGAGATTGGTCCCATTCAAATCTAATTTCCTTGTTCAAAACAAGAGATAGTAAGCGAGTTCTTGGACTGACAACCCAAACTAAAAGGGCTCCTTGCTATATTAAGATGTCCTAGGCACTGGTCTATAGCAACTCTGGGCTATCTCTAGGAGGGTGACAAAATCATCCACAACGGGGGGGTAGTGTTGGTCACAAACGATGCGTCTTGCAGATCCCAGGTCCTGCCAATAGCGTCCTGAAGTGTGGATGGTCTCGCGGATCTGACCAATCCTTGAAGTGGCTTCGCCAGCCCTTCGATGAACATGAATATCATCCGTGCCGCGGATAAATCGGGCACCCTTACTGAAAGCCTCATGAAGTCGACAATATATGTCTCTGGGCTTCCCGTCTGCTTGAGCCTCGTCAGCTCGACGAAATGTTCTTCCGGATCCTTCCGGTCGAATCTCTCTATCAGTCTTCGGGTGAACTCGGCATATGTGGTCACAGTGGAATGCCCAAGTGTCACCATTCCATGGAACCACCAATTCTGGGCCTCACCATCCAAATGCAGCGTAGCCACCTTGATGGCCTCCGCCTCCGCCATCTGGTTGAGCTGGAGATATATGTCCAGCTTCTCCACCCAGGACCTTGCCGAACTGCTTGTTGAACCATCAAACGTAGGCAAATGATATCGGCTTGCTGAACGCTGGGTGTCTCCATCATGATAATGCCGGTGCCCTCTGTAATGGTCACGGGGCCTGTGGTCCCGTTTGAGCTGGACAAAATCTATAAACAGAAGTGCCTCCCTGAACTCCTGTCCATATGTCTAGTATTCAGCAAAGTAATCACCGATGTGGTCAGGCTCTGGTTCCTCCTGTGCTCCAGTCCCAGTGTCTGCACTTAGGAAAGTGGGCATAGTAGCACGAGTGGGGGCGTGTGATGCCTGGTGCGGGGTGGTAGCCTGCTCCTGCAAATGGTGGGATGTACCCGACCCCTCACCCCCCGGAAAACCCCTCGGGGTTTCACGCTGTCTAGCTTCAACAGCGGTGAACCTCTGCCCCATCATCTCAATCTGTCGCGACAGATCCTGTACGGATTTGAGGAGGGCTTCCCCAAACTGTTTTGCATCGCTATCGTCTGCCATCGTCTCTCTCTCTCTCGCACCTATCCCCGGCTCCCCCAGTTCTGTGTCCACTACTCGAATACAATCCCCTTCTCCGTAGGTGTTTTCCAACCTACGCTCAATATCTCTGTAGTTCCTTCCTCTGTAGCAGATGTAGGGTTGTCCTTCAGATGACATAGACTCTTCACTCCACAGGCTGAGCCAGAACCATGCTCTGATACCACTGTAATATTCCTATTTAAGGAAATTAAATAAACACAGCAACTGGTATAGCAATAGAATGCCTCGTTCAGAAAATATTCAACAGTACATAGAATAATAGAAGCGGCATATAAAATAATAGAGGCAAACCCATGCAACAGATACATGTTAAACTGAGAAATTACTAAGCCATTTCATTATGCTAGGAAATATAAACGATTACAACGGATGCCCAGATGATAGTGCTTGATTTGGCGCATGCAAGGCAAAAGATATTCTCAGAAAGAAGGTACAGCGGATTTCCTGTGGCGTTCAAGCGGCTGGAAATACTGCCGCGTGCTGCTAATGTCCCCCGATTCTGCGTGACGTCCTCAACAAGCACGGACTGTCACTACTTCAGCTTCCAACCCGTAACCTCCAAAAGTGATAACAATACGGAGCTCACAATAGACAGCCCCGGCTCTCCCACACACCGTGCCGCCACCGTCGACGCAATTTTGCAACAAGCTGGCAACAAGCTCAGACTCAACTTCTTCTCGCAAAACGATGATAGGAATGCTCACCCGAGCAGTACTCGAAGTCCTCGGTGGCCGAGGTTGAGATCTCCGCCGGGAGACACTCGCGCATCAACAAAGGTCGTTGTACCGCTAAATGTACCGCGTGCTCAAGTCTAAGCGACCAATTTCAATATCATAACATCAATAATAAAAAATGAGGAAGCTATCTCCCCTTTGTACTCGGCCCTCCTCTCGAGCACCGAGCTCCCTCCTTTCCCACGCAGCTAACATCCTCCTTTCCCGCGTAGTCCCCTCGGTCCCCACACTGCCAGCTTCAGCCTGCGTACTTGCCTTCGCACGCCCGGTTGAGTCCACGACCCGCTCACGGTTGTTGGCAATTTACTAGAGGCGGAAAAAATTGATCCGGTTTGATATTCCAATTAGCTATTTGCTAATTGGGAATATTACAATCAGACCTGGCATAAAACAAATTGCCGCGTAAGTCTTAGCGACCAATAACAATTTCATAAAATTCATCAATAATCCCCAAAACATGGTGGCTCCCTTCCTTTTGTATGCGGCCTTCGTCACGAGCCCTTGACTTCCGCTTTCCCGCGCAGCCCCTCTCGGCCCAACGCTGCCAACTCAGCCGCGTACTTACCTTCCCGCGCTTGGATGAGTCACAGCCCGCTCACTGTTATTTCCCTTTAACCATAGGCGGCAAAATCTGTCTGAATTAATATTCCAATTAGCTATTGCTAATTGGGAATATTACAGTCTCCCCCGGAAAAATGTTGCTTGACCCCAAGCAACTGTAGTGATGGATGCTGCCAGATCTTTTTATTTTCCCACGTCGCAACCTCATCCGAAAAAAACAATTGCTTGTCCTCAAACAATGCCTGAACAAGCCTCCCCTCTAACTGACATTCCTCACTAACGCTGCAAAATGTGCCTGGGTCTCAGATGCACCTACTGAAACCTCTCTGACCTCTGCATCACCCTGACATGAAGGGACCTCTCAACGCCAGGATCCCGAACCAATCTCTCACCAACCAACAGTCCTCTCGGATCCCATCGCCACCATGGCCCATCATCACCCAAGTCCCACGGCTCAGGCTGCGCACTATCTCTGGCTACAGCTGATGCTCTCAGGGGTGAAGACCACCAACAAGCATCAATGCTCCCGGGCTCTTGCTGTGCTGCACCTGTAACTACATATGCTGCCCCTCCAACTACATACCAGCTCATCACCTCTATCCTATCCAAGTCCTGACTCAATCCCATGCTGATCTTGCTCTCCTGAAATCGGGAAGGGGTCCTGAAGTAACAACAATCGGTGCCCTCCCGCCAACTGGGATCTGTAACATCTACTATGTCCAAGGGCCCCTGCTTTGCTGTGCTCCCTACGAAGAACATTGTATCATCAAGAGGGTACCAACTCATGATGTCCCGCCAGTCCAAACTGGGAGAAGAATCCGATGTAGCAACAACGGCATGTGGAACATGCCCGGGATGTTGCCGCCAGCCCATAATCAACTCCCACTGCTCTGCCCTATCTACCAATGAAAGCTGCCTATAGAAGGAAGCCCCTCTCTCTACCATGGGCCAAAGTGGGCAAGGTATGCTGCAAGCTCCATCGATGTACTCCTGGAGAGTATTACTCACCGAAGGTACTGCAGCTCGGCCAACTGTATGTACATCTATCTGCATCTCATCAATGTGTCGGCCCAAAGATGGATGTTCCACCATCTCCAACAACTCATCCCTCTCATCGGGAATGTAAAACTCCTGCTGTCCCCTAGCTCCCTGCAGAACCATCCCATTGACCTCCAACATCTCTAGAGGATATGGATCTGTAGCTGCCGTCACCATACTCGATGCCTGTGCACCTAACTGCTCCCCTTCAAACGCTGACCCCAATGTTAGCAGCATATCCATCATAGGCTCAATGTGGGCGCCCATCTGGACCTCACCCAAGGAAATGTCATGCCTGATGTCCATAGTATCCTCCTCTACTAACTCAAGCTCCATCATATGCTGCTCTGGCTGAAACGTCACGAAGGACTCATCACCCAGAGTATCTCCTACACAGTCCCCTGACTGCTCACCCTGCACACTAGAACGCAGCTCTAGTCTACTGTCATCATCATCTCTGCTTGGCTGCTCTCGCTCCCCAGAAGCATCCTCATATGATCCCATGGACTCATGTGAAGAAGAGTCCACGTCCTGGCATACGGAAGGAATGCCTACCGCCTCTACCTCTGCCACCTCATCTGCATCTCTCAAGCATGAGTGATCAGGCCCCCAAGGTTCTTTGTAAATGAAGCAAAGTCCCTTCCTCCTCAGCTCCGGAAATGAAGGTGGGCTGAAAATATGAACTTGGCAAGCATCATAGCTTACCCCATGTTGTCCTTCTCTCCACTCATGACAAGTGTAGAGTGTATGCTGATCCTGGGCTGCAAAATTATTGCCCCCCAATGGCCAAGTGAAGAACAATCCTCCAGAGAAGGTTCCTCCAACAATGAAGAACAAGCTGGCCCAAAACAATCCATCCATGAAGAATAGGACATGGTCATCATGGATCATCCGAATGAGAGGTTTGTTGAAGGTTTTACATGATGATACATGATGCAAACAATCTCTCACGAGGATACAACGCAGTTTCATCCACTGCAACTTCAGAAAATTGCATGGCAAGCAATGTACAAGATCCATCACATCTACTAATGGATAGTAAATGGCTGAATATGACAACAACATGAGACCAAACACTTGCCCATGGTTGTACAATGGATGACTGTTAATCTCATGGCCCACCTCAAAAGAGAACGCATATGTAGTGGTGGTGGCCATGCCTCCTCCCATGCTCCCATTAGAACATGTAGTGCAGAACATGTGAGAATTTTTCCCACTCACAGACACATCCAGCTCATGTGTCTCCCTCATAATCAAGCCTCCTATACGAATCTGATCTATATCAGCAAATGAAGACATGATCAGCAGCAAAATGAAGGAAATGCTGAAGGTTACAAGTGATGAAGAGGGGTACCAACAGCTTCCGCAACAAGTACATCGCAATTTTATAAGTTGCTGCTTGATGAAAATACAAGGAAAAATGTTAATCATACATGTCTTTATATGATACCGCCGTTGTGGATGATTTTGTCACCCTCCTAGAGACAGCCTAGAGTTTACATAGACCAGTGCCTAGGAAATCTTAATATAGCAAGGAGTCCTTTATAGTTTGGGTTGTCAGGCCAAGGGACTCGCCTACTATCTCTTGTTCTAAACAAGGAAATCAGATTTGAATGGGGACCAATCTTCTCTTGTCGACACAAAGATAAGAATAATGTAGGGACACAATGTAGAACTTTGATGAAAGGACGTACGCGTGGGAAATGCCATCGTAAAGAGGGCCGATTCAAATAATATATCATAGAAATCAGACATCAGGAAGTGAGTGCAGTGAGGAAACATAAGAAGATATTAGTTGGCATGAGACTGATACCCAGATACACAATAGAACCATATAAGGGCGCACCAATTTACGAATCCTTATATGACAATGGCATTTTAAAAGCACCCTCCTCAAGCAACTAATATAGCAGAAAGTATGAAAAGAGTGAGCATGGAACAATATATCATGACTAGGCCTATTTAAAGCGCTTGACTAATTCCAGAAAGGGCACCACTTAAGATGAATCCTTACTGCAAACTAGTGAGCCACTCGCATTCTAGAACATGATACAAGAAGATAAATAGTATGAAAAGAGATATTGTATTATCACATGAGAGAAATACACATTATGAGATACCACAGACTTTAATCCTTACCACAAGCATAACTCTCCTCACCGAGACCTCACGTCCAAACTTCCGCGCGTAAATGTTACAAAATGTATACAGAAACCTTCTCGCTGCACAGTTGCTGACAGAAATCTGGAACCCTTCAAAAGTCTTACCTCCCAATATTCATAGAGAAGACAGAAACTTCTAGAGGAGGAGGGAGACAAGGCACAATTAATGACTCAGTTTGAACCAAAATGGCGGAAAACATTCGCGCCTTCTCCTATGAATGACTGACTATAAATGAATATACCTAACAGTCTGTCTAAAGAAATAAAGAAATAAATGCTGGGAGATAAAAATCTCCTTTTATACAAGACAGGAATAATAAAATATATGTAATATGCTGCCCGCGGCTGAGGGAAGATCTGTTGCCGTAAGAGATTTGGAACAACCGTACCTAATATCGTACCGACCCCCGGCTTCGCATTTGAACTCGGACTCAATGAGTGAAATTATCTGGAGAGTTCTGAGAATCCACATCTATGTCTTCTTTAATGGCGGTCACCTCTCCTACCTACCCTCAGCTTCTTTCTTTAATTTCGCCAGCTAAAATATGTCCTTCAGATCTTAGCAATGGAGGCGGCAAGTTAAAGCGCCAGCTGAGTCGTTTTAAAACCTGCAAAACCCGCAAACCATTAGAGAAAATTGAATTGGTGACAGGGGGTGTGGATGCGACAGCGGCCATGAAATCGAGGATATGGACTAGGCGAAATGCTGAGACAACGCAGGGTGATAGGAAATGCATAAAAATAATGGAGAAATGGAGGGTAACAATGCAGAATACAATGAGGCGATGATAAACGAACGGGGTGTTGTGGATGATTTTGTCACCCCCCCTAGAGACAACCTAGAGTTGCCATAGACCAGTGCCTAGGACATCTTAACATAGCAAGGAGCCCTTTATAGTTTGGGTTGTCAGTCCAAGGGACTCACCTACTATCTCTTGTTTGAAACAAGGAAATTAAATTAGATTGAATGGGCCCAATTTCTCTCCCCGTAGGTCGATACAAGGATAGGAGGCATGCAAAGACATCATGTAAAACTCGCACTAGTATCGTATAGTTAAGAGACCGCTAATTTAAAAGAGTTTTATCTAAATAATATATCGCTTAAATCAAATATCAAGAAGTACAGTGCAAAGGAGGTATACAAAGACACATCGGCGTAAGGCGCACCAATTTACGAATCCTTAAGCCACTAATATAGCAGAAATTATGAAAAGAGTGAACATGGAACATCATATCACTTCTAGGCCTATTTAAAGCGCTTGACTAATTCCAGAAAGGGCACCACTTAAGATGAATCCTTACTGCAAACTAGCGAGCCACTCGCATTCTAGAATATGATACAAGAAGAAAATTTGCATGAAAAGAGATGATATATTAACACATAAGAAAAGTTACATACTATGATATACCAAAGACCAGAATCCTCAATATAGTCATAACCCCTCCTCACTGAGACCCTACGGGCTCTGAAACTTCATACAGAAATGTTACAAGACGAATACAGTAGTCTTCTCGCTGCACAGTTTACTGACAGAAATCTGGAACCTCTACAATGTCTTATTTTTGAGTATTTATAGAGAAGACAGAAACTTCCCGAGGAGGAGGAAAACGAGGCTCAATTAATGACTCAGTTTGAAACCCAATGGCGGAAAACATTCGCGCCTTCTCTTATGAATGACTGGCTATAAATGATGGTACTGAACATCTTGTTCAAGAAATAAATGCTGGGAGATAAAATCTCCTTATATACAAGATGGGAGTAATAAAATATATACAATTTGTTGCCCGCGGCTGAAAGAAAATCTGCTGTCGTAAGAGAGTTGGAACAATCTGGATATAAGTACTGTACTCTCGGCTTTCGGCTATGGATTTGAATCCTGGATCTTTAATGCGGGGCGGACCCATCCGGAGAGTTCTGAGAGTTCATATCCCTGTCTTCTTTAATGGTGGTCATCTCTCCCACCTACCCTCGGCTCCTTCCTTTAATTGCTGTCAGTATGATTTGTCCTTTGTTATGCTCTAGATTTTTCGATTGAGGCGGAAAATTAAAGCGCCAACAAAACCAAATTAAACCCTGCAAAACCCGCAAATCGTTAGATAAAAACGACTCGGCGATATGGAGTGTGGTTACAACAGCGGCCATGGAGTCGGTAATGCATTTTAGGCGAGACATTGAGAGGATGCAGGGTGACAGGAAACACATGAACACAATGAAGAAACGGAGAGTGACGAGGCAGAAAACAATGGGGCGACAATGAATGAACGGGCTAAGGGTTCATAAACCATGACACGTCATCAGGACACACGAATGGTGGAGGAAGAACGCAGCGTACACTTGTGAAATATGATGACACGGCCACAGGAGGTGGGACCCGAATCGGCAATCGGAATCGGAAAGCAGAGTGGGTAGAGCGGGAGTGGCACATCTTTTATGTTCTGATTGCGATTGAAAACAGGGCTGCGATCAACCCAGGACCGTTCGATCTTGAAACAAGATCAACGACTGTGCTTGCATCGGAGGGAAATAAAGTGGTGGAGCTATGAAAACTGCCGATCGACTGCGCGCGGACCCACCATAGAGGTTGATTGTTGCACCGTCGATTTGAGCTAGATCGGATGGCCGGTATTGTGTCCGATTGTTAAAACAGTAGGCCCCTTCTTGTTTTGAATTGTGGTTCTCTGACCTGGGTCATGTGGAGGCCGAAGCGGGAGGGAGCCAAAATCTTAAAGGATCGGCCCGATTGTTTAAATTTGAATTTTGAACTATTGCGATGCAGGTTTTCGGGCGGAGATAGTAGCGTCAAGCAGGGTCATGGGGTTTTAGGCTATGGCAGGGATGAATATGTACAACATCGGCTCCATCTGGGGACGGCATGTTTGTCCTCGGACATGTCGAGAACATGCAGACCATCAATTATTTCATCTTATTTTGAATTCTCCTGCACTTTTACTCCAAGTAATTATCAGCATTCTTTTCCTTTATAAAAAGAAGAAATAAAAACTAAAGCAAGTTATATACAGTATATACAACCAGGCATTCCGAGCCGAGATCAGAATTGAAAATAAGGCTTGAGGAACTGGCCATTCACGGGCGCATCCAACAAATCACCCTGTAGATTTTCTAAAGTAAAGGTGTTGTTTCTCCCCAGCTCCACTATTTTGAATGGCCCAAACCATAATGGATCAAATTTAGCATGTTTGCCCTTTTCTGCTCTGCGAACATCCCATCTAAGAACCAGGTATCCAACTTGAAAATTTCTATCCTTCGCGTGCTGATCGAAGACATTCTTCATTTTTTCTTGGTATTCTATTAGTCTCTGATCTACCTGGTTCCTTGTCTCCTCCAATTCTACCAGCTGATTAATTCTTCGGATCATGTTATCTGGTTCTTCTTGGTTCTCTTGCATGAAACGTGCTACTGGCAATGCTAATTGCAAAGGAAACACTGCAGCCCGCCCATACACCAACTCATAAGGTGACTTTCCGGTGGCTCTTTTGCTGGTTACCCTATTTGCCCATAGAGCAAACTTTAATTTAGAATCCCAGTTCTTCTGATTTTCAGCTATTGTCTTCTTTAGGGCTCTCACCAGGGTTTTATTGGATGACTCTGCTAGACCGTTTCCCTGTGGATAATATGCTGTAGAATGAGTAAGGATGATGTTGTATTTTTGGCAGAATTTTACGAACCTGGCAGACTTGAAAGCCTGTGCGTTGTCGGTTACAATTCTTGCAGGACAGCCAAACCTGGATATGATATTATCTTCTATAAAATTCATTATTACAGCATCTGTCGCATTTCTAGTAGGTATGGCTTCCACCCATTTCGTAAAATAGTCTGTGGCTGTCAAGATCCATTTATGCTGGCCACTTGATGGGGGATGTATCTCTCCTATAAAATCTAATCCCCATTTCTGAAATGGTTCATTTACATGAATTGGGATCAAGGGCAATGCTGCTAATTTCTGTCTTTCCGCAAACCTTTGGCATTTGTCACACGATCTGACCCAAGCGAAAGTATCTGAATACAATTTTGGCCAGTAAAAACCAGCCTTCAAGATTTTATGGGTTGTTGCCCTCCAGCTGTAGTGTCCTTCGCATATCCCCTCATGAAATTCCATCATTACATTTTGCACTTCGTTTTCAGTAAGGCATAAAAGTAATATGCCAAGAGGGTCTCTCCAGTAGAGCTGTCCATTGGCAATTGCGTATTTCTGAGATTTCATCCTTACAGCTCTGTATTTCGCCTTGTCACATCCTGGAGGACAGCTAAGTGTTAACAGATATTCAACTATTTGCTTATACCAAGGGCTAGTCAGATATTTCGCATGTATCTTTTGTGTAGCCGTCTCTAGTCCATGTTGCTCTTCTTCTTTTTCTGATTCTTCATTTGCTATCACAGACAGGTTAATCCCCAAAGCTTGATGATTTGATTCAGATAACATCTTGGCAAGTCCCTGTCCTTTGATCAGTTTGGTAGGCCTTATGTCCAGATCATACTCCTGAATTTTTGCAATCCATCTTCCCCTCCTACCTTCACTATCCCCTTGTACTAAAATGTCTTTTACAGCTGCTGTGGGAACATAAGCAGTAATATGAGATTGCAAAATATAAACTCTGAAAGCTTTAAGGGACTTTACCAGGGCGTATGCCTGCTTCTCCAGTATATTATATTTCAATTCAGCATCGTATAGCACCTGACTAAAGAATGCTATTGGCTGTTCATATCCTTCTTCATTTTTCTGCAATAATACTCCAGCAATGGTATGAGGTGAAGCAAATGAGAATACTATAAATGGCTTACTATAATCTGGTCCTGCTAATACAGGAGCTTCGGAAAATGCCTGTTTTATCCTTGTGAATGCGTCTCTAGACTCCTGAGACCATTTTACTTCATTTTCCTTTTTCAGCATATTGGTAATGTGCCTAACTATCTCTGCATAGTTAGGGATAAATCTTCTCAAAAAATTTATTCGCCCCAAAAACACCTGTACTTCTTTCTTATTTCTTGGCAAAGGAATACTTTTTATCACTTCAACTCTCTTAGGATCAATTTTTACACCATCCTTAGTCACGATATGTCCTAAGAGTTTTCCTTCGTCTAATGCAAACAAAGATTTTTGGGGATTAAGAGAAAGGCCATACCTTCTGCATTTTTCGAAAGTTCTTCTCAAATGCACAATATGCTCATCATCATTCTTTGAGAATACCGTGATATCATCAAGATATACTACCAGAAACTTGTCCTGTTCTCCAATAAAGGCTATGTCCATTGCCCTTTGAAAAGTAGCACCTGCATTGATCAATCCGAATGGCATCCTTGCATACATAAAGGTTCCCCATGGCGTGGTGAATGCAGTCTTCTTCTGGTCTTCTGGGAAAACAGCTACCTGATTGTAGCCCGAAAATCCATCCATCATTGACATTCTGGATGCTCCCACCACTTTCTGCAGGATATGGTCCATTTTAGGCAGTGGGTAATTATCTTTGAGAGATGCTCTATTCAAATTTCTGAAGTCCACACACAGCCTTATTTCTCCATTCTTCTTTCTAACAGGAACAAGGTTCGCTATCCATTCTGAGTACCTTAGTGGCACGATTATCTTGGCTTTCAACAACTTCTTGATTTCTTTTTCAATAGAAGGAAGAAGCAAAGGATTTATTTGCCTGAGCTTCTGTTTGTATGGCTTTGCATCCTCCTTCAACGGAATTTTATGCTGTATAATATTTACATCAAAAGTTTTTAGGTCCTCATAGGACCAAGCAAAAACATCTTTGTAAGATTGAAACAACTTCAAATACTTTTCTTTGTATTCTTCTGGGACCTTTTTGGACAGTTTAACAATTTTGGGGTCGGTGGAAGTACCCAGATTCAAATCTTCTACTTGATTATCTTCTACTATTTTATTTGGCTGCACGGGTACGTCATCTTTATTGAACAACTTCTCTAGTGGTACCAACCCTCTGG
The DNA here is from genome assembly GCA_034641835.2 of Pinus albicaulis. Taxonomy (NCBI): domain Eukaryota; kingdom Viridiplantae; phylum Streptophyta; class Pinopsida; order Pinales; family Pinaceae; genus Pinus; species Pinus albicaulis. The sequence goes on from CM076576.1 coordinate 89,060,012, forward strand.
GTATGACATTACCCTTTAGCTGCAGCACTTTACTACCTGCTATTCTTTCTTCCCATTTATTTTCAGCAATATTTTCAACTTCTTCTTCTCCATTATCATCAATCTCCATATTGGAGAATTCTCCCACAGCCTCTATAAATATTTTCATCTGTTCATCATCTTCGAATACCTGCCAATGCTTTATATTGTCTGGAATGGATGGTCTGTAACGTATCTCCACCTCATATCTTAGGAGTGGGTTCTGAGGAGGACGGAAAGTACTGGCAGCTACTGCAAGAGAATCTGCTATTCTGTTTTGATCCTGGGGCATGAACTGTATGTTAAATGCTGAAAAGAAGTTTTCTATCATGTCCCATACTTCATTTCTATATGCTCTGAGCCGAGGGTGCTTAGTTTGACATTCATTTTTAATCTGCCTTACGACTAGCTCAGAGTCTCCAAACACTTTTAGACAGTGGATGCCCATGTTTCTAGCTATCTGCAGCCCCAGTAATAACGCCTCATACTCAGCCACATTGTTTGTAGCCTCATATTCCAATTTAAAAGACAATGGCACCCATTTTCCTGCAGGGGAAATCAACAACACTCCTGCTCCATTACCCTCCCTTGAATTAGCTCCATCAAAATGCAAAGTCCATATTCCCGATTCTTGCTCTTCTTTAGGCTGCTCAGCCTGAACCTGACCAAAAAGGGTCTCATGTGCGTAATCCTGATTTTCTTCCAACATGAAACATGAAAAGTCCCCTTCTTTGTTATAAATTGGGGAATTATCTGAGCAGTCAGCCCTGGTTACCGTTTTGACAAATCTGGTCTCCCTGTATAACCTCCTTTCTTGACCTCCAAAGACTGGGACCGTAGCGTATGTTAGATCCAATTTGATTGACCCCCCGATCTTGGTACCCCAGGACCTTGACAACAGCATGCCAAAGCGGGCTGGGATATCAGCGACCACAATGTCCATGACCACACTTTTTGCTGGGATTTGAGCTAGATTGACCACTAAATCTTTAATCATTCCCAAGCATTTAACCCTTTTAGAATCAAATGAATATAAATCTTTATATGGTCTTGTAATTTGCAGCCCTAGTTGCTCCATGACAGACAAAGGCATAAGATTATGGGAAGCCCTAGAATCTAACATACAGTTGTGTAGCAGCAGATCATGGATGACTAGGGACACGTAAAAGGGGGGAGTAGAAGGGTCTATCTCCTCGACATGTGGGCCAAAGACTACCATTGGTCTCTCTTCTTGCAGATTTAAACTATCAGGTGCGATGGGTAGTTCAGGAGGAAGAATGAAAGCGGTAACTTGAGACTGATATGCAGGCTGTTTTAATAATTCAGTCAGAGGGACAGGAATCTTAATCTTCTCAAGCTCTTTTTTCAAATTGAAAGCAGACGTGGGCTTTTCTAGCGCTACTTCTTTGGACTCCCTGTTTTCAACTGAAGACTTGACTTCTTTTGACACTGGCTCAGCATTAGGAGTGCCAGCTGGTATAGAAGAGGAGGGAGCTTGATCATTAGACTGCAAGGGGGTATTCAGAAGATTCTTACCTTTTTCCATACACCTCTTTGCTGCTGATTCCTTCTGAGCCGATGTTTCTTCTCGAGGCTGCTCTTCCTCTTGCTCCTGGGTTCGGGTCCTCTTCCTTGAGGATCTAAGATCATATTTGACGTTGAATTGTGCTTCCATGAAATCAGCAAATTGCTTGCAGTAATGGTCAATCTCTGCTTCTTCGTCTTCTTCTTGTAGGGGGCACTCCATATCATCACTATTAGAGAAGGCCAGATTTGAATCTTCAAGTTTATAAGCTGCATCTCTAACGGAGTCATCTGCTGGTCCCTCCAGGTACAAGGGATGGGGTACCTGGTCTTGCTGTTCTCTTGGCATTATCTGTAAAGGGGGCTTTCTGTACTGAGGATTATATCCTCTGTTTGGAGCATTATAATAGTTCTTGGGAGCTGCATTCTTAGCTTCCAGCTCTAGCTTGACCATTTTCTTTATCATCTTGCTTATCTCATCCATTTTGTCAGAGTCTTTGTCTTGATTGGAGGTAGAAACCTCTTCTTTACCTCTCCTTCTAGTATCTTGCTCAACTTTTCCCTTTGACTTACCAGTGGTGGCAAAATTTGCCTCCAATTCTAGAGCATCTGTTTGAGCATCATCCAAGGTGACAGGCATTCTTTCCCACATCGAGAAACCAAAATCGGAATCAAAAGCTGCTATGAAAACAAATTTGGCCGCAGCTTCATGTGGCTTCATTTCGGGAGGTAGGCTCAGGTATAACTTATTAAATCTCTTGATGAACTCGGATACCCCTTCATTCTGTTTCTTCTTCGTGGTATTAAATTCAGTAAGGCACATTCCATAATCTTTCTTTTCCCCCCACTTCCTAAGAAAAGAAGTTTCCATTTGGTCCCAAGTAGTCACGGAATTATTCCCCAATGTCTTAAACCATTTTCTGGCTTCGCCTTCTAAAGACTGCACAAACAATCTCAAAACCACATCCAGATGTTCAACATTTAAGTTCTTCGCGAAAGAGCAGAAGGTCTTGAGATGCTTCTGAGCATCAATGTCACTTTCACCATTAAACCTCGGTAGAATCTTCAGGTAATCTTGTGGCATATCATGCAGTACTGGGGGTAGAGCCAGAGGAGCATATTTATTTAACAGAAGAGCAGGAACGTTGGCCATTGGGGGAGGTGGGGGTTGCACAACAATTTGAGATACAGATGAAGGGAGAGAAGTAGGAGGAAGTGAAGTATGAATAACAATGGGAATATATTGCACAGAAGCCTGAGGTGTAGAAGGGAATAACTCACGGTTGATAGTAGCTACTTCTGTGACCTCTTTAATTTCTTCAGCCTCGAAAGTAGGGTGGGATCCTCCTTCAATCCAGGCGTTTCCTCTACGTGGAGTTTCTGAGTGAAACTCGGGTTTTTCTGTTCTAACTTCTTAATAAGAAGAAGGTGGATGGTCTTCAACAGAATATTCAGAATTTTCGGAACGAACAAACTTCTTCTCTTTCCAACTCCTTCTATGAATGATTTTCTCTGGGTCAGACACGGGTGTTTTCGGTGGTGAGGTATCCGACCTCAAATGGGGCCTCCGGGAAGCCAGAACTTCCAAAAATTTATCAAATAAAGACCAGTGGAGTCACCAAGGTGAGAAATCTACAACTCTTCACCTCTCTGTGCTCACCTGATTAGAGAGTGAATATAGGATGTCGAACCCAGGGAAACAGATATTCTTGAATTCGTTCCCCGGCAACGGCGCCAGAAAGATGTTGTGGATGATTTTTTCACCCTCCTAGAGACAGCCTAGAGTTGCCATAGACCAGTGCCTAGGACATCTTAATATAGCAAGGAGTCCTTTATAGTTTGGGTTGTCAGTCCAAGGGACTCGCCTACTATCTCTTGTTCTAAACAAGGAAATTAGATTGAATGGGTCCAATTTCTCTCTCAGAGGCTGATACAAGGATAGGAGTAATGTGAAGACATCATGTAAAACTTCAGCATGAAAGTATCAGACAGTTAAGAGACCGCTTACTGTAAAGAGGGCCGATTCAAATAATATATCACAGAAATCAAATATCAAGAAGTGCAGGCAGTGAGGAAACATAAGAAGATATTACTGGCAGAAGGGCGCACCAATTTACGAATCCTTAAGCCACTAATATAGCAGAAATTATGAAAAGAGTGAACATGGAACAACATATCACTTCTAGGCCTATTTAAAGCGCTTGACTAATTCCAGAAAGGGCACCACTTAAGATGAATCCTTACTGCAAACTAGCGAGCCACTCGCATTCTAGAATATGATACAAGAAGAAAATTTGCATGAAAAGAGATGATATATTAACACATAAGAAAAGTTACATACTGTGATATACCAAAGACCAGAATCCTCAATATAGTCATAACCCCTCCTCACTGAGACCCTACGGGCTTTGAAACTTCATACAGAAATGTTACAAGATGAATACAGTAGTCTTCTCGCTGCACAGTTTACTGACAGAAATCTGGAACCTCTACAATGTCTTATTTTTGAGTATTTATAGAGAAGACAAAAACTTCCCGAGGAGGAGGAAAACGAGGCACAATTAATGACTCAGTTTGAAACCCAATGGCGGAAAACATTCGCGCCTTCTCTTATGAATGACTGGCTATAAATGATGGTACTGAACAGCCTGTTTAAGAAATAAATGCTGGGAGATAAAATCTCCTTACATACAAGATGGGAGAAATAAAATATATACAATTTGTCGCCCGCGGCTGAAAGAAAATCTGCTGCCGTAAGAGATTTGGAACAATCTAGATTTAAGTACTGTACTCTCGGCTTTCGGCTATGGATTTGAATCCTGGATCTTTAATGCGGGGCGGATGCATCTGGAGAGTTCTGAGAGTTCATATCCCTGTCTTCTTTAATGGTGGTCATCTCTCTCACCTACCCTCGGCTCCTTCCTTTAATTGTTGCCAGTATGATCTGTCCTTTGTTATGCTCTAGATTTTTCAATTGAGGCGGAAAGTTAAAGCGCCAACAAAGCCAAATTAAAACCTGCAAAACCCGCAAATCATTAGAGAAAAACGACTCGGCGATATGGAGTGTGGTTACAACAGCGGCCATGAGGTCGGTAATACATTTTAGGCGAGACATTGAGAGGATGCAGGGTGATAGGAAACACATGAACACAATGTAGAAATGGGGAGTGACGAGGCAGAAAACAATGGGGCGACAATGAATGAACGGGCTAAGGGTTCATAAACCATGACACGTCATCAGAACACATGAATGGTGGAGGTAGAATGCAGCGTACACTTGTTAAACATGATGACATGACCACAGGAGGTGGGACCCGAATCGACAATCGAAATCGGAAAGTGGAGTGGGTAGAGCGGGAGTGGCACATCTTGTATGTTCCGATTACGATTGAAAGCAGGGCTGCGATCAACCCAGGACCGTTCGATCTTGAAACAAGATCAACGGCTGTGCTTGCATCGGAGGGAAATAAAGTGGTGGAGCCATGAAAACCGCCGATCGACCGCGCGCGGACCCACCATAGAGGTTGATTACCGCACCGTCGATTTGAGCTAGATCGGATGGCCAGTATTGCGTCCGATTGTTAAAACAGTAGGCCCCTTCTTGCTTTGAATTGTGGTTCTCTGACCTGGGTCATATGGAGGCCGAAGCGGGAGGAAGCCAAAATATTAAAGGATCGGCCCGATTGTTTAAATTTGAGTTTTGAACTATTGCGATGCAGGTTTTTGGGCGGAGATAGTAGCGTCAAGCAGGGTCATGGGGTTTTAGGCTACGGCAGGGGTGAATATGTACAAATAAGGCAAAGGTTCATAAAATATGACACGTCACCGGAACATGTGGATGATGGAGGAGAAACACGGTGTACACTGATGCATTATGATGACACGACCGCAGGGAGTGGGACCCAAATCGGAAATCGCAATCGGAAAGTGAAGCGGGGAGACTGGGGGTGGTACATTCTTTAAGTTCCGATTGCGATTGAGGGCAGGACTGCGATTGACCTCGGACCGTTCGATCTCGGAACAAGATCAACGGCTGCACTTGCATCGGGGGACAATAAAATGGTGGGCCATGAAATACCGACGATCTGATGCGCGCGGGCCCTTCATATAAGCTGATTGCCGCGTCGTTGATTTTATTAGACCCAAGTGGATATTGCGCCAAAAACAAACGATAAGCTCCTTCTTTCTTTTGGCATGGTCTCCGGGCTCGTGTCGTATGGAACAACAAGGGCCGGGCTTAGGACTTAGGCTTCGTTCGACATATTTAAATGTGGTTTTAAACCCTGGGCAAAGCGACACGGTGGCGGGGAAGATGGTGATGAGCGCGGTATGTGGTTAATCTAAAGACATTGGGAAATAGATTTAAAAAGAACTGGTGGCTTAATTTCAATGGGGGAGGAACATGTACAACACCTCTCCCACTGGGGACGGCATGTTCATCCCTGACATGTCGAGAACACGCAGCACTTTTACGCTCTTGTGTGTGAATTTTATTCTACGACCTTCGCGTTTTCTTCAAAGTGTTGAACTCGTCGGCTTATTTACATTATTCAAAGAATGATGAAACAAAAAGAAAACTAGTGTACAATATAATACACCAGGCTGTCTTGTCCTCCCGGGTCCCATACTCTGCTTTGCTGGTGTCCATTAGTTGCATTACTATTCAACTGTACCCTTCTGTGTTTGCATATTTTGTTTTGCAATTTGCCTCCAGCTCTGCTTTCATATTCTGTTCTTGTTTTTCCATTGCCTAATTTTCTTTGCTTTCTTGTTGGTATCTGCTGTTTCCGAGGCACCTTCGTCATTAGTTTTTTGATGCTGTCAACCTCTATGTCTGGCCTTTCTTTTGTCTGGAAGTTAATTTGCCCACTGCTGTCTTCATCCTGGGCAGCTTTGATTTTTGCACTTTCCACTGCATCTTCAATGTGGCTCTCGAAAGCCTGATCATCTCCTTTTTGTATTTTGAAAGGCAGTGGGGTCTCCCTTTTTTGTTCCACAATAGCAGCTTTGAAAATTTTTCTCTCTGCTGGCAACATACTGCTAGAAAAGACCCTTGATCCTTCTTCAAATGTCTGCAAAAAATGAGCATAAGGATCATAAAATGATACCTGGTCAAAAGTGTTTGGCAAGCAGGCTTCAACCAGGATTTTATCTCCTTTCACTGGATCAAGAAGAAGACTCTTTTGAGAGAGAGAATCTCCTTCATTCTCTAAACTGGAGGACTTATTGCGTACTGGAGCTGAGTCCTTTTGGAGCTCTGGTATATTCTGCTCTGCTGTGCTGAGCTCTATGAAAAAATTTATGCATTCTTGAGCAGGGGCTTGCCCCATTATCTCCTCTTTTTCAAGAGAAAGCTCGTTGTTTTCATCTTGCTCAAGAATCTCTTCTTGGCTCCCCTCCCCTCCTTCCTGTATTGAATCATATTTTTTCAACATAATCTCCAGCAACCTGATTTCTTCGTTCCACGGATTAAAGTCTTCCCCCGAGTTTCCTTCCTCCTTTCTTGAAAAGGAAAGCTGCTGGCTTCCAGTCTCGCTGATGGTCTGTGTTAAAGAAAAATGAGGATCCAAGGAATCTTCATCTGTTATTATACTATCATGGCTCTCCTCATTCGTATCATAGATGGGCTGACTGGTTTCATTACTATTCTGAGATTGTCGGCCCTGACTTTCCTCCCATGGGTCTACTGATGATGGTTCTGCAGACTCAGCTTCTCTCTGGAAACAATCATCATCAAATAAATCATAACTAGGAAAGTCGCAGTCATAAGCAATGTCACCAATCAAACCTGTTGGATTCTCAGCAGGTCCTTCTTCATCTTGATTCTCAGAGGAGCTTTCTGGATCCAAATTATCAAACTCAATGGACGAGTGAGCAAGGGAATCTGTTCTGTAAAAGACTTCTGAGGTGAACTGCTGATTTAATTTCTGATCAACCTCATCTTCTGTCAAAGGGGATGATTGCTTTGTGTTCCTTTGTGCAGAAGAGCAGCAGCTCTCCTTTTCTTGTACTAGCTGATTAGGAGGCGGGATGTTCTCTTGAGGCTCTTCTTTTACATCAGATTCTGCCCCTTCTATGTGGTCTTTTGCTTCTTCGAGGCAGCGCTCCCTATTTTCCATTGCTATTAGATCGTGATACTCTCTGATCAGCATAATACAAGATGTAGGTAAGCAATCAGACGGTTTCTGATCACTTTCTTCCTCATCTTCCATAGGTTTTAAAGCATGATACATGTCTTGCTCATTATCCACGTCTTGGGTTTGTTCTTGTGATTGCAAGAGTTTGATCTCAGCTTCATATCTTTCAATCATCACTCTTAGAAGGATTTTCTTAAGCACGGGCGTGCAACCTGGGATGAGAAGGGTGATCCGTGGAAGGTCCTCCACTTCCATTTTTTCCAAGCCACGTGATATTTCATCTCTGCACTCTGCTATAAAATTCGGATGCATTTTGCAAGCTACTCAGAGTCTTCCACCAGTGGGGTCTTTTAATTATTCAGGAACTGTGGAGTCGCCAGGTGGATGGTTTAAGATCTTACTATCCACCACAGTGATTTTCCAAATCAAGGCTATTGTTTCTTCCCAGTAGAGTCGGGACTGCAAATAGATTTAACAAATAAAGACCAGTGGAGTCGGGATTTTCTACTGTGATTTCTTGAGAAGAAGAAGGATAATCTTCAACAGAATATTCAGGATTTTCAATCACGAGCTGGCTTCTTCTCTTTCCAAACTCTTCTGTGAATGATCTTCTCCAGGTCAGAGACAGGTGTTTTCGGCTGTGAGGTATCTGACCTCAAATGGGGCTTCCGGGAAGCCAGGACTTCCAATAAAATTTATCAAATAAAGACCAGTGGAGTCGCCAAGGTGAGAAATCTGCAACTCTTCAGCTCTCCGTGCTCACCTGATTAGAGAGTGAATATGAGATGTCGAACCCAGGGAAACAGATATTCTTGAATTCGTTCCCCGGCAACGGCGCCAGAAAGATGTTGTGGATGATTTTGTCACCCCCCTAGAGACAGCCTAGAGTTGCCATAGACCAGTGCCTAGGACATCTTAATATAGCAAGGAGTCCCTTTTAGTTTGGGTTGTCAGTCCAAGAACTCGCTTACTATCTCTTGTTCTAAACAAGGAAATCAGATTTGAATGGGACCAATCTCTCTCAGAAGCTGATACAAAGATAAGAATAATGTAGGGACACAATGTAGAACTTCAGCGTGAAAGCATCAGACAGTTAAGAGACCGCTTACTGTAAAGAGGGCCGATTCAAATAATATATCACAGAAATCAGATATCAGGAAGTGAGTGCAGTGAGGAAACATAAGGAGATATTAGTTGACATGAGACTGATACCCAGATACACAACAGAACCATATAAGGGCACACCAATTTACGAATCCTTATATGACAATGGCGTTTTAAAAGCACCCTCCTCATGCAACTAATATAGCAGAAAGTATGAAAAGAGTGAGCATGGAACAGTATATCATGACTAGGCCTATTTAAAGCGCTTAACTAATTCCAAAAAGGGCACCACTTAAGATGAATCCTTACTGCAAACTAGTGAGCCACTCGCATTCTAGAACATGATACAAGAAGATAAATAGTATGAAAAGAGATATTGTATTAACACATGAGAGAAATTACATACTGTGAGATATCAAAGACCAGAATCCTCAATACAGTTATAACCCCTCCTCACTGAGACCCTACGGGCTCTGAAACTTCATACAGAAATGTTACAAAATGTATACAGAAGCCTTCTCGCTGCACAGTCTGCTGACAGAAATCTGGAACCTTTCAAAAATCTTATTTCTGAGTATTTATAGAGAAGACAGAAACTTCTAGAGGAGGAGGGAGACGAGGCACAATTAATGACTCAGTTTGAACCAAAATGGCGGAAAACATTCGCGCCTTCTCTATGAATGACTGACTATAAATGAATATACCTAACAGTCTATCTAAAGAAATAAATGCTGGGAGATAAAAAATCTCTTTATAAACAAGACAGGAATAATAAAATATATGCAATATGCTGCCCGCGGCTAAGGGGAGATCTGTTGCCGTAAGAGATTTGGAACAATCTTTATTTCAGTACTGTACTCTCGACCCCTGGCTTCAAATTTGAATCCTGGATCTTTAATGCGGGGGTGAAATTATCTGGAGAGTTCTGAGAATCCACATCTATGTCTTCTTTAATGGCGGTCACCTCTCCTACCTACCCTCAGCTTCTTTCTTTAATTTCTCCAGCTAAAATATGTCCTTCAGATCTTAGCAATGGAGGCGGCAAGTTAAAGCACCAGCTGAGTCGTTTTAAAACCTGCAAAACCCGCAAACCATTAGAGAAAATTGACTTGGTGACATGGGGTGTGGATGCGACAACGGCCATGAAATCAGGGATATGGACTAGGCAAAATGCTGAGAAAACGCAGGGTGACAGGAAATGCATAAAAATAATGGAGAAATGGAGGGTAACAATGCAGAATACAATGAGGCGATGATAAACGAACGGGGCAAAGGTTCATAAAATATGACACGTCACCGGAACATGTGGATGATGTAGGAGGAACACGGTGTACACTGATGCATTATGATGACACGACCGCAGGGAGTGGGACTTGAATCGGGGATCGCAATCGGAAGATGGAGCGGGGAGGCCAGGATAACACACTTTGGGAGTTCTGATTGCGATCGGGAGCAGGACTTGAGATGTTGGTTCAGGTCAGTCGTTCGACTTCGGAACAAGATCAATTCGGTTGCGCTTGCATCGAGGCGGTTAAAATGGTGGGCCATGAAATACCACCCATTTGGATGCGCGCGGGCCCTTTCGTATAAGTTACTTCCGTTGGTTTTATTAGATCGGACGGTGGATATCGCGCCCGAAACACAAACGATAAGCTCCCCTCTTTCTTTTGGCCTGTGGTCCTGAGGCTCGGGTTGTATGACAGTAACAAGGGGAGGGGCTTAGGACTTGGGGGCTTCGGCCCGATATATTTAAAATGCGGGTTTTAAACCTTTGGACAATGTATTTCGGTGGGGAAGATGGCACGGCTATGGGGGGTTTTTGACCGCAAAGACATTGAAATAGATTAAAAAATTACTCGTGTCGTGGACGAATGGAGGAGGAAATGTGTACAACACCGTTATAGTAAAACAACCGAACACATGTGGTGATAAAACATTTGCCCAAGGCCACAAAAGAGATGGCTGCCGCCATCATGTAGATTGGCCCAATAAAACTCATGGAGCAAAAAGACAAGCTTGCCCTCTTGTGAAGCAATGCACTGCATAAGAATGGTAAGAGTGTGCAGATCAATGAATGTATAAACAAACTCCTCACCATATGCTGGAAGTAAGATGGTGCATGGATCCATGAATGAGTTCTCCATAATGTGTCGCCATGCTATGAAGAAGACTGGACCATGTGCTGCAAGAAGATAATCCTCCTTACGCTTGGAAACCCAAGTCAAGAAGAATATGCCATATATGCCTCTATCATCATTACCTCCTCTTTGTTCATCCAGTGCAACAAATATGAAGTGATCCTGGGACCTATGGGTTATAGATCCACTATATCTCTGTCGGCCACACTTCATCCATAAAGTTCCGCTCCAAGGTGACAGCGCTGTGAGCTCATGCAAATAAACTCCTATCAATACCAAGCTCCGTTCTTTGACATGTTCCTTGTCAAAGACTCCTCCCATTATGCTTCAACAATTGTGGAATACTCCCCAAGATGGAAGTGCTTCCAAGCCATCATCAAAGATCAAGGGGATAATGCCATCTCCTCCTCCTGCAACATCATACAAAGTGTGAGAGCAAATCTGCCCTTGCTCTCCCAAGCAAAGCAACAAGACATTTTGCTGCCTCCCCATACTTCCATCATACAACTCATGTGATGAAGACATAATGAATGATATGGGTAACATATCAACACCATGTATCCATACTCTATGCTGCTCAATGATGCAAGTATCCAGCCATCTTTTCCCCGTCCTCCTACTCTTAGGAAGAGTGTTTGCCAAGTGATGGCCAAACTCTTTCAAGAGTAACCAGCGCAGCCAAGTGTCCTGTTGCCCGGTATCATAGATATGCAAGTAGCTCCCTAGCTCCTTGCTCATCATCCACATCCACTCAATCACTTGTGGATGCCTCCTTCTTTTCCTCATCCTGGTACTCCTCCCATGAGGGTTACCATCCTCCCAAATCAGATTTCTGACTTCCCCCTTCATGGGATTTTGAAATGTAAACTTCCCAAGGATCAATGAGACCCTATCAAGAATCAAATAGGTGGTAGGCAAAACCCCCCCATCATGATGTGTATGGCTCAAAGGATGTCCAACACAGGCATGAGAGATGTTATCCCTCCTAAGATGTCCTCCATCTTCTATCTGCTCTTGTGAGAAGGGAAGAAAAGCATTGCACCCCATAGTGTGTCGAAGTGCATCTCCAGTGAGATCTCTCCTTGAGACCTGCAAGAGTGAATCTCCACAATTTTATAAAGAAGTTACTGCAACAATAGTTTGTGGAAATTCTTTTATACCTTGATGTGCATTTGTAACTTCTTGTAGAGCTGCAAGAGTCCCATCCTCAAAATTGTTGGCTGCCCCAACTGTCGATGCATGTGGCTGCTCCTCCATGAGTGTGATAGCATTATCACAAGCCTCCTCAGGAGGTGGTGTGACCTCTTCTCCTCGATTAGAATTGGAAGCGCATGGTACTTCCTCTTCTTTTTCTTCAATCTTCTTGGCCTCCTCAAAGGTGGATGCATCTTTTCTGGATCTGAAAAGAGATGAGAATAAACTCATCTTCTTCTTGGGTTGAGACTCACCGGGATCAGTGGATTTCTCATTCATGGGAAGAGGTGACCTTCCAGTATTATGCTGCAACTCTGAGCTCTGCGTTCTAGATCCTCCGTTGTTCCATTTTCTTTCATCCTGCCTGAGCTGACAGTAATCTTTGAAAGGCAACGCTGCTTTGAAGTCTTCCCCCTTGGACTTCCATTCTCTGAAATAATCTCCCAAGGGTAAATGATCCTGCTGCCTCTCTTTCTCACTCGGCACTGGAGGTAAGAATGTAGGCATTGTGATAATGTCCACAGGCTGAGCCAGAACCATGCTCTGATACCACTGTAATATTCCTATTTAAGGAAATTTAGAAAACACAGCAAACGACACAACAATGGAATGTCTCCTTCAGGAAATATTCAACAGTACATAAAATAATAGGGACAACTTATGCAATAGACACACGTTAAGCAAAGAAATCGATGAGCCATTTCATTATGCCAGGAATTACAAGTGATTACAATAGATGCCCAGATGATAGTGCTCAAACTGGCGCAGGCAAGACAGAGACCAAACAAAAGTACAGCGGGTTTCCTATTGCATTCAAGCCGCTGAAAGTGTTGTTACGTGCTGCTAATATGTTGCGGCTGAAAGAAAGGCCCCCTACGCGACTCCCGATTCTACCTCACGTCCTTGTTGGGCACGGACTGTCCCTTCTCCTTCACCAAACCCCAAAGCCTCCAAATGATAGCGCTGTAGAGATCACACGAGATGGTCCGCGGTCTTTCCACACAGAAGCGCTATCACTTCTGACGCTTCTTTGCAGCAAGCTCCCGACCCAATCTTCTGACCAAACGATGGTAGGACTGCCTCACCCGAGCAGGCACTCGAAGTTCCCCGGGCCGAGGTTGAGATCTCCGCCGTGAGACACTCGCAAGACCGAATGTTGCTTGCACCGTTGCACGCTCCCGCGTGCTCAAGTATTAGCGACCAACAACAATTTCCACAAACCATCAACAGTCTGAAACATGGCACAGTTTCCTTTTGTATGCACCTTTGTCACGCAGCCCTTGACTCGCTTCGCCGTGCCCCTCTCGGCTCCATGCTGCCAACTCACCCGCGTACTTACCTTCGCCCGCGTACTTACCTTCCCGCGCTTGGATGAGTCACAGCCCGCTCACTGTTATTTCCCTTTAACCATAGGCGGCAAAATCTGTCTGAATTAATATTCCAATTAGCTATTGCTAATTGGGAATATTACAGTTTGTGTGTAACTATTGGAGATAGTACTGAGTACTTGTGAGGAGTATTGTACTATGATTGTTACATGTTCTCTATCATTATAATATACATATATTTGGGGGTTTTCAGCTATATACCCTCCCCATTACATACTGTGTTGATATGTGTGATTGATTAATGTTTCTATGTGCGCATGCGATTGTTTTTAATTCCGCAAATTGATGATCAATGGTAGAAGAGGTTATGTGTTATGCATGAAGCTCAAATAGTGTGTGACCAGGATAATCTCAGTGAATAAGTGATCTATTATTCAAATTTCTACACTATCTACCATGCTTATATCCATGCAGCTAAGTTATCCATGACTTAACTCTAATTGAAAAAGTGTTGATTTGCAGCTTGGAGAAGAAAGGGCTAAAGATGCCAATGGAAGGCTTAACACATGGGACAAGGCTTGGAGGTGGAAAGATGGGTTTAGACTTCATTAAACCTTATGATATCGCAAATATGCTTTGGAGTGGGAGGCTTGAAATATGCGATGGCGGAGTTATAATTGGTGGATAGAAATGCGATATGTGATATGCGAAATCGCAATTCACAATATCGTTGTTACACCATTTTTTGGTCATCTAACCTATTATCATTAGATGGACCCAAGTACACCATGTAAGACCAATTTTACCATAAGTAAAATTGCTTTCACCATGAAAATAACTTAGTAAACCACCTTTATTAAGTTGTTTATGGTCTAAACAAGAAACCCCATGAGGAAATATTAAATAAATATACATTTGTTTGATTTTCCTCAAGGAATAATTAGTTAAACAACAATTTAATTAATATCCCCGGTTATATTTAACCCAAAATAAGGAAATTATTATTTATCTGATTATTTTCTAAGAATAATTATTTAAACCTTATTTAAATAATATTCTTTGTTAAATATGACTAAATCACCCTTAAATAATTAAATAAATCATTATTTATTTGATTATTACTCAACCACATCCTTAAAATGATAAAATAAATCATTTATTTATTTATTATTTACAAATAAATGGATTTGACCCAAGTCAAATTCCTTTTCCCTCCAACAAACATAATAAAATATTCCATAAAAGTTGGATCTTGATTTGGTTAATAATATTTTAATTATGTACCAATATCTAGACTAACTCAATATTTTGTTATAAATAGAAGGGTTTTCCCATTCATTTATCACCTTTTGTTGCCTAAAGGTCACTCTGGATCTATAATTTTGGTCTAACTATTGATCCACCATCATATTCATATTTTGCTACCATTTTTTGTCTGGGTTTTCTACACCATCAAGAGAGAGGAATTTTAGATCTGAAGTGCTGAGGACTTACAAGAACCCATCCCATTGAGGAGAACTGAGAACACTCTCCTGTGTTTTCCTCCCAGGTGCCCCTAATACAAAATTCATTCAACATATTCGTGTCTTTTCTATTGGATGCATGGAGTAAATCTTGTTTTTTCTACTGTTTCATGTCTTCTAATGCATAGATCTAGATTTTTGTAGCATTTATCTTGATCACCTAACTGTAGATCTGAAGATATTGAAAACCATCTTTGTTGTTAGGGCTGTTGTTATGCACATCTAAAGTGGTATTTTTTTGTACGCTTGGAATTAAGATTCATACTAAAAATCGCAAAGTTGGAGGAGTAGCAAAAGTGATAAGTCAAATGATGTGGCGGTAGGATCGGTGGCTGAGTTCAATGAAAATATTGCAATTGGCATTGGGAGTGGTATGTATTAACAGGAACCACATGAAAATGTGATTTGCGATTGTGGTAAGTCTTAAAAGGAAAATGGGAAAAGGTTACGAAATGCGATGGGATAAATATTGTGAAATGGGAAATGCGACGGGATAAATACTGCGAAATGCAAAATGCGATATCGCAATTTGCAATATCGTAAAGCTAGAGGGGTAGCGGAAGTGTTGTTCAGGAAAATTTTGCGAAGTGCGAAATGCGATATGAATGGAATTGCGGTTAGTCTTTTAAAGGGAAAAAAAAGAAAGAAAAGGTTGCAAAGTGCGATACGGGAGATTCGAGGAGCAGAGGCGGAGGCCCAACTTTGATGGTTTTTCAAGCATTTTGTGAATAAAAAGGGCGACAGCTGCAATCAAAGAAGAAGGAGGGAATAGAGCATAACAGAGGTGTTTGGAAGCATGAAAACAGAGATGGAAAATGAAGTGGGAAGGCGAGGGTGAACTTCTCTGAAACTTTAATACTGATTCTTGCAAAAAAACATGCGGATTCATGCATGAAAAAACAGAAAAAATGCATGATAACATAGTGGAAGAAATACTGAAACTGTTATTGCAATCTACTCTAATATGAGAAGCAACGAATCATAAACATAAAGAATTTTTGGTCTACGGGAAGGTCTACCCTCCTCGAGCTCTATCGACAGAGATGAGAGGGGAAGGTTTCCTCACAGTTTTATGGAGTTCATCAACTATTCTACAACCCATATAAGAAGATTAAATCTACAGCAACAAACTATAACAACAATGAAAATATCAGAAATTAAACTAGCTAAATGACAGAAAGAAAAGAATGAAAACTACAGAGAAGCTGAGGCACATGGATTGGACCCTAACCCACGAGCCTCGCTCCCTGAAACTAGATCAATAAAATAACATATAACTACTCATTGCTTTACAAAAATATAGTCTTATTACATCCTGAAGGTATTAAACAAAAAAATCCTAATAGAATGGAAAATAATGGCATGGGATGGAATGGAATGCAAATGGAATCGACTAGCATCGAATGGATCGAAAAATCGACCGAAATCCCCCGGAATCGACCTCAATTAGCTCTTGATCAGCGTTATTTATCCTCAAGGGCAGCTACCAAAAACTCCCTATAAAATAGAGATTGAGTCCACTTTGAATCCAAGTAAACCATAGATTAAATGCACATCGTCTTTAGTTTGCTTTGCTGCCTTTGATAGTTAAGGAGGGTGGACAAACCTCTTGAATCTCTCCAAGATTTCTCAATAATTTCCTAATATTTTGCTTATTTATTCTTCAACCTTGATCTTCCAGTGGTAGGGAGAAAGTCTCTAAATCATCTCCTTCTCCAAATCTGCATAATCTTCCCAATATTCTCATAATATTCTACAAAAACAACCAATATTAGGCACAAATATGAAATTACCTTTAATCCTTCCTAAGAACGCATTAAAGCATAAGAAAACATTATTAAGTGCAGAAGGAGAGATTTAATATATCTTTTCATGTGCACAAGGAAGGTAGATGGGCCTAAGAAATACTGAAACTGTTATTGCACTCTACTCTAATATGAGAAGCAAAAAATCATAAACATAAAGAATTTTTGGTCTGCGGGAAGGTCTATCCTCCTCGAGCTCTATCGACAGAGATGAGAGGGGAAGGTTGCTTCATAGTTTTATGGAGTTCATCAACTATTCTACAACGCATATAAGAAGATTAAATCTACAGCAAAAAACTATAACAACAATGAAAATATCATAAATTAAACTAGCTAAATGACATAAATAAAAGAATGAAAACAACAGAGAAGCTGAGGCACATTGATTGGGCCCTAACCCACGAGCCTCGCTCCTTGAAACTAGATCAATAAAATAACATATAAATACTCATTGCATTACAAAAATATAGTCTTATTACATCCTGAAGGTATTAAACAACAAAATCCTAATAGAATGGAAAAGAATGGCATGGGATGGAATGGAATGGAAATGGAATCCACTAGCATCGAATGGATCGAAAAATCGACCGGAATCCCCCAGAATCGACCTCAATTAGCTCTTGATCTGCTTTCTTTATCCTCAAGGGCAGCTACCAACAACTCCCTAGAAAATAGAGATTGAGTCCACTTTGAATCCAAGTAAACCATAGATTGAGTGCACATCGTCTTTAGTTTGCTTGGTTGCCTTCGATAGTTAAGGAGGGTGGACAAACCCCTTGAATCTCTCTAAGATTTCTCAATAATTTCCTAATATTTTTCTCATTTATTCTTCAACCTTGATCTTCCAGTGGCAGGGAGAAAGTCTCTAAATCATCTCCTTCTCCAAATCTGCATAATCTTCCCAATATTCTCACAATATTCAACAAAAATAACCAATATTAGGCACAAATATGCAATTACCTTTAATCCTTCCTACGAACATATTAAAGCATAAGAAAACATTATTAAGTGCAGAAGGAGAGATTTAATATATCTTTTCATGTGCACAAGGAAGGTAGATGGGCCTAAGAAAGGTTAGATGGGCCTTATTTTATGTCTAATTTAGAGGCCCATCAACGACCGAGGACGAACTTAATCTACACAGTATTCATTCTTGTTTAAAAAATAATAATTTTGAAAAATGAGTAAATTAAGGTAAAATTTTATTTTTTTAAGGGGAATTGAATTGATTCTAAGCCGAGAGCGATGTCGAAAACCCTATATCTGAAGGTTGATAGAGGGAATGAGGTTTCAAAGCAGGGAGGACTGTATGCTTGGTGGTAGGTGGCGGGCCTCTGCATACCTTGGACTATACCTGTGAGCACTGTAGGCTACATCGGGACTGATGAATACAGGGAACATGGTAATAGGTTTGTTTTGTTTCGAGGGTCAGGTTACTGTTGCTGGTTTTTCCATTACCTTCTTCCTTCAATTGCACACGCTTTTCAAAGGAGTTTAACAATTATTTCTTACGGTGAATTTTTACCTTGCAGACAAGGACGGGAAGAATGGTCAACCAAAGGGGTTGTGCTGACTTGGATCCTGAACCAAAGGATATTCTATCGGTTTGGGGTTTAGATATTACTCAATAGAATTTAGAGAAGGCCTTTCTTCTAAGTAGGCCTCCAGCAGAGAAGGGGAGAGGCTCAGAAATTGATTGGATGCAGGATAGAGGATTAGGGTTTCTGGAAGACGGAAAGGCATATGCTTCAAAGGCGGAGGTCTGGGGTCCTATTGACGGGGAAAAATTCCTTGCCAACAGTAAGGGGATCTCCCTGGTATAAAATCCCAACTATATTCTACACCATTTGTGATAGGGATCCCATCTGGTATGTAGGCCCGACTGCCGTTAAACTGATGAGATGTATGCCCTTTCTCAAATAGAGGTGTATTTAGAGATCATGAGAATGTACGACCACTCGAACGAAACAAGACGAATGGTTGATGGATTCTCCTAAAAATGAAACACTATGAATAACAAAGCGAGATTTAAAGCATGCAGCCAAAAAAATATTGTTAGAAAAACATCGTTAGGGCCATGCTCATAAAGAGGCTCGTTTGAACATAAGAGAAACAATTCACTATGATCAAAAAACCCTTCAATTTCTTAAGCGCGTTTATGAAAGATTATGGAAATATCAATAACTAAGTCATTAAAATATCCATATGCTAAACATCCCTCATATCATTCATATATCCAAAGAGCTTAAACATATAAATAATGCATGAACAGAAACATGGACTAATCAGTTACAAATGATACCAAGAACATGAGAGCATAATATTCATAATGTCAACACACATAAGTTTCCATCAGATCCAATAGTGGAGTCCAAAACATTCATTTGTATTCATTCTTGGAATCATACATTCAATGTTGTACAGTTATATCTCTCTCTCCTTTTGGAGTCCGAAAAAGGCCTTTACAGTATCTCCTGAGGGAGTACATATAGAATATAAAATGACCTTTGGGCTACCCTACCTTTTCATCTTCTTGACTGTTGGTATGGTCTACAACCTGGGAAAATTTGCAACTTGCGACTTGAGTGAGGTTGCGACATTTCCGACCTGCAACCTACCTATTCCTGCGACCTGTTAACCCAGTCTTTTCAATAATGGCCGAAGTGTCCTCAGACACGTAATTTTGTTAATCACAAAAAAACAATTACATTGGAATTATGCAAGATTTTACACCCAAACAACAAAAACATTCTTGCAATGAGCTATTTATAAGCTCAATGTCCTAACTTGCACTAATTATGGATCACTTATTAAATAACAAGTGTCCACTTACATTAAATGACCTCCTATCTATTCTACTAACTTTATTCCTAACTTAGAGCCTATGAAACGACTCTTTTCTAGAGTCCTATTTTTAATGACAAATTTCTATTTCTAAGTATCTCAAAAACTTATTAAATATTCTAGAAAAATAATTATTAATTTAATATCTGAAATTAATAATTATTTTATTCAAACTTTATATCCTATGATAATATTTATTTTTGGATCATCTAACAACATTCGTCCTCCCACCACCTCCAATTACCAACTGCCACAATTCACCTTGTTTGGGGAACCTCACACCTCTGCCCCATCCACTTCATCCACCACCGTGTCCGACCCCATCACCAGTAGAGAAAGGAACAGTGGGGACCTCGGGACTGAAGTTAACTCGAGTACGACAGAAGTACCCGTGGTTAGCCAAACCCCGGCCCCCCAAGTCACATTCGCTGAACTTATCAGTCAGGCGGAGCAGGTTACAAGAGACACAACTACCCAACTTTCAGTGCAGACCCTGGCACAGCCCGCTCATACGACCCCCCCAGACACAGGGGCAGCCCCTGAATCACTGCCTGACGCCAACATGGACGATTCTGGCAACAAGGCCAAGAATTCAACCCCACCGCCGTCACCAACAAAACATTCGGATAATTCAATAGCCAGCGGCCAACCCTTAAACTAATTTACAAAATTATACATAAACTACTTGGTGTTCATAAACTGCTTGGTGTTTTTCAATGTTGTGTTTGTTGAGGTAAATAAATTGTTACCAATTTACTGCTCTAACTGTGAACCTTAGTGGTTTTAAATCCTATAGTGCTTGAATCTTTGCTAGCAGAAAATTACTCAACGTGAATAACATTGTCCATTCTCAACAAAGCCAGAAAATTGACATCTAGAATATTGTGGACACCTTTGATTTGTTGAACTTGAGTTATTGAAAAAATGGCCATATTTAATGATTTTTAAGATTTATTAAGTGCTCTAATGTTGTCTACAGTTCATGACACAATCAAAATAAGAAAGGACACTCTATTTGACATTTGAACATGTTTTCAACATGCACAGGAAAAGATCGAGTTTCTCTAACTCGAATCACAACTACAACAAGATGAGCTACAACATCATAGCCATCATTCTAAACTAGTTTTTGTTCATAATAACTCTCTGTTTGAGACAAAATATTATCAACATCCGACACAAAATGAGATGAGTGAGGTTAATGACATTCAATTCCCATTTCAGGAGTAGTTTTGCATACATATGCAGAAGTTCAGGCTGCACTTCCCAAGCACATCATCAGACCTTGGGAAGAAGTTGTCAATAACCATAATATAATTGTTCTAACTTCTTAGATATGACAAGGATGTTTCTTTCATATCATGGTCTATTCTAAGCCCATTTAGTTTCGATGTTTCTTTCATATCATGGTCTATTCTAAGCACACACGCGATGAACTGCGGTCTTTTCACTCAGACGGCGCTGCCACTCCTGACGCAGCTCTGCAACAAGTTTGCAACAAGCTCTAGACCCAATCCTTCTGACCAAACGATGGTAGGACTGCCTCACCCGAGCAGGCACTCGAAGTCCCCCGGGGCTGAGGTTGAGATTGCCTCACCCGAGCAGGCACTCGAAGTCCCCCGGGGCTGAGGTTGAGATCTCCGCTCGGAGACACTCGGCGCACTAAACAGTGCTGCAGACCTGCTAAACAGCCGGCGTGCTCAAGTCTTAGCGACCAGTTTCAATATATTAAACATCCATAATAATCCAAAAACAGGGTGGCTCCCTTCCTTTTGTATGCGGCCTTCATCACAGATCCTTGACTCCTGCTTTCCCGCGCAGCCCCTCTCGGCCCCACGCTGCCAACTCAGCCCGCGTACTTACCTTCGTGCGCATCGGATGAGTTCACGGCCCGCTCACTGTTATTACACCTTCTCGGCCCCACGCTGCCAACTCAGCCCGCGTGTTTGTCTCCGCGCGCTCGAGTGAGCCCCGATCTACTCACGGCCTCTCATAATTAATTAGTGACGGAAAAATTGATCCGAATTAATATTCCAATTAGCTATTGCTAATTTGGGAATATTACAGTCTCATTTTATAAAATATAAAGAAGGTACATGTATGTAATGAATATCATCACCCCCTCCATGGTTTGAACTATGATCTCCCACCATAATGGGAACATCACCATCGTCAACTAATTATCACATTACAAGCTATGACCTTTGGCCACCTGAGACAATGTTTTTCCCATGATTAGGGGTGCAACATGAAATTCCCTCATTTATAGGGATATGACCTAGAATATTTAAATACTCCTCACTCCTTAGCACTTATTTGGGAGATCCAACATTGGTACCACCCTTAAATTCTACTCAAGTTTGCACTACTATGATAATCATAGAGCCATATCAATCATGGTGAATTCCAAACCATTACCTATGGATAACTAGCAAGCGATGGTTTACACCATTCCATATCCATTTACTTGAGTCCCTTTCCTATAATCACCACCAGGAGTAACAACATACCAAGTCGTCACCATGCCAAGCCTCCAAAATCTCATCTTGGGAATACGTATGTGTTATCTAGAACCCCTATCCATGATACATGTCCCCCCACCATGACCCAAATGTTATGTAGCATCCCTATCTTTACAAATAGGTTAATTAATTATAATTAATTATGCTAATGATATTGTATTTCTTGTGCCAACATAAATGTGTCACTATTATGACAAAGATGAATTCGATGAATCCATGAAAAAGTACATGTAATGAAAGTGTTTGATTAATGAATATATTGACACAACTAACTCGAAATATATAAGCACTAATATAGGCTATGTTACCACGAGTGGGAAAACAAATGAGGGAATTGTTGGGAATTGTATTAATAAATCCTTGCAAATTTGAATTTAAATTTGATCAATTTCCCTCTTTTCTAAGACCCAATTGATTGTGAATGATTGGGTAGTTGGAATAGTGTCCCTAATAAATATGGAATTTGGGGTAGCAGCTGAAATGATTCTCTATAATTTAATGGAAGGAATGGGTTGAGTACATTCCTTGGATTTTGAAATTGACCCATGGATTTCTTATGAGACTAAGTGTTGAACACCTAATCCACTAAGGGTTATGGTGTGGAATATGAACAATCATTGAAGTCCAAGGAACCACTTGGAATATCAAAACCAAGGGTCATAAGACATTGTATAAATATGTATATAATTGTGAATAAAATGCATTCAACGATTATCTAGATTCTTTCCACATTTTCATGTGTGTTTAACATGGTATGCGATCAGATGAATTCATGCCCTGCTCAAGTTTGAGCCACTAGTTTTTGTGGACTTTATGTGAATGTCAGTCTTGCACCTATGAATCTCTTCTAAGCTAAATTCCAATTGAATTCTCTTCCACGTTGTTAGATATCTCTTCCCTTGTAATTCTTGTCCCAACTAGGGCCTAGAAAATTATCAAAGTATTTTCATCTGTGAATGCATAGACAAGTATCGCAGTGTTTCACCTACATTACATGACTTCCTCGACAATTTCATTATGTGTTGAACTATAGTAGTACACAATGTAATCTCAACTATTACTTTAAGATGACAAGATCATTTTGGATTACACAGAAGTCATTACGCAAGGAATAGGATCTAATGAAAAATATAACAAGGAATATATTTAGTAAAGTTGGGCTCTAGAGCGATGGTTTCCAAATATATTAAGAGCATTAGGGTTTTGGGACTCATCATGCACAAGGCTTGTAGTAATTCTGGAAGATATCCTCCAATATCATTCAACCCAATGCATTATTGTCTGAAATAACCACAATCAAAATTATGTTCATTTCTTAGGTCCACACTTTCAGGAAACCATAGTTGCATCTACTCCATTGTTGTTTCACCCTCTTTTGCTTCCATTACTGAGTCTGTTTGAAATCATATCCACAACCCCTGTGAAGTTACAGAATACCACAACCTCATTTCTTATCTCTTTTGTGTGTGTAATAAGATATCTACAATGTATCGTGTACTGTAATATTCCTTTTTAAGGAAATTTATAAAACACAGCAAATGCTATAGCGATAGAATGACTCTATGAGCAAACATTCAAATATACATAAAATAACAGGAACAACTCATGCACAGATACACGTTAAATTGAGAAATTACTAGGCCATTTTATTATGCTGGGAATGATAACGATTACAACAAATTGCCCAGATGACAGTGCTCAACTGGCGCAGGCAAGATAAAAGATATTCCCAGAAAACAAGTTACAGCAGTTTTCCTGAGGTATTCAAGCGGCTGGAAACACTGCCGCACGCTGCTAATATGCTGCGGTTGGTAAAGGACTCACCGAGAGACTCCTGGTTCAGCTTCAGGCCCACAATTGGCACGGTCTGTCTTTGCTCCTCCTCCTGACCCGAAACCACCACAATGGTAGCAATACAGAGCTCACACTGGACGGTCTGCGCTCTTCCCACACAAACTGCGCCGCCACTCCTGAACGCTGCTCTGCAACCAGTTTCCGACCCAATCCTTCTGCGAAATAATAATGGGACTGCCTCACCCGAGCAGGCACTCAAAGTCCCCCGGAGCTGAGGTTGAGATCTCCGCTCGGAGACACTCGGCGCACTAAACAGTGCTGCAGACTGGCTAAACAGCCGGCATGCTCTTAGTCTTGGCGACCAATATCAACTTCATAAAATTCAACCGTGACCAAAAATGAGAAAGCCATCTCCCCTTTGTACTCGGCCCTCCTCTCGAGCACCGAGCTCCCTCCTTTCCCGCGCAGCTAACATCCTCCTTTCCCGCGTAGTCCCCTCGGTCCCCACACTGCCAGCTTCAGCCTGCGTACTTGCCTTCGCGTGCCCGGGTGAGTCCACGACCCGCTCACGGTTGTTGGCAACTTACTAGAGGCGGAAAAATTGATTCGGTTTGATATTCCAATTAGCTATTTGCTAATTGGGAATATTACAGTCTCCCCTGGCAAAATGTTGCTTGACCCCAAGCAACTGTAGTGATGGGTGCTGCAAGATCTTTTCTCCCTCCCATGTAGCATCCTCATCCGGCAAGTTCTTCCACCTTACCAAGAACTCCCGGACTGTTCTATTCCGCAGCTGCTTCTCTCTGACATCAATGATGGCTTCTGGCTGCAGCACCAAATGCCCTTCGTCATCTGTGGGCGGAAGCTCCTCCGTCATTGTCACCTGTGATCCCAAAGCTTTCTTCAGGCACGACACATGGAAAATGTTATGAATCTTGCTGCCTTGGGGTAGCTCCAACTCATAAGCAACTTGTCCCACTCGGCGTATCACCCAGTAAGGTCCATAAAAGCGGGGCTTGAGCTTTTCCACCCCCTTCTGCTTCAGAGTAGACTGGCGGTATGGCTGTAGGCGCAGGTAGACCAAATCCTCTACTTCGAACTGCCTCTCCACCCGACCCTTGTCGGCATACAACTTCTGCTAATTCTGCGCAGTGGCGATATTATCCTTGAGAGCCCGGAGGATGTCCTAACTTTCCTGGATCCAATCCTTGGCTCTCGGAGCCTTGCAGGCACCAAACACAACATCAACAAAAGACATAGCATGATAGCCATATAGTGCATAAAACGGGGACATTCCGATGGACATGTGATATGTGGTGTTATAGCAATTCTCCCCCAGGTGCAGCCACTTCAGCCATGCTCTTTGCTGCCCGCTGACATAATTTCGCAAGTAGCCTTCCAGCCACTTGTTAACACTCTCTGTCTGCCCATCAGTCTGGGGGTGGTAGCTGGTGCTTGGCGTCAATTCCGTCCCCACCAACCGAAAGAGTTCCTGCTAGAACCCGCCCATGAAGCGGCTGTCCCGGTCACTGACAATGGTCTTGGGAAGACCGTGCAACATGAAGATGTCCTTGAAGAACAGTTCTGCCACCTGCGCGGCGGTATAGTGTGCGGATATGGCAAAGAAATGTGCGTACTTTGTCAGCCGATCAACGACAACAAATATGCTATCCTTGCCCTGCACTACGGGCAATCCTGTGATGAAATCCATAGAAATACTTTCCCACTTCCCCTCGGGAATGGGAAGAGGCTGCAACAGTCCTGCTGGATGGTTCGTTTCCCCCTTGTTGCGCTGGCAGACTTCGCACTCCCTAACATGCTGGAGTACGTCCCCTTTGAGGCCTTTCCACGCGAACCTCTCCCGGATTGTCCTGTAGGTCTTGAAAAACCCCTGATGTCCGGCTAACGGTGAATTATGAGACACTTGAAGTATTTTCTTCTTGAGCTGGGAGCCCACAGTCAGGAAGATCCTGTCTTTGTAATAGATAATCTCATCTATCACCCTGTACTTATCGTCCACCACCTGACCATCCAAAATCTCACAAGCGAACTTGTCCTTGGAGTACTCCACCAAGAGTTGGGCCCTCCAATCCGCCTCCCAACTCATCGGGGACAAAGTCACTGGTCTACGTGAAAGTGCATCAGCGACCACATTGTTTTTCCCCCTAACATACTCGATGTCGAAATCATAAGCCTGAATTTTGCTGATCCACCTTTGCTGCCTCTCCCGAAGCTGCTTCTGCTCCAAAAAGAATCGGAGGCTGTTGTGATCCGTCCTCACGCTGAACCTGTTACCCACTAAGTACTGCCGGAATTTGGCTAACGCGTGCATCACGGCTAGCATCTCCTTGTCGTATATAGGGTACATCCGCTCATGGGGAAGGAGCTTCCGGCTCTCATAGGCTATAGGGTGGCCGTCTTGCATCAAAACTGCGCCGATCCCTTCTCCCGACGCATCGCATTCCAAAACGAAAGGCTGCGTGAAATCCGGCAGCGCGAGCACTGGGCAGCTGCTCATAACCTCCTTGAGCCTGTCAAAAGCTCGCTGCGCTGTCTCGGACCAACTAAAGGCCCCCTTCTTTGTCAAATCCGTAAGCGGGGCTGCGAGCTGAGAGAATTTCTTGACGAACTTCCGGTAATATGTGCAGATGCCAACAAATCCTCGAAGCTCTGTCACGTTCTTCGGCTCTGGCCAATCTCGGATGGCCTTGATCTTTTCTTCGTGGACCCTCACTCCGTCCACCCCTATGATGTGTCCCAAATACAACATCTCAGTCACCCCAAACTCACACTTGGAGAGCTTGGCGTAAAACTGTTGCTCTTCCAAGATATGCAACACGGCTTCAATATGCTAGAGATGCTCCTCCCACGTCCTGCTATATATCAATATATCATCGAAGAATACTAATACAAACTTCCTCAGGTGGCTGCGGAAGATGTGGTTCATGCAAGACTGGAAGGTGGCGGGGGCATTGGTTAGCCCAAAAGGCATAACCAAGAACTCGAAGTGGTCGTAGTGGCACCTGAAAGCGGTTTTGGGCACGTCCTGCTCCCTCACTCTAATTTGGTGGTACCCGGATCTCAAATCAATCTTTGAGAAAAATTGTGCTCCCCTCAACTCATCCATTAGCTCATCGATCCTGGGTATAGGGTACCAATTCTTCAGGGTCTTTTTGTTCAAAGCCCTGTAATCGATGCACATTCGCAACGTGTCGTCTTTCTTCTTAACTAACACCACGGAGGAAGCAAAAGGGCTGGTGCTCGGTCGGATGTGTCCAAGAGCCAGCAGCTCCTGGATAGCCCGCTCAATCTCGTCCCGATAGGCCTTAGGGTGCCTGTAGGGCATGGTAATAATGGCCTGGATGCCCTGCTCCAGCTCTATCGTGTGCTCAAACCCCCGATCCGGTGGCCGCCCTGGTGGTATATCTCTGAATACTGCGTCATGCCTGTCGAGGACAGCCTGGATGTCAGGATGAACTGCCCGCCCAGCGGTTCCCGTCTCTGATGCCCGGAGCTCTACCGCCCATTCTATGTTTCCCTTCCGGAAAGTTGCCTCCATCCGGTGAGCTGAAACAACCTGAGGTGGGTAAGTGTGCATCCCACATATCTTCTCATGCTTCCCTGTCTTCCTATCGTCCCACTCCATTTCCAAGGCCTCCCAATCCGTGGTGACCTTCCCCAGAGTGATCAGCCATTGTACGCCCAAAACCACATTGGTGTCGGGTATGTTGACCACAAAGAAATGGTCGGTCACTGTGTAAGTGCCCATGGTTACTGCCAGCTCTGAGACGTATCGCGCACACTGCATTGACTGATCTCCTGGGACCAATACAGAGAAACCATCGAAACCTTCTGTCAGTATGCCCCTCCGCTCAACCATCTGTGCGTCGATGAAGTTGTGGGTGGCCCCACTGTCCACCAAAACTGAAACTCGTTGCCCACGCACCGTCCCTCGGACGCGCAGCGTTAGATACTTAGGTACTCCTCGCAATGCTGCAAGGGTTCCCCCCGTCGGTGCGAAAGCCGCACCTCCCACCGTCGATGGTCCATGATCGTGCACGGCCTGCCTGTCTCCTGCCTCTCCATCCTCGTACTCCTCTTCTTCCCCACTACTCTCGGAGAAGACTTCTATAAAATGCGCCTTACCGGCAGTGCATCTGTGCCCCGGCGCCCATGGCTCCCGACAGGTGAAGCACAGCTTTTTCTTCCTCAATTCCTTCTTGGCGTTGTCATCTAACTGTCCCCCACCCGGGCTCCCCTTGGAGGGCGGGGTCCTCATATCCTTCCCTCTTGGCGGAAAAACCTGCTTTTGGGGGTAAGGTGTTCTGGTCCTAGGCAATGCGTCTTGCAGATCCCGGGTCCTGCCAATAGCGTCGTGTGGATGGTCTCGCGGATCTGACCAACCCTCGAAGTGGCTCCGCCAGCCCTTCGATGAACATGAATATCATCCGTGCCGCGGATAAATCGGGCACCCTTACTGAAAGCCTCATGAAGTCGGCAATATATGTCTCTGGGCTTCCCGTCTGCTTGAGCCTCGTCAGCTCGACGAAATGTTCTTCTGGATCCTTCCGGTCGAATCTCTCTATCAGTCTTCGGGTGAACTCGGCATATGTGGTCACAGTGGAATGCCCAAGTGTCACCATTCCATGGAACCACCAATTCTGAGCCTCACCATCCAAATGCAGTGTAGCCACCTTGATGGCCTCCGCCTCCGCCATCTGGTTGAGCTGGAGATATATGTCCAGCTTCTCCACCCAAGACCTTGCCGAACTGCTTGTTGAACCATCAAACGTGGGCAAATGATATCGGCTTGCTAAACGCTGGGTGTCTCCATCATGATAATGCCAATGCCCTTTGTAATGGTCACGGGGCCTGTGGTCCCGTTTGAGCTGGACAAAATCTCTAAACAGAAGTGCCTCCCTGAACTCCTGTCCGTATGTCTGGTATTCAGCAAAATAATCACCGATGTGGTCAGGCTCCGGTTCCTCCTGTGCTCCTGTCCCAGTGTCTACACTTAGGAAAGTGGGCATAGTAGCACGAGTGGGGGCGTGTGATGCCTGGTGTGGGGTGGTAGCCTGTTCCTGCAAATGGTGGGATGTACCCGACCCCTCAACCACCGGAAAGCCCCTCGGGGTTTCACGATGTCTGGCTTCAATAGCGGTGAACCTCTGCCCCATCATCTCAATCTGTCATGACAGATCCTGTACGGATTTGAGGAGGGCTTCCCCAAACTGTTTTGCATCGCTATCGTCTGCCATCGTCTCTCTCTCTCTCGCACCTATCCTCGGCTCCCCCGGTTCTGTGTCCACTACTCGAATACAATCCCCTTCTCCGTAGGTGTTTTCCAACCTACGCTCAATATCTCTGTAGTTCCTTCCTCTATAGCAGATGTAGGGGTGTCCTTCTGATGACATCGACTCTTCACTCCACAGGCTGAGCCAGAACCATGCTCTGATACCACTGTAATATTCCTTTTTAAGGAAATTTATAAAACACAGCAAATGCTATAGCGATAGAATGACTCTATGAGCAAACATTCAAATATACATAAAATAACAGGAACAGCTTATGCACAGATACACGTTAAATTGAGAAATTACTAGGCCATTTTATTATGCTGGGAATGATAACGATTACAACAAATTTCCCAGATGACAGTGCTCAACTGGCGCAGGCAAGATAAAAGATATTCCCAGAAAACAAGTTACAGTGGTTTTCCTGCGGTATTCAAGCGGTTGGAAACACTGCCGCACGCTGCTAATATGCTGCGGTTGGTAGAGGACTCACCGAGAGACTCTCGGTTCAGCTTCAGGCCCACAATTGGCACGGTCTGTCTTTGCTCCTCCTCCTGACCCGAAACCACCACAATGGTAGCAATACAGAGCTCACACTGGACGGTCTGCACTCTTCCCACACAAACTGCGCCGCCACTCCTGAACGCTGCTCTGCAACCAGTTTCCGACCCAATCCTTCTGCGAAACAATAATGGGACTGCCTCACCCGAGCAGGCACTCGAAGTCCCCCGGGGCTGAGGTTGAGATCTCTGCTCGGAGACACTCGGCGCACTAAACAGTGCTGCAAACTGGCTAAACAACCGGCGTGCTCTTAGTCTTGGCGACCAATATCAATTTCATAAAATTCAACAGTGACCAAAAATGAGGAAGCCATCTCCCCTTTGTACTCGGCCCTCCTTTCGAGCACCGAGCTTCCTCCTTTCCCGCGCAACTAACATCCTCCTTTCATGTGTAGTCCCCTCGGTCCCCACACTGCCAGCTTCAGCCTGCGTACTTGCCTTCGCGTGCCTGGGTGAGTCCACGACCCGCTCACGGTTGTTGGCAACTTACTAGAGGCGGAAAAATTGATCCGGTTTGATATTCCAATTAGCTATTTGCTAATTGGGAATATTACATGTACCCTATAACAATGTGTGTTTACTTTTTGTTGTTATAAATGTAACATTGTATTGGGGATCCATGTAGATGCGAGAGAACAAAGTATCAGTCCTTTCTTCACCATATTAAATTTGATCATATCCTTTTCAATCCATTTAATGCATTCATTAGTAGAGCCTCCAATGCATTGAAGCCACCTTGTGGTTACCTAGATCAAAAAAATAGATTGTGACAAAGACGCTTTCCCTATTTGTTGTTCTCACGCAACAAGGAAAGCCCCTCGAAAGGTATCTCGCATTGGACATTCAAATTATGAACGTGTCATGATATACATTATATGTTGTAGTTGTATGCATTGTGTATGTAACATTCATATCATAAATTATCCACATGGATAGAAGGCATTGCTCTTCATGTTACAACCTTGAAAAGCATCCCAAGAAACACGAAGCACCAAGCCCTAGTTTGCTAAGTACTTGAAAAAAGAGTATCGCCAACATGAAATCTAATCCCTATAAATTTTATTTATATTAGCATAGGAGCGATGCATCCTACATTTGACAACACATATTGCATAATGTGAACAAAAAACATCGTACGGTTTCTTATTTTTGGTTAATTTGTGCATTTACAAAAATTATTCATAAACTGCTTGGTGTTTTTCAATGTTGTGTTTGTTGAGGTAAATAAATTGTTACCAATTTACTGCTATAACTGTGAACCTTAGTGGTTTTAAATCCTATAGTGCTTGAATCTTTGCTAGCAGAAAATTACTCAACGTGAATAACATTGTCCATTCTCAACAAAGCCAGAAAATTGACATCTAGAATATTGTGGACACCTTTCATTTGTTGAACTTGAGTTATTGAAAAAATGGCCATACTTAATGATTTTTAAGATTTATTAAGTGCTCTAATGTTGTCTACAGTTCATGACACAATCAAAATAAGAAAGGACACTCTATTTGACATTTGAACATGTTTTCAACATGCACAGGAAAAGATCGAGTTTCTCTAACTTGAATCACAACTACAACAAGATGAGCTACAACATCATAGCCATCATTCTAAACTAGTTTTTGTTCATAATAACTCTCTGTTTGAGACAAAATATTATCAACATCCGACACAAAATGAGATGAGTGAGGTTAATGACATTCAATTCCCATTTCAGGAGTAGTTTTGCATACATATGCAGAAGTTCAGGCTGCACTTCCCAAGCACATCATCAGACCTTGGGAAGAAGTTGTCAATAACCATAATATAATTGTTCTAACTTCTTAGATATGACAAGGATGTTTCTTTCATATCATGGTCTATTCTAAGCCCATTTAGTTTCGATGTGTTGGGTTTCTTAATGACGGTTCATCTTCACCTCTTCTAGATCCTACTCCTCTACCACAACAAACCACAGATTGTCAAATGCCAACATTGTGACAAATTTGGCCATGTGAAAGATCATTTCTTTTATCTTCACTCGTGTGAGCATAGTCATAAAAATACTCATCATTCAAACAAATGTTTCAGAAACAAGCCTCCTGCAAGAACAAAGATTCATCTGTGATGGATCACTTCTTAGCAACAAGCTTCAACAAACAAGAAGATATTTTGGTCATACCATAGAATATGTTCTTGAGTATTGACACATCTTGCAATTGATATTTTTTCATCTTCTCACCTTGTATTTGACAAGGGGGGAATTGATGGTCATCTACAAGCTTCAAAGATACATCAAGTGAGCCTAAGCCATAGCCCAAACTTAGAGCCATATTCATCCATACCTAGATTCAAAGTTGTAGCCAGAGACAGTGTCATGCCTCATGAGCATACATTTTGGTTGGTGGCCTTCCTTAAACCACCATAAGTTGAGACCTGAATGGTCTCCCTTTTCGAGGAATTAGGGAGCACTTCCTCTAGTATAATAATTCAACTTATATCCATATTTGGAGTTGTTCTAGGAACAACACTAAGCATTCCAGAGTTGGTGGTCATAAATAAACCACCACCGATTGAGACCTTGAGTTCTCCCACCTTGTACCATTATTTTAAAGAGCACATTCATCCAATTGTTTCCATGCATTTTTTTCATTTTTTGTATTACAAGTCTCTTCTTGGATTCATATATATTC
This sequence comes from Pinus albicaulis, assembly GCA_034641835.2. NCBI lineage: Eukaryota > Viridiplantae > Streptophyta > Pinopsida > Pinales > Pinaceae > Pinus > Pinus albicaulis. Next base: position 89,092,463 of record CM076576.1, read on the forward strand.
CTTCGGATTAAGGGGGAGAATGTTGGACACCTAACCCACTAAGGGTTATGGTGTGAAATATGAACAATCATTGGAGTCCAAGAGACTACTTGGAATATGAAAACCAAGGGTCATAAGACATGGTATACATATGTATATCATTGTGAATAAAATGCATTCAACGATTATCTAAATTTTATCCACATTTTCGTGCGTTTAATGCTAAAGAAACTATGGGAGTTTACAATAGTAAACTACATTAATCATGGAAAATTTTAGAAGGGGGAAGAGATTCATGAAGAGAAAAACATGTGAAACAATCATTCATGCATTGAGAGAGACACCCATACACAATATAGACACACAAGTTCCTAGGGAAGCAAATTTGGGAGTAGAATGTTGCTATTCCCGAGAGAAAAGTTTATTGGGATGTTCTGAGTGATATATTGAGTTTTAGGTGACCAAATATGCCTAGAAAAGTGTAAACCAGAGATTGGTCCAATGATTTTATCATGTTTAAGGCTCCAAAAAAGATATTTTTCTTGCGAACATTTACAGAACAACTATGACTCTAACCGGGCAAAGTGGGATACAATTTGATGTGTGTTGGTTGAGCATGAAAAGTAAGAGGTGGGGCAGGGAAGTCATTAAGGAACTATATAGAAGTGAAAGGATTCCCTTATTTATCATTCTAACCAGTTGAGATGCATTTGGAGATCATGGAGGCCTAAGTTTAAATACAAAATGAGAGCCCTAGCTCTATCATGTGTGAAGGAGAGTTTCTCTCGCTTAGCCAAATTTATAGCAAGTTATTAGTTTTATCCTACTAGTATCATGGCTTGAGTAGGGGGTGACCAACTGTAGAAAGTTTATATGTATCTAAGCCTAAGGTTGGGTGGAAAAGGCTCCTTCCTAGATCAATTGTTGGCTTGACACTTTAGATAAATGTTTCCTCTATTCATTTCATCATTATGCACTTGGTTCCTAAAAATGTTGGTAAATTAGAAATGAAAATAAATTTGTGCATTTTGTTGTATGGGATTTTGAATCTGGTACATAAGTTAAATTATCATATATATTTGGTTATGAGATTGGTTGTTAGTGCTTAAGAGGATTATTATATTTATGATTGTTGTCTCTATATATTGAGGTCCATTTGTATATGTATGCTAAAAGGATTTGTCATATTTACCCACATTTGGTTAACCAAATGGGAACATTCAATTGGTGAGAGTTGGTATAAATTATAGAGACTGTGAAGAGAATCTCTTGGTAGTATGTAATATTCCTTTTTAGGAATATTTTTAGAATACAACAAATGGTATAGAGATCTAGATGCAAAGGGAAGAAACAAATATTTGCAGTTAACAATAGCATATATATATATATATATATATATATATATATATATGAATCATACACAGATACTCAAGAAATCAAAGGACGCTGAGCCATTTTATTAATCTTATGAATGCAGAGGAGTACAATTGGTGGATCAAGTGACAGCATCCAATTTCTGCATAAGGCAGGTCGGGATCTATTCCCAGATTTGCTGCACGGTATGACTATATGGTAGATCTGTGTGAGTGGGACTATTGTGTCTCAGATTTGTGCTCCTGCTATCGGGAGCGGCTATGTCATTGCCTAGACATAATCCCGTGCGGAACTGTGCTTTCCTCCGATCGCTCTCGCCTCCACTGTCTGCGATCGACAATCATGCGATCCCCCGCCGATCCATAGATTCTCCAAAGACGCGCAGCTACTTCTGCAAGTAATCACCTATCCGCGATCCAATCGGAGCTTCCCAATTCGGCTGCGTCCTTCTGCTGATCTTCCATAGGTGCGGTGCAGATGAAAAACGCACTGCTCCTCCTAAATCTGCGATCCTCTAGAACCCAATCGGAACTTTAAGGTTCTGCATTTAACGATAAGTTTGTGCGGCGATTAAATACTAATCCTCCACGGTGCGCACATTTAATGGCAGCGCTGCCCCACCAAATACGAGATCAATCTTCCTACAAAGACAACGACGGAACTACCTCACTCGAGGTAGGCCTTTCGAAGTCCACAAGTGGGGTGAGATCTCCGATGGAGACACTCGGTGCTGTTATGGTCTTTTCAAGTTTAGTTTCTTATTTACTAAGTTAACACTAGCTCATCTTCTTATAAATTTAACACCGATTCATCTTCCTCTGCACATTCAAGGTTTTGCGAAGGTTTTATTAGTTGATCATGCACAGATCCACTCGCTTTATCGGGGGCCTGACGATTTCTAGTTGTAAAATCTTACTCAGGTTTAAGGTTTTACAGATTGATTCCATTATATTCAGAGTCCAGACCCTCCCTCTTTCTGGTGGACCTTGACAATTCAGATTTAAGGTTTTATGAATGGATCCTCTGTCTTTCTTGTGGATCTTGACAATTCAAGGTGGTAAATCTTCGGTTTTCACTAATCATCAGTTTTCTTGTTCTAAAAACTTATACATAACCCCGAGAGATTTTCTCGGTTATCTGTGAAATTGCTACCAACTCGCACCAATCGAATGTTGCCATTTTGTTGACCAATTGCCGACAACATCACTTCTGGTTCAGTTTTGTTGCCGCTCTTGCTGTCCTTCATCGAGAGTGGGTTCTGGTTCGGTTTTCTTGAAACTAATTGCTGTCCCTCATCGAGAGTGGGTTGTTGTACCTGGATGCACCCGTCTTCTGTTTGTTCGCATGGTTACCAAGGTAAATCCACATGTAATCCCTACTCATTCAACGTTGTATGCCTTTTCAAGGCACCTCTTTCTTGAATGGCCACAATGTAGGCAAGTGTAATTATTGTCATGAATGATCCATGTCATGGCTTGGCTTGGCTTGGCTTGGCTTGCATGTCTTGAATTAGGAATGAATTAAATATATATTTGGCAGGAACCGAGGGCGACGTGAAGATTCACAAAGTGTTTCTGTGAGATCAGTAGCAAGAAGCGAAAATGGAGCAATCCGGAGCCATAGTATGCAGGCTTGCACCATTTAAATCCGGAGCCCTATTTGTTGTTCTCACGCAAATACAATATATAACCTCCATTGGCTCCGTCCTTTACAACAAACGAACCACAATAAGAAATCTCCGATTGCGATCAATCAACCGGATGCGATGGACCATTAAACTCCAGTTCATAAACCTCATCGGGTCCGAAACTTCAGTTGGTGTGCGATCGGGGCATGCAATGGAAAAGTTCCGATTGCGATCCAAAACGGATGCGATTCAAATAATAAACTGCGCCATAATGAGTCCATCGGGTCCGCCAATCGGGGCATGCAATGGAAAAGTTCCGATTGCGATCCAAAACGGATGCGATTCAAATAATAAACTGCGCCATAATGAGTCCATCGGGTCCGCCCAATCGGGCCCAACACATAAAACCTTCCGATTGCGATTGAACAATCGGATGCGATTGGCACATTCAACTGTGGTATATTATACGATCGGGTCCGGCCTTTGACGTGTACTATATTGCTTTGGAATACCTAAACAGTTCTTTTTTTCATTAGTCTGTGACTGTCGGAGCACGTCTTGAGCCTCGGCAACTACAGCAGCTTTTGCTGCACAAACGGCATCTGTTTGTGGCAATGTTTGGACATTATTTGACTGGAATTTTGTGCTTTGGGCCCAAGCCTTTTTCCGCGCAGCCTCCCTAGAATGTAACAAATCAATATACTTTTCATGAAGAGCAGGATTCTTTATTTGCTTCAGCACTTCAGGGCTCAGAAGTTTCTTTTGCAGTTGCTGATGGGAATCTGCTGAAAATCTAGAAAATGATTTTGGCCTACAACAGGATAGAGTCTGGTCAGACGTTGAATGCCCACCAGCATGGTGATCACCATCTGGTGTGACAGGTGTAGTAGTTGGAAGCAAGAAAGATTGCACTGATGGATCGACATTTTCTATTGCAGAAAATAAGTCTGCTTCATACCCTTTATCAGCCTTCTTATTTTGCCTTAGTATCTGCCTCACAGTCTTTCGTGCATGCAAAATTTTCCGTCTACTGCTGCCAGACCTTCCACCACTTGACCCAGCTGATTTCAGCAATGTATTGAAGTCATTTGCAAATGACCTGATAGGAGACTCGCAATTTTTCCTATTCATTCTTGAACGTGTTTGAGTAACAGGTGGGGTAGGATAGGCTGAATAAAATCTGTTGAAGCATTCCTTGGATGATTTTCCTGGAACCTGCAGAACAAATAATGTTAAATAAAAATAATCATATATCTTATAAATCAACTAGTGGTATTAAAAAGACATTGGAATGAGAAAGTTCACAATGAATTTGACACAGTTGAAATTGAGGAAGTGGCATCAGTATAACAAGGACCCCACCAAGTGTCCAACTACTTTGAAGTTTGAGCCTTAACATGGAAGCTTGTCCCTGAAGACATAGGTAAACAAATGCAGAGTCATAGTGACTGATTCTTTAGCCCACAGGCACCATCTTGTATTTTCTATTGTTCATGAGTTCATCTTATCTTCCCTCTATCATGTGCTTATGATTCATGATGATTTAGGGTTTCTTGGTGGTTCCATTTGATCCTTTCCACTTTCTTGTGATCCCAACAAAGAATGCTACAAGTCACTGTGAGGAACAATAATGAATCCGATTCTAGTAGTACAACTGGAAATCTCATTCCAAGAGCTTCAGTCTTATACAATTAAAGTAAAAAAAAATTCTAGAAATGAGCAAGATATGGTCGCTTGAAGATAATGCTGAGGGCTAGACTTGCACTTTCAACATTTTATTTCCATCCATTTTTGTGCCCAAATATGGAAAAATCCAGTCCTGAAAGTAGTGCTATTGAGAGGCTCATTCCAAGAGCTTCAGTTTCACATATTGGAAGTCAATTCATCAATCCCAAAATCAATTAATCTAAAGACATTTGGACTTTGCAGACTAATCGTTTGGGCACAATCGCTTGGGGTGTGCACACAATGTGTTTGTGAATGTATAAAGAAGACGTCATCATGAATGAATGTATATCAAAGTAAACATTGCACTGTGCAATTTGTGAGCAATGGGTATTGAGGTGGTTTACTGGGTCCTGACAAGATTATGGTGGAAATGGCATAATGACTCTTCAATGCGCAATTAAATTGGCATAATAGGCAGTGGATAAGACTGGTCTGTTCAGTTAATGTAAAAAATCAGACAGTGAGCAGATTTTGCAGTCTAGCATCTAACCTAAAACCTAGATAGTTAAAACTGAAGAACAGTAACACAAATCAAAATCTCTGCTATAGAATACTTTAGCCTACAAATACATACTGCTGATAATTAAGCAGCAAACATGGAAATCCCGATTCCCTACACTGAAAACAACATCACTGAATTTCTCTTAAATCTGAAAAACAGAAAGCTAAATGCTGCATCTCAAAACTCAAACTCTCAATCCATAAAGTGGGGCACCCCACTTTTCCTTTATAGACTAGGAAGAAGGGTAGGTACAATAAATCTGCACAGATGCACAACAGCACCTCAACTGACAATATTAACTCCTAACCATAGTCAACTTCCTTGCATGGATAAATAAGCCAAATAAGGTATGCCTCTAAAATCTGCACACATGCACAACAGCACCTCAACTGACAATATTAACTCCTAACCATAGTCAACTTCCTTGCATGGATAAATAAGCCAAATAAGGTATGCCTCTACTGGAGATGATCTGAGGCATGCAAGCATGCATACTCCTAGACATCTACGCCCTTAACTGAAGCAGGGAGTCAACATGCATAGGCACCTAGTATAACTAAGGAACATCGCCGTCTAATAGCACATGCAAAAACTAAATAAAGCAAACGCCAGAATTAGAACTAAACTACTAAAAAAAGAAAAGCATGTAAAACTGGAAATCAATTGACGATGGTAGATGCATGCATGTCCCTCCCATCTCTCTCTCTCCAAAAATGCTACTTGACCCTCATTAATGTTGTAAAGAACTGCTTAAGAGGGGCATGATGTTGTAAGGAACTGTTGTGTGGAACTCTGCTGGAAGAGAAAGGGTGCCGTAACTGGGACATGGTCCAAGCCACACACGAGTAAACTAACAGTTAACACCCAGCTGAATAGTGTATAGTTGGATGCCCTGTTGAGTTATACTGTAATTAACTGTGGGTGGATAGATAGCAATGGAAAATGTAGCTATCAACTCTTCGATGGTCTTGTCATTCAGTAGAGCAGCGAGACTGCAGTTACTGCCAGCCCATGCCCTGCAACATTGGGAATCTCACTCCGTCCCCTGTTTCACAGTTAGCAAAGGTGCATTTTGAATTCATTTATTGCCCACCAATTCTCTGTATCTACTATATATGCAGCTAATCCCTTTATGTTTTTCAGGGATTCTCTTCTCTTGTGTATTGACTTACTATTAAAGCAAGATTTATGCAACCAGAGCCTTCACAATTGGGTCTGCACATTTGTTATCTGTGGTATTTTGAGTGATAAAATCAGACAAGCAGTAGGAGCTCTTTCCAATGCTCCAAATGCCCTGTCCAAGAGCAGTGAGTGAGGTTGAGCCAAAGAAAGGGTTCATAACAACTGACTTTTCAGTTAAAATACATAATAAAGCACTAAAATGAAAGAGGAGCAGATAACTAACCTGGTGGTGACAGAATGCCAAATGGTGGCTAGATGCTCCCAAGATCTGGAAAGAAGAGGATTCCTCCAAGTGGTTCTCCTTTAAAATGTTCATTTTTCCCTTTTTCAAAATGATCTTGTTTCACATTGGCCATACAATCTCTTGCTAGCTATTTCATTTTTGGGAGTATTTTTTATGTTCTTTTTATTTATTTTTCTTCCAAGGGACTTTTTAATGGATTTTGAACAGGAAATTGATGATTCGTGTGAAATCCACTAGATCCAAGGTATAAATTCAAAACTGGCATATAAGGATAGGATTTAAACCAATCTTGCTGATGCATTATTGACCTTCTCTATATCATTTAACTATGCCTTCGGTATAAATTCATCAGTAGACATGGGACACCTAATTTTTATTGTGTTGTAAATGTTTCTTAAGCAGTAGACATGGGACACCTAATGTATTTTAAAGCAATTGAAATGGTTAGCTCGGTGCAATGATATAAACACAATGACATCAAGCATGACTCTAATTTCTGTCAAACGGCTACAGCTATTTTCCTTTCTTTCTGAGTTGGAATGCTTCCATTGGAAAGATCCTGAAAGGTTCCCTTTCCACTTTTTCCTCTTTTAAAAAATACATTTGTTGAGCTGCTTGTACAGGGTTATTTCAGTGTTATCTGACATGAAAGCAATAATGTAACTTTGTTTATGTTCTGCACAGAAGGACGGTGAAATCAATAAATTTTTTAAAGATGCATGCTTTCTATTTGATCAAGAAAAAACTGTGCAAAAGAATAAATTTTTATCTAATCAATAGTTTTAGATCTATGGCGTTTCTGACCTGGATATGCAAAATCGTTAGATTGTCATACAACTCCCAGAAGATCTAACTATGCTGTGACGGGGAAAGTTGTAAACCGTAATTATTTATGTCGAAGATAGCGTTTTACCACCTATTCTCTTGTGTGCTGCAGGCCTTGTTTACTCCCAGTTGTCTGATATTATATATGGGTTTTTGAATTTTGAAAATGTATTTTCCCCGCAATTTTTGGTGGATGGAGACTATTTATAACTTGCCCCTCACATTGTTTGCCCAACTATGATCACCCTTTTCTACCAGTATTGATTTGTCTCAAGAATCACAAAACATTCAAGGGTCTCAAAACAGCTATATTGTGCAATGCCCACTGTCATTGCATTTCACGTACAGGGTAGCTGTAATCGCCGTGGTTTTCAATAGGGACGATAGCTAAGGGAAAATGAAATATGAAGTATTTACCTTGTTGATTCATTCAAGGGTTTCATGATCTCTTTGCTGCAGGCTTGCACCATACCTGTGTAAAATAATGTCTCTCATCACTTAGCAGCAGCCAAGAATGGAGTTGCCATTTTTAAGGAGACAGGAAAATTATTTCAACAGCAGCCAAGAATGGATTTGCCATTTTTAAGGAGACAGGAAAATTATTTCAAACAGAAAATTATCTGTGACATGTCCTAGAGAAAATAAACATCGTTCTGCATGAGTGTAACTTACTGAACTACCTACATTAATATGAAATTCTGAATTTTAAAGTAATTGACATAGAAATGACTAGGGTCTTATCTTTTGGATAAATCACTTTGTTAATAGATGTGACATTGATCACTATTAAGGTTGCGTTTTGAAACACAGAGTCATGCAGTGCAATGAGAGAAATCGGGAATCTGGAGAGATGATCAACTTCGCCAATTTTGCTGCAATACTACTGACAGGATACTTATCTCATTATTCAGTACATACCATATAAAAATATTTTTCCAGTGGGCCTTGGACAAAGCTTTACTGTATGAATTCCCAAGCCTCATCGTTGTCTTTATCTCTGCAATGCTATTGACAGAATAACCATCTCACAGTTCAGTTCTACCATAAAAGAGTTTTTGCTTTTCCAGTAGGCCATGGACAGTTTTTCTGGATGAATTAACAGGTCTCATCATTATATGCAAATGTATCATTCTAGTCAACCAGTTTTTGCTTTTCCAGTAGGCCATGGACAGTTTTTCTGGATGAATTAACAGGTCTCATCATTATATGCAAATGTATCATTCTAGTCAACCAAGTGCTGCAATGCTACTGACAAAATACTCATCTCATTGCTTAGTGCATACCATATATGAGTTCTTCCAGTATTCCCTGGTAAAGCTAATTGGATCAACTCGCAAACCTCTACCATTATATCGAAATGCTCTTCTTTGTATGGATGAATTGCCAAGCCTCTTAATTTCCCATAGATTGAACGTTTGTATCCCAACAGTACATACCATATAAGAGTTATTTTGAATAGATTGAATGTATGTAGCTCTACAGTGCACGGACCTACCAGATGAATTCCCACGCCTTATCATTATGTGCTAATGCCCATCCAACACTCATCATTATGTGCAAATGTTCTTGGACTTCTGTATTCAGATCTGGCAGTTCTGGTATCCTCCGACCTAATGAGGATGTTAAGCTTCGCTAATTTGTCAGAAATCAGTAGGCAAATAATGAATATGCAATATCCATTGCTAGAGGCGTTTCTTGGTAGATGTATTCTTTTAGGTACGTTTCAGTAGATTTTTATAATCTTCTAATTATAAATGGAAGAATTGCTCATGGAATTGAAGATACACTTGAGAGTATTTGGGTTTAGGGTTTAGACAATCAAGTATAAGCTCTTCAGGAAAATCTTCGCTGTGAAACTGCCGAGTCATATTGCCTTCGGAAATTTCTTGCCAAGGCTAGAAAGAACCGGAAGGAAACCCAATATTGTTCTC
>CM076576.1:89101954-89234756 GCA_034641835.2 Pinus albicaulis
CTTCTTTGTTCCCTCATGAACTTATTGCAGGATCTAGTGGAGAAAGAGCAAAAGGATATGCTTAGAAGCATCAAAGAAATGGCGAAGCAAACCTTCTGTATGATTGAGGAAGTCATGTTAAAGTCTAGCCCATGTTTTACCAAAATTCCCTTTTTTTTAGCAGATTTTATGCTTGCACCAGTATAATCACGTTGTAATATACAATAGTGCAAGCAGAAAGTGCCAGCAAAGTAGCGCAGATTAGGTGGTGTAAGCAGATCAGTGCAAGCATGCACCATCCTTGCAATTTGGTAGTTTTTGTGATAAATTTTCTTGAAATTAGTATAAATAATCAAAGAGTCCAGCAAACACTTTTTTCTTGAAACAAACTTTATCTAGCGTAGGAAATGTGATCACATAGAATTGCAGGAAACATCATTACGAATGCCCATAAATGTTTTTAATCTTGCCTTTTGCAAGGGAGCAACAACGCGACAACTGATTTCCTTGCATGAGGACATGCAAGAAGGTCAACATGGGGGGATGTTGGACCTTTGATTTGCCTTACTTTATATCACCTTTTACTCGAAATCACTCATGCTTTTGTTTAGCTTGAATAGTCATTGTCATAGTTTTGTGCATTCTCGGAGATAATAAGTAAGTATTTGCTATTCCTTTGTTTTAATGAGATTTAAACATTAAAGGCATATTTAATAATAGTTTGTGTGTTTGTGGGTTTACAAAGTTGGTTATATGCCTATTCTGATAGAGGCGAAGTTCCTGCACCACACATTCTTGCACTAGTATCGGTAGGGTTCCTATAGAACGCATTCCTGTACCAGCATTGCAAATTAATAAGTCTGCTCAAAATCCACATAATTTCTAAATGGACACATTTGGCTTCGGTTTTTATGCAAATGGAGGTGAATTATGGAAATCCAAGAAAATGGGTTTTTCACAAATATAACCAATTACCCACAACCGAAACCGTTTCTTGAGATTCAAATTATTCCAAAAGTTACGAAGAGATGAAGGTAAATATAGAAATTCCGCGACATGGGTTTTTTTCCCAATATAGGAAATTGAATAATACGCAGGCCATTTTCCAAAATACATAATGGTTGAAGAGATACGAAGGGAACTCTGGAGGCAGTTTGTTAAAATTACCAAATTTTCCAGAGTTCTAGAAAAAAATCCCAGAATTGGAAAATTCGTATTAAATCTCTATTATTTTAATAGGGGAACGGTTGTACTGTTATACTATGCAATTAGAATTGGTTAGGATTCAATCCCCATATTCATTGCAAAGGAAAAACTTGTTTTAATCATTATGAAAGATTATAAAAGGAGGAATGATGCACGTAGAAAAGGGGGGGGGTTGGAGGAGCAACACTACAGTAGTATTGTTGTAACTTTGTTTTGTTGGTATCGCCTGAATCTAGGTTGGACTCTATATTTCATGATGTACTTTGCCTTTGTGAATTAATAGGAAGAAGGAGCTCCACCTCATGCTTTTCAAATCTTATTTGTTCCTTTAAACAAATGAGTCTGATCTGAGTTACTGAGCAGCGTTTCTATTTGAAAGGGAAACACGCTGGTTGGCTAGGGCCCAACCAACCTAGCACGTTTACCCTATTTTATGTTCTTGTAATTTATGTTTATACTGTTAAGTGTGAGTTAATGTTCAACACATGAATTCCTGTTGGAATGAAAGCAGATCCCCAGTGTGAAGTAGTTAGAATTTATTTTCCTGCACTTGATTTCGGATTGGTTTTCTTGCCTGGTCCAAGCAAGAGAAATAACCCTGCACAAGTGCATGTTGGTGTGCTATTCATTTTCTACAGTTCTGTTTGATTGGTTTTTCCCGCCTATTCCAAGCAGGAGAAATAAACCTGCACCAGTGCACGTTGGTGTGCTATTCACTTTTTGCGGTTCTGTTTGATTTGGTTTCCCTTCCTGGTCCAAGCAGGAGAAATAAACCTGGACCAATGCACATTGGTGTGCTATTCATTTCAGCAAGCCTTTCTAGTTTACTTCCCACAATTTTCTTGCTTTCATTAAACACTTTATGATAGGATAAATGATATGGATTGTTTCTTTATTTCTGCACTCTATTAAAATCAGAAATATTCATTTTTATGTGTGCAATTTGATTTCCTAGTATAATAACACTTGCAGTAATTAAACACTTATTTGAAGAATTAAATGCTAAGTGCAAGAAACTCTGATCTGGTGCAAGAACTAGTTTCTTGCCATGGGATCTGAGTGCTTTGAACGTGGAAAAGCTCAAGCCCTTGCATGAAGTAAAAAACCTTTGGTAAAGACACCATTTATACCTCCTGCATAAACCTCTATTCCTGCACTAGTGCAAGCAGACTGTGATAGTGCAAGACAGATTAGTGCAAGAAGGAAATCTCTAAAGAAGCAGGTTTAAGGGCCCATTCTACAAGACTGACAAGTGTCTCTGCTAAATAAAACATAACACATACTCAGTAATTAAAAATTGATCAGTTGGAGTGAATGCCTTTTTATTTTGATTCCTTTGAAGATGCATTCTTTCTTGTTCCATCACTAGATTAGTTTGATGATTTAGTTATCTTTTCTGCAAGCTTTTCTTTAAAGTAGGAATTTCTATCAGGAAAATTCATACCATATTTGGCATTGCCTGTGCTTCATATCTAAGTTTACGAATCCCCCGGGTTAACAATTAAGTGTTGTGGAGTTTGCTTAAGTGCAATTCCTGCACCCAACATTTTGGCGCCATTTCCGGGGAGGCGATTTGATTTGGTAAGAATTTTTTGTTGATGCAATAGGGGTAGGTATTCCTTTATATTTTTGTGTTTTTCTATGCAAGTGTGGTGAGCTTTATTTCAGCCAATAAATTTTAAAACAAATTATCTTTAGGTCCTAATCTTTAACGTTATATCATTTTTAGGGTGTTGTAAGAACCCCGGTTACTAATATTTGTGTGGAGATAGGGACTCTCAATCAACCAGATGGACTTGAAGATGATAAATATGAAGGACCTCTCACAAGCCGTAGCAGCTACTGGGATCTTGACCTCTACTTCTCAGGAAGAGAACATTTTGACAATATTCAAGAACTTGTCCATTTCTCCACCATCACAAGAGGATTTGGAAGTCTCTTTTTATTTCCCTGACCAGTCATCTAAGGATACAAATGAATCATGCACTATAATCAATGGAGAACATCCAATGGAACCTGAGATCGAGGAGTTCTTGACATGTCTATCAGCAGATCCAGAATGTAATTAAGAGACTACTCACCCTACGGAGAACAATCAACATGACATGGAAGAAGAGGATGAGAAGCATGGGCCAAATCAAGAAATGGACCAAGAATACCATGATCATATCGAACATTGGTTCCAAACAATGACTTAAGTGAGGGAGTATTCTTCTCTTTTAAAAATCTTGTTGTCTTATCAAGTACATTGGTTGGTTCTTCATGCTGATGTACACTTTCAAGTTTGTATGATAAATTTGTGCATGAATATATATTTTCACCTGATCCGCACATGGCTTCATTGGAAGTACTCCTATACATAAAAGGAAGTCTTCTGCCTCTTAGGTAAAGTAGGGTAGGTGAATAAAATGCTATTAGGGTTTTTTATTTTTAAAGTGTAGTCAATAAAACTACTTTTGATCCACATTGGTTGTTAACACACACATATGTGACACATCTTGTTGAGTATGATTCACTCTAATACCTCATGATTTTTCAAAGTAACCATGACTAATCACTCTAAGAAGTTGTCATCTGATATATATAATTTCAGTTTCCCTTAGAAGGTACCCTTGGAAACCCCCTATGGAGGACCGCTCTTGTTAAGATCATATTAACCTATTCATGAGGACACTAGAATTATTAATTCAAGGAGTCTTTTAGTCATTATCTGGGATATCTTTAATAAGTATTTAGGGCAGGGGAGCTAGTCAGTAATGATTAGTCATTAAAAAATTTTCACGCCATCCCGTACTCTTAAGGAGTAGATTTGTCTCCCCACTTAATAAGTAACCTTTTAGGTTAATCATAATCAGAGTATACAAAAGATTTAGGGGAGGATATGAGGTCTCGTGATGAGCTGACCTACCACGACCATGAGACCTAGCATGCATGACATTACTACTTCTCGTCACCAAGCCAGAGTAATGGCTTTCAACCGAAAACTTGGAAGACAGGAGGTCTCCTCACGAGCTGACCTGTTCATCCATGTTACTTCTTGTGAGTGGCACTACCATTAGTTGGTTAACAAGCCAGAGTAGTGGCCTTCATCTAAAATTAAAATAAGATAACTCTGAATCTATGCCTAGTAAGTGGGACACAAACATTTCGATGGGTCAAAAGACACCCCTGCCGAGGTTATGGACACCTACGGGCAGTAGGGCTATGTATGTGGTATTAAAATTAATTGCACACTATGATTTGCTTGGATATATTTCTCTTCCCCTAAACTTATCCTTTTTTTTCTTGGACAATGGTTTTAAAGACAATTTGAACATGATGCTTTGAGTTATATCTTTCAAAAATCAAGAATATTTAAGGATGTGGTACCCTTAGTAAAGGTTATTCTTTGTGCTATATTAAGAGGAAATTTAGTTTGAATCCGGATGACAACGAAATTTAGAGTGTTCAATAAAGAGGTTGCTAATTAATATCATAACTCATTTTGACTTTCATGGTATTTAGAATGACGAATTACTCAATGATGACTGCTCACAAGATGTTGGTTGGCAGCAATGTGTATTGATGGTGGTTGCCTCTAACTATGTGCTGCATAATCTAGAAACAAAACAAGGAATTCATTCGGGACAAGGTAACAGGTATGTACCATACTCTTTTGTCTATAATTTCTACATTTTATACCTAATCTTGTTGCATTCTTACAATTGATATTCTCATTAGAATTGTAACATGGTTAGCAGGCAGAACCTTCCCATCCGTTTCTTAAATCCAACTTTACCCTCTTGATGGTACCATTCCTAAACTTCCTTCCCATTCTGAATTTTTCCCTTTTCCCACTTCTTTGTTCCCTCATGAACTTATTGCAGGATCTACTAGAGAAAGAGAAAAAGGATATGCTCAGAAGCATCAAAGAAATGGCAAAGAAAACCTTCCGTATGATTGAGGAAGTCATGTTAAATTCTAGCCCACATTTTACCAAAATTCCTTTTTTTTTAAAGCAGATTTTATGCTTGCACCAGTGCAATCACATTGTAATATACAGTAGTGCAAGTAGAAAAGTGCCAGCAAAGCAGCGCAGTTTAGGTGGTGTAAGTAGATCAGTGCAAGCATGCACCATCCTTGCAATTTGGTATTTTTTGTGATAAATTTTCTTGAAATTAGTATAAATAATCAAAGAGTCCAACAAACACTCTGTTCTTGAAACAAGCTTTATCTAGTGTAGGAAATGTGATCACATAGAATTGCAGGAAACATCATTATGAATGCCCATAAATGTTTTTAATCTTGCCTTTTGCAAGGGAGCAACAACGCGACAGTTGATTTCCTTGCATGAGGACATGCAAGAAGGTCAGCATGGGGGGATGTTGGGCCTTTGTTTTGCCTTGCTTTATATCACCTTTTACTCGAAATCACTCATGATTTTGTTTAGCTTGAATAGTCATTGTCATAGTTTTGTGCATTCTCGGAGATAATAAGTAAGTATTTGCTATTCCTCTGTTTTAATGAGATTTAAACATTAAAGGCATATTTAATAATAGTTTGTGTGTTTGCAGTTTTACAAAGTTGGTTATATGCCTATTCTAATAGAGGCGAAGTTCCTGCACCACACATTCTTGTACTAGTGCCGGTAGGGTTCCTGTAGAACACATTCCTGCACCAGCATTGCAAATTAATAAGTCTGCTCAAAATACACATAATTTCTAAATGGCCAAGTTTGACCTCGGTTTTATGCAAATGGAGGTGAATTATGGAAATTTGACCAAATGGGTTTTTCAAAAATATAACCAATTACCCATAACCAAAACCGTTTCCTGAGATTCAAAGTGTTCCAAAAGTTACGAACAGATGAAGGCAAATAAAGAAATTTTGCGACATGGGTTTTTTCCCTAGTATAGGAAATTGAGTAACAGTTGGGTCTTTTTCCAAAATATGTAATGGTTGAAGAGATACGAAGGGTGCTTTGGAGGCAGTTTTTTAAAATTACCAAAGTTTCTAGAATTCTAGAAAAAAATCCCAGAATTGGAAAATTCGTATTAAATCTCTATTCTTTTAATAGGGGAACGGTTGTATTGTTATACTATGAAATTAGAATTGGTTAGGATTCAATGCCCATATTCCTTGCAGAGGAACAACTTGTTTTAATCATTATGAAATATTATAAAAGGAGGAATGATGCACGTAGAAAAGGGGGGGTTGGAGGAGCGACGCTACAACAGTATTGTTGTAACTTTGTTTTGCTGGTATCGCCCAAATCTGGGCTGGAATCTATATTTCATGATGTAATTTGCATTTTTGAATTAATAGGAAGAAGGAACTCCACCTCATGCTTTTAAAATATTATTTTTTCCTTTAAACAAATGAGTCTGATCTGAGTTACTGAGTAGCGTTTCTATTTGAAAGGGAAACACGCTGGTTGGCTAGGGCCCAGCCAACCCATCACGTTTACCCTATTTTCTGTTCTTGTAATTTATGTGTATACTGTTAAGTGTGAGTTAATGTACGACACATGAATTCCTGTTTGAATGAAAGAGGATCCGCAATGTTAGTAGTTAGAATTTATTTTCTTGCACCTGATTTTGGATTGGTTTTCTCGCCTAGTCCAAGCAGGAAAAATAACCCTGCACCAGTGCACGTTGGTGTGCTATTCATTTTCTGCAGTTCTGTTTGATTGGTTTTTACCGCCTGGTCCAAACAGGAGAAATAAACTTGCACCAGTGCACGTTGGTGTGCTATTCACTTTCTATAGTTCTGTTTGATTTGGTTTCCCCGCCTGGTCCAACTAGGAGAAATAAACCTGCACCAGTGCACGTTGGTGTGCTATTCATTTCAGCAAGCCTTTCTAGTTTAATTCCCGCAATTTTCTTGCTTTCATTAAACAATTTATGACATGATAAATGATATGGATTGTTTCTTTATTTCTGCACTCTGTTAAAATCAGAAACATTCATTTTTATGTGTGAAATTTGATTTCCTAGTATAATAACACTTGCAGCAAATAAACACTTATTTCAAGAATTAAATTATAAGTGCAAGAAAATATGATCTAATGCAAGAATTATTTTCTTGCCAAGTGATCTGAGTGCTTTGAACTTGGAAAAGCTCAAGCCCTTGCATGAAGTAAAAAGCCTTTGGTAAAGACACCATTTATACCTCCTACATAAACCTCTGTTCTTGTACTAGTGCAAGCAGACTGCGATCGTGCATGAGAGATTAGTGCAAGAAGGAAATATCTAAAGAAGAAGGTTTAAGGGCCCATTCTACGAGACTGCCAAGTGTCTCTGCTAAAGAAAAACATAGCACATACTCAGTAATTAAAAATTGATCAGTTGGAGTGATTTCCTTTTTATTTTGATTCCTTTGCAAATCCATTCTTTCTTGTTCTAGCACTAGATTACTTTGATGATTCAGTTATCTTTTCTGCAAGATTTTCTTTAAAGTAGGAATTTCTATCAAGAGAATTCATACCATCTCTGGCATTGCCTGTGCTTCATCTCTAAGTTTACGAATCCCCTAGGTTGACAATTAAGTGTTGAGGAGTTTTCTTAAGTGAAATTCCTACACCCAACACCTTCTTAGCTTGCTTGAGGGACATTTTTTTGTATGGTTGTAGCCGTAAAAATACCCATTCACCTACATCAAATATTCTTTCACTGCAATGTTGATCTGGTTGTTGTTTCATTCGATTCTACGCAAGGAATATTTTAGGGGATAATATTCGCAGGTGGGCTGATTTTCGATGATTTTTCAAAAATAATATTCGTGAATTTCCATTTTCTTTAGAATATGATTTGCCCAAATTTTATAGTATAAGAATATTTTACCTTAGAAATTGCCAAAATGTTATAGTAACTATACAAAATCATTATAAATATGATTATTTCTATAAAAGTATTTCCAATCCTTTTAAAATTTTCATATTAGGGACTCGTAATATTTGCCAAGATTTCTAAACTTTAAGATAAATTTCTATCCTTAAAATTTTCCCTGATTTTGCACCAAAGTGAGGTTATCCTTTAAGAGTTTGAGAACTTGTTATTGATGCTCGACGTGATCTTCCACTGATTTAACCTTATAATTTTCACTTAAAGATGATGTGATGGAGGGTGGATGATATCCATAAAGTTCCAGAAATGGAGTCATTTTTGCTATAGTATGGAAGGAAGTGCTATACCACCATTCAACCAGAGGTAACCACTTGACCCATTGTGTCCGTTTATCAGATACAAAGTAACAAATATATCCTTCCAAACATTTTTTCACTATCTTAGTTTTCCCATCAGATGAGGATGGTTTGATGAGCTATGAGCTAATTGAGTACCCAAAAAAGAAAATAATTCGGTCCAAAAATTTCTTGTAAAAATGAGATCTTTGTTGCTTAAAATAATCTTTGGGTTTCCATGTGGTTTTTTAATTGTTTCCATAAATGTAGTAGCAATTGTACTTGCTTTAAATGGATGATATAATGCACAAAAGTGTGCATACTTGGTAAGTCTATCAACTACCACTATGATGATAGTATTTCCTTCGGACTTGGGTAAACCTGTGATAAAATCCATTGAAACCTCCTCCCAACATTGACTTGGAATGGATAAAGGTTGTAAGAGACCTAGGGTCTTAACTGTCTCAACTTTATTTTGTTGGAAAACCAAACCGTTCTGGCACAAACATTTGAATATTAAATTTAAGTTCATCCCAAAAAATTTATTTCTTGACCTTGTGGTAAGTTTTTAAAAATCCTAAGTGCCCTCCTAAGGGAGAGGTGTGCAATTCCAAAAGAATATTTTGTTTGAGTTGGGAATTCTTCCAAATATATAAGTGATCTTTGTACCATAATGAATCATTTTTCCAGCTAAACTTTTCATATGCACTAGGATCTTTCCGCAACTCTTGAATGAATGCCCACACCTCTTCATCATTATTCCATTCATCCCTTGCTTCGGTTATCTGCTCAGGTTGGACAATATAAATGGGCCAATGGCACAAATAAATTCTTCCACAGATTCCTTATCCTTTATTGAGACTGCATATGCAACAACATTTTTCTCCCCTTTTTTGTAGATGAATTCAAAGTCATAACCCAACATCTTTGAGACCCATTTTTGTTACTCTTCTGAAGATAATATTTGTTCCAAAAAATATTTAAGACTATCATGATCTATTTTTACCTTGAAGTGTCTTCCGATTAGGTAACGTCGCCTTTTATTTAGTGCATGTAGTATTGCCAACATTTCCTTTTCATAAATAGATTTCAATAAATACTTTCCTTTGATTGGACAAATTTCAAAAGCAATGAGTCTTCCTTCTTGCATTATAAATGCACCAATTCCATTTTCCGAGGCATCACATTTGACAATAAAGGTTTTTGTGCAGTTTGGCATAACTAAGACCGTTGCTCGGAAAATTTCTTCCTTAAGATGTTCAAAGGCCTTAGTTGCTTATGGAGTCCAAGAAAATGCATCTTTCTTTAGTAATTATGTTAGAGGTGTCGATATTCTCCCATAATTCTTAACAAAATTGTGATAATACCCTGTTAACCCCAGAAATCCTTGAAGATGCTTTATGGTTGTAGGGATTTTCCATTCCTTAATGGATTTAATTTTATTAGGGTCTACCTTAACACCCTCATGAGATATAATATGACCTAAATATCCCACCTCTTGTACTCCAAAGAAACATTTGTAGGTTTTTTCATGTAATTGTTTCTCCTCCAATAGTTTGAGAACCATGTCAACATGTTTAACATGATCCTTCCAAGACTTGTTGTAGATTAGAATATAATCAAAAAATACTAACACGGATTTTCTAAGGAAGGGTTTGAAAATGGAATTCATTAAACCTTGAAATGTGGAAGGTGCATTAGTAAGGCCAAAAGGCATGAACAAAAATTCACAATGACCCTCATAAGTTCTGAATGTTGTTTTCAAAATGTCTTCAGTCTTCATTCTAATTTTATGATATCTAGAATGAAGATAAAGCTTGGTGAAGTAAATTGCTCCATGTAATTCATCCAATAATTCATGAATTACGGGGATGGGAAAATTATCTTTAATAATAAGCTTGTTTATCTCCCTATAATCCTGACACATATTCCATGATCCATCCTTCTTGTGAAGCAATACTATTGAGGTAGAGGAAGTACTTTGACTAGGTTGAATTATACCAGCCTCTAGCATTTCAACAACCATATGTTCAATATCACTCTTTTGGGCATAAGGATATATGTAAGGCTTGATGTTTGGTGGAACACTTCCTATAATCAAATCAATAACATGATCATGGTCACAAATAGGTAGGAGCCCTTTGGGAGTTTCAAACACATTGGAATGATTTTCCAAGGGTTTTTGGAGATCCGGAGAAATAGATGATTTTTATGTTTGAACCTATAGTGAGTATAATTTTGCATTTACACCTCATTTTTATTTCTTCAGAAGCTTTGTTATAACATTAGATTTTATTATATTTCCCAGCTTCCCTGCGATACCCCGTAATTCAACTTCCTTTCCATCCCAAAAAAAATTCAAGAAAAGTTCTTCAAAATTAAAAGTTATCATGCCCAAATATTGTAACCATTGAACTCCTAGAACAACATTAGCACTGTTGGGTCACGGAAAAGTTACGTTTTACCCTCATGATTTACTTGATTTATTATTAACTTTCATATGTTTTCCTTCATTTTGGGAGTAAATATGGAAGAATTCATTATAAATAAAGGGTAAAACTAATTACCAATAAATTATGTAATTATGAAGGGAAAAGGCTAACTTCTGCTATTTTTAGGTGCAGGAAATCCAAATAGATTAACTGTTGTCCAAACGATTGAACAACACTGACTAGAAAAATGAAAATGATCTCGTTTCTATTTGTACATGCCAACAACAATCAAGGAGGGCCTCACTCATTTGATGACACAGACTGTTAGACAACCGCGAAATCCTCTAGATCTCGTGATCCTAAGGATTCACCTTTATCTATTCTATTTCTCTGTAAAGATATAAAGGATCAATAGATTAAATAGAACAGGAGTTGATTATTCACTTTGTTGTAATTGTATTTTGTTTGTAAATCGTCTGAACAGAAACTTTCTCTCTCTGCGATGTTGTACTCTAACTGTTAAATTTAATAAAAGAGATACTAGCTTTTCCATAATCGTTTTCTGAAACTCATCCGGTAGAGACTTCTGGAGATCTTGGGCCCTTTCACTGGGAGTTCTATTGATGTCTTGTTTTATACTCTTATTTCCATATTTTATAATTAATCATTTCTGTGTTTTCTAGAATTCATAATCGATTCGAATTTAATTAGCATAGAGTGGTTTTCATCTTATTGAATTGAAGTCTTAATTGTTTTCATTTGTTTCATGAATGTTTTTTCTCACAATTTATTTGAATAAACAGATTTTTGTTCATTCAGAGTGAGTTTGCTAGTTGATTAGCCATTAAGAATTTCAATTGCAGAATGTGACTGCGTTACTTGCTATTCAGTTACTACAGTATTCCCTGCCTGATTAACAAATTGTTGTAGATGTTAACGGATTGATGTATATGTTAGTCTGTAATTCTAATTTAGTGTGAATTCCTTTAATTTTGTATTTCCATCTACTTCATAGAACAGAGTGGAATTAAGTTGAGTTAATTGCTTCAAGTTATTTAATGATTTTTTTTATTTCCTTGATTGAACTTTGAGAATTAGATTTTTCTTCTGCAATGATTTCGATTTAATGACCTCTAGTTTCACTTTCATATACTGTATTGAACAATCTTGAAATAAAAATACTTACCCTGGGTTGATGATTAATGTAGGCATCAAGATTTTTTTTGAATAGACATCTTAGTGACCCAACATTTTGACGTCGTTTCTGTGGAGAGTGTTTACAAGTGATGTTTTTATTTTTCTTTTGCTGAAGAAGAATTGGGTATTAAAAATGGAAGGTAAGAACGTGCGTACTAGTAAGAAAAACACTTGCCCATTGTCCCACTTTTCAGCAAAAATATAGAGGTTGAATATAAGTAGGTTTTTATGAATGACTAGAAAGAAAAATATAGAAACAAATTTGAACCCTCCATCCAAATCCACGAAACCCAAGGGACTAGTGACCCTTGGAAGAACAATATTCATAGAAGAAATCATAAGAAAAGTTGAATCTAAGGCATCTGTAGGACCCAAAATCATTTCTCAAAAGAGTCCTACTATAATCCCTCAAGCAACAGGCTCACCATCTACAGCTTACACTGAGATCCATAGTGAAATGAAAGAGTCAGAACCAAGCTTTTAGATAATGGAACATATAAATCCCGACCCTTCGGAAGAGGGAAATTCTTGCAACTTGCAAGAAGGAGAGGGAGAAACCAGTGGTGTTGTGGAAACACATTTAAAATCTACAGAGCCTGAATCTCCTAAAATCTTGGTTGACGAGGAAACACCCAACATCCCAGACCGTGGTAGTACTGTAAGACCTTTTCCAAAACTGACTTCTAGACCAGCTCAAATTATTCTCCAAGCCCAGGAAATCCCTGAAGGTTATTGGCACATATTTGATCAGATGGCGCACAATCAACCCCAGGGACAAACATCAACATTGGAGTACCCCATTGTTGACCCGGTTGTAAATGCCCCTATGAAAGCTATTCCGTTACAAAATATCCCCACCTTTCATGGACTGACTTTGGAAGATTCAGATGCATTACTATTTGAATTTTATGTTTTATGTAGGGGATATGATTACACCATTGACCCTAAAAAATAAAACTGTTCCAATCTACATTGAAAGGGGCATCTCTACGTTGGTTTATGGGGCTCGGTGGGGGAACAATTAATAATTGGGATCAAATCAAAAACTCTTTTCTTGATAAATACCAATATTACTTCCGGAATAGAGAATTAAAAGATGAAATATTCAACATGACTGCAAAATATAACGAGACATTAGAAGAATATGTTGAACGATTCCAATATAATTTGCATAGGTCCCCGTATAGTGCATTGTCTAAATATGTCTTAAAAGAAAAAATTATTAAAGGAATGAAAGATGAATGGATAGAAAAATTAAATCTAATGAGGAAAGGAGACATATATTAGGAAAATTACGACAATATTATTTCATTGTGTGTCAGGTGCTCTAGAGGCAGCACGCAGATGAGACTAGTAGGACGAGATTCAATTGTTAGAAATAACAGGACTTCAAGTGGCAGCGTAACACAAACAAAAATCGGTAATATTTTGGAATATTTCAAGAATGAAATCTTGGGTACCCTTACGACACAATTAGATGTCCTGCAGGCCAAGCAGAAACATGCATTAGCGAGACAAAACTTGCCTGTCTTTTGCCCACGTTATCGAAAGAAGCACAACCAGCGAGAATGCCCATTGGACATGGTCCAAAAATGCGCCATCTGTACCAAAGACTACGCCACTGAACAATGCCCGTCACTACCAAGGTTGAAAGCAGTATTCAAAGAAGCAAAGGAGGAAGTCGAACTAGTATGTTTAATGAATCAACATAGTCAGTGGCAAGCTCAAACTATAGGTATGTCACAAGATCCATCTTAGTTCTTTTCTTCTTTGCAATTTAATCAACAACAAAACCCTGGGCTAGCATGGAAAAATCAACCACCTTTTTCTACCTGGCCATCCCAACCATTCTTCATGCCCCCTTGGCCAAATCAATCCTTTCCAGGAAGAAGTTGGCCAAATTCTTCTTTCTCTCCTCAATTTTGGTAGAACAATCCATATTCATCCCAGTGGTCTGCCTCTACCTCACAAAACACCAATTGGTCCCAAAACTGGCAGTCACCCTTGGGAATAACCAATTCACCTATGGGAACGGGTCCTCAACCTCAACCCACATTACTGGCTGCATACACGGTAGCACAGAATTCTCAACCTCTGATACACCCTCAACTGCCAGCTCAACCGAACCCGAATCCCAACAATAGACCAATGCAGTTGATCCAAATCATTGAAAATCCAGACCTCGAGACCGAGAAAAAAGAATGCAGTGAACTTAGGCTGAGATATGGATGTGTTATTAGCCCGGGGGAAGTCACAAATCCATAAAAAGACAAATCAAAACCCCCAACCAAAATTAATCCATCAACAGTAATGAATAAAGAAATAAGACATGAAGAAGGCACAAGTGAACAAAAAGACTTCGAGAAACTTGTTAGTGTTTCTCCTCCGTTCCCCGAAAGATTAGTGATACCTAAACCAATTATCTATCTAGACTTTGATCTTTTGGGGGAATTTCAAAATCTTTGTATTACAATTCCTCTCCTCCAGGACATTCAAGACATACCTATCTATGCTAAGACAATTAAAGAACTATGTACAAAAAAACCTGTGAGGAAAAAAAAAACTTCGCCAACTTTCCATGTCGTGGGAACCTTGTCTGATCTACTATTGGGCAGGAACACCTATAAAGTATGAAGATCCAGGGAGTCCTATAATCACAGTCCAAATCTATGGCTTCTCTTTCCCAAACACGCTAGTCAACTTGGGCGCAACCATTAAAATTTTGACTTGTGAAACTCTTGGCATCACTGCTTTAGAACCAACCTCCAACTTGTTGGAACTTGCTGATCGATCAGTTGTCAAACAAGAAGGAACCTTGCAATATATCATGGTTTCTGTTAATTCATGGGAGTACCCGGTAGATTTTATAGTCATAAATCCAAAAATCTGACTGGAGAGACATCCATTGAGTTTGGGTCGACCTTGGTTGGCCATAGCTGATGTTTACATAGGCTGACGTATAGACAACATGACCATTGCTAAAGGGGAGGCTATAAAAAATATTTTTCTATATCCGCCAACCAAACCAAGTCTTCCCATGGTAAAACTTCACAAACACCTGCCATCATACCTGGAAGAAAAAATTCGTTCACCACTTACAATAGCTGAGGCACTTGAATTCAAAGATCAGGCCGAAGATGACATAATCAATAATTTTATCAATCAACCAACTGCTGCAAAAAATGAAAAATGCAAAATGCTAAAATCAATCTTGGATAATGAGGCACTTGAATACCCTTTTAAGGATAACGATGACCAACACATACCCACAACTGCCATTCACAATAGAAAACCTATCGAAATTGAACCAGGAAAATGTTTCAACATCAATGACAATCTGAACGAGGACCAACAGAAGAAGCTTATTAAAGTCTTACAGAAATATAAAGGAGCCTTTTCTTGGGACTATTCAGACATGAAGGGCATAGATCCCCAACTATGTACCCATCATATTTACATCGAAAAATATTTTCATCCCATTGGGAAACCTCAACGGAGATTGAACCCGCACCTTAAAGATATTGTGAAGGAGGAATTACAGAAATTGCTAGATGCGAACTTTATTTATCCCATTTCGGATAGAAAATGGGTCTCTTCGTTGGTGGTTGTCCCTAAGAAAAATGGAAAGTGGAAGATTTGTGTGGATTACAGGGAATTGAACAAATCCACGCAAAAGGATCACTTCCCTCTTCCGTTCATCGATCAGGTCCTTAATACATTGGCAGGGAAACGATTTTTCTCATTTCTCAATGATTTCAATGGATATAATCAGATTCAAATTGCCCCTGAAGACCGGGAAAAAACCACGTTTACCTGCCAATGGGGTACATTTACTTATAGAGTATTACCCTTCGGCTTATGTAACACCCCAACCACATTACAGAGGTATATACTCGTTATTTTCGTAGATCTGATAAATGAAGGTTTTGAAGTTTATATGGATGACTTCACCCCATATGGGGAAGATTTTGAAAAATCATTGTAGACATTGGAAAAAGTGTTGGAACGATGTATTTCCACTTGGCTATGTTTGAGCAATGAAAAGTGTCACATGATGATGACAGAAGGCATGATCCTAGGAGACTACATCTCCGCGGCTGGAATACGGGTAGATCCGGAAAATATAAAAGTAATTCTCTTACTATCCACACCCTGTACTCAGACGGAGGTACGTAGTTTCCTTGGGTACATAGGATATTACCGTAGGTTCATAAATAATTTTTCACAAATTTTTGCGCCTCTATATGCTTTAACTGTAAATGTTGAATTCAGATGGTCTGAAAAATTTGACATTTATTTTATAGATTTAAAGAGGTTAGTCTCAACTACACCAGTATTGCATGATCCCAATTGGGAAATACCATTTCATATTTCATCAGACGCATCAGACACAGTGATAGGAGTTGTTCTCAGTCAAGAAGAAGATAAAAATCCCTACGCTATCTATTATATCATAAAAAATCTCACCCCTGCTGAGCTAAATTATACAGCCACAGAAAAGGAATTATTAGCAATCATATATGCCATAAATAAATTTAGACACTATATAACTGGCTATCAAGTATTTCTATATACTGATCATTCTGCCATTAGGTACTTAGCTAATAAACAATTACAAATGGGAGAGTGACTCTTTGGCTTTTACTTTTGCAGGAGTTTGATATCACTATTAAAGACCGTCTAGGAAAGGAGAATTTGGTCGCATATTTTTTATCTTGGGTTCCAAAGGTAAATGATCCGCTAGCAGTGGAGGACCAGTTTCCTGATGAACACTTGTTTGCTATAACAATGAAATCACCGTGGTATACAGACGTGGAAAATTACCTCGCAGTAGGAAAACTGCCTAGACATTTGATAGCAAAAGAAAGGAAGTTGATTTTCCAACACAATGCCCTCTTTTCCTGGATTGGTGTGTATCTCTTCCATACAAGACCTAATATGCACATATGCATATGTATCTGGGAAGATGAAGTTTTTGACATCCCAAGGGCCTGCCACGATGAAACTTGTGGTGGACACTTTGTAGACTACATAAATGGGCCCACTATTTTTAAGAATGCTAAGAAATATGTGTAGGCCTGCGATAGCTGGCAAAGAATGGGACACCCAGGTGAATCTGATGAAATGCCCCTACAACTATAATTGGTGATAGAACCTTTTGAAAGGTGGGCATTGGATTTTGTTGGTCCATTATGTAAGGTCCCTGTAATTTTTCAGATTGGCAAGACCAAAATAACAAGGGTAACATCAAACCAACTTTGGAGTCCTATGACCTAGCCTTCCTGGAATCAGAGAGGGCTCTCTCTATATTTGTATAAAATATATGACATGATTGATTTAGGATGCTGATTTTAGGCTAGTTAAAGTGATAGGGTGTGTTTCTTTTGTTTTGTTTGGTTGGATTGCTTGTCAAGAAGAACAGATAGAGTAAGAGAAATTCAAACCATTGGGCTATGGGGTCTGTGAAAGGCTTGAAAAGTACAACAATAAATCAAGGGTGTTTCATAGG
This sequence comes from Pinus albicaulis, assembly GCA_034641835.2. Taxonomy (NCBI): domain Eukaryota; kingdom Viridiplantae; phylum Streptophyta; class Pinopsida; order Pinales; family Pinaceae; genus Pinus; species Pinus albicaulis. Next base: position 89,119,437 of record CM076576.1, read on the forward strand.
GAAATTTAACAAAGCCAAATGGATCTTAATAGCTTATGTGGGCGTGAAATGAACATTAAGTTGTGCGTTTAGTAGGTTTAAAGGGCCATTAAGAATCCTTTAACATATACTAGACCAAGAAGAGTCTTTAAGATCAATATGCTTAAGAAAGAACCAAAGGACAGGGCACACCATAAACTTCTTTAGCCTATATTTATCAAGTAAACTTTGAGACAACAATCCAGCAAACCCTAGAGAGCAGGGAACTCCTAAATTCTCTATCTATTCACTTTCAGAGAAAGAAAACATCTAAGATAACAAGCAAGTGATGATTAAAGAGCAGGGAACTCCTAAATTCCTCAATCAAACTATAAAATACCTTCAAAGTGACTATTCAAGATAGAATAAAGGATAGGGAAAACCATAAACTTCTTTAGCCTAAACCCTAGTAAGCAAAATTCAAAGAAAAGCCTTAAAAACAATGTTTCAAGCTACACCAAATGATAGGAAATACCATAAAATTCTTCGGTTTGACCCTTTTAAATCATTCAAGACAAAAAGCTAGGTGTAATTAGAAAGAAATTAATAATTCTCCACTCAGACCTAGTAGAGGAAAACATTTGAGCAACAAAAAGAAGATAGACTTAAGGTACCTCTAACAGCATATATTAACCTAAATTCTCTATTCTATTCCAAGAGAAAAGATGAAAAATATGGAGAACAAAAGGAAAAAAATGTAATATAAGAACAACATCACCATTTAACAAAGTTCATGAATCCTATGAATGTGCTTGCTCCATTAACATTCAGTCCAAAACCGTTACAAAGCTCCAAAGACAACTTCTTCACAACTCAAAATCTATGTAATATTCAACTCAAAAATCAACTAACAAAAACTATGAATCATACATGCAGTATTTATCTGTAAAATGAGGAGGTAAACCCTAGCTAGGGTTTCAAATGTAATTTATTACATATTTAATGCATTTTGACCTTTGAGACCATGCAAGGCCTAAGGAAAAATATCTAAAACTCATTCATTGCAATAATAAATTCTAACATAACTATTATCACTCAGTAAGTTCTCTAGGTTCAAGAGAGAACTCACTGAGGTAACCACAAACCTACTTCACACTCTAGGATCTAGCCTTCCTAGGGTTCAGAAAGGGCTCTCTCTTTAAAGTTTAACTTTGTTTTAATTTGTGAATATTAGGCTAGTTATGAAAGTACAATTTGGTTTTGGTTTAAAGGGTTTGCTAGGAAAAAATCACTTGGAGGTAAGATAGAGAGAAATCTACTTGTCCATTGGGCTATGGGGTCTAAATCAAGCTCGCAACACTATAAATCAAGGCCAAAAAGGTACAAATATATTTAGGGAAAGATAGATAACCCTCAGAGATTTTGGAAAGTGGTTTTTTGTGAGGTGGTATGATCGGGATAAAGGGCGCTTAAGTATCCTTTGATCTAGAAAATGGAAGTAGAAGGTAGAGGTCAAGTGGGAGAAGGAGCAATTAAGGGTTCCTTGCACTGAAAATCAGAAGAAAACATTAAAATGAAAACTAGTTAAACACATGGAGAACTTGAATAATCGTGTAGTAATACTCCTAGTTACACATTTAGATAGAAAAAACATAAAATGAATGCATGAAACTTAGAAAAGGAAACAATGACAAGTAGGAAGTACATCACTCATCAGCTTATCACAGGGATCCTGAATTATGATGCCAATCAGCTTGTCCAGTCTGCTACTTAGAATTTGAACACACAATAGCCTCCAATGTTAAAAAAAAATGTCTATAGTAAGTCCAACAATTTTATTCCACCCAAAATACTTCAAAGGGTGAAGTATTTATACAAATTCTAAACTAGAATATCTTGAAAAAATATCAAGATTGTTTTAGAAATATCTCCAATTGTTTTACATAAATATAACTTAAGTAAAGGACACTAAAAAATAACACATATATTTGGCACTATTTTTTATGGATAGGTGATGACAAAGAGTATAGTTCGAATTTTATCTCAACTCTTAGTTGATGATGAGGCGTCCAAGTCACTAACTGTCTCCTTTCTTTGTGCATTCTGCTCCAGCAATTCTGCAAACTTGGGGTCCAATGATACCTTGGTATTTCTCAATATGAAATAGATATGTAAAAAGTGAAAGAGGTTATTGTAGATAAATATTGTTGTTAGATAAAAGTCGCTCGGTTACCTAAAATTCGGCTCCATATGGTCACAATAATCTCTGCAAAAAGATGTGTAAAACAAAGTTTTACAGAGTCTGAATAATAGGCTATAAATATGCGCGTGTATCTGTCATTATGTAATACCTGTGAAAAACATGAGATAGGTTTCTGTAGAGGGGTCCCTTAAGAACAAAAACCTCCTTCAGTTTTGTAAGATGTATTTCTTCTTGGCCACAATTTTCTCTTCAAAATGATGACTTAACAGGAAGTTTATGCAAAAAGTGCTTTCCAATATTGTTTAATATTTCCCAACCCATAATGGTTGTTAGAAATGTGAGAGAGGTTTTTTTAGTTGGAAACCTTCAGAACATAAAACTCCTTCATTTTTGAAAAATTAATCTTGGATTGTCCAGAATAGTTTCTGCAAAACAATGACTTAAACAGGAAATTCCTGCAAAAATGTCCCTTCTTGCTCTATTTTCATCTTTTAACCTTTTTGTTCTTTTAACTGTTTTTAATTTCACTTTGGATAAATTTCATTGTTGGTGAAAGTATTTCACTATATATATTTAACCATTACTGCCTCTGTTTTTACTTTTACTGTTTTACCTTGACTGCTTTGTAACTTTGTTTAACTTTCACTCTGACTTTTACCTGATACACTTTAACTTTGATGCTCTTTGACTGTTCTGTTTTCACTGTCATTGTGAATTATGATTTCACTTTTACCATTAAATGTGCACATTTCATCATTCTGATCTCTCTCTGACTTGATTTTATTCTTTCTTTGTATACAAATTGTTTGTTGAATGAAGCTTTTGAATTAAAATCTGAGAATTGGAGCAAAAATTTTTGTCAACTAGTATTGACACTGTTGGTCCAATTTCATATTCTGATAATAACCTACAAAAATCAAACAATTTGTTAATGAAACAAAATTCTACAAGGAGGTGATTGAAGGCTTTTGACTGGTTTTAAACAAGAAACAAGGCTTTCCTGAGTCTCTTACTGAGAAATTGGGTTGAAAGTCTTTTGAAATGGGTCACAAAGGCTTAGGATACCTGCAGAGGTTTTCTGGCTTGTTTCAAAGCTTGAAATAGACCATTAAACTATGAAAACTCTCAATTTCTTCTCAAAATAGCGTGCAACAGAAAAAAATAGTTTTTGGAAAAATTTGACAGGGTCTGGCCTATTTTTTGGGCTTTTTGGCAGTTTCTTTCAATTGATTTTGAACTCTAACAAGATTTGTTTTTTTATTGAAGGTCTTTCAAATCAATAATAGGCTTAATTTTTCGAGAAATACTTGTTATAAGTAGGTACAGGTCTTTAGAAATGTCTCTGAGGATTTATCACAGGTTCTGTGGTATCTTTTCTCGTTTCCGGAGCAATTCAGGGCTTCTCGGTGATCTTCAATGGTAAATACAGTCTTTACACTAGTTTTGGGCATAAAAATCATGTACAGGCTTCTTTTCTCTGAGTCAGAATAGCCAATACAGTTAATGTGTGTAGAATAAATGAATAACAGTGCATTCTCATGGTTTATGGGGCGACTTAGGTTACATTTACTTTCAATTAGTGACCGTCGAATCGGGCGGGAGGTGGTTTCGGGTTTTAAACGCAAAAATCCAGAAAGTGGTTAGCGCGCGGGGTTACGGTTGTAAGTTGTTTTATTCAAAATGCACGCGATCCAATCGATGGAGGCCACATGGAGGGGAGGAGTTTTCATGAAACCACCTATTTCGCGTGCATTTTGGAGCTCGGGTGCTCGGGCATGTTTTCAATGCGAGATTGCGTTTCAACAGTCATATGAGAAGGATAAAAGCGAAGGGCTGAGATTGCTATGGGAGTTGCACTGAATGAGAAGGTGTGGGACCAGGGCTTTCATAATGCATGTGTATAGGTAAAAGATAGGTCTAAACCTTTATGAAATATATGTGAGTAAAAGTTTGATTATATAAAGAGGCGGGGTTTTATTCATACGGGGCGAGGGTTTAGTATTTATGAAAACATTGGTTTATTTCAAAGACTTGGGTTATAAAGTATGCCGCGGGGGGGTGGGGGGGGGTTGTTTTATGTATAAGGGAATAAATATTTTGAACTTTATAAATATTTTTTTTGATTCAAAACTTTGGAATAATGGTTATAAGCGGGGTTTAATACGTTTTATTCAAAACATTTGTAAGATGTCTTAATAAAAACATAATTGTCGTGATTTATTTTATGATTTAGTATTTAAACCTTTTTTGAATAGTTTAAAGACCATAGGGGTGAGATATTTATTTAAGATAGTTTACAACAAAGGGTGTATAATTTGGGTTTTTAATTTAGCACATGGATAATAAACTTTGGTCTAAATCATTGTAATAGTGGGTTTTTTGGGGTATTTTAAATATAGGGAATTAATAAGTAGGATAGGGTATTTCTTAGGGATTTAATAAAGTATGTTAAAAGTTAATATGAAAGGGTAGTGTAATGTAAAACAAAATACATAAAATCTTTAAGTAAAGTGTAAAAAGTAAAGAATTGCTCATCTTTATATTATTTCACCAATACTTAGGATAAATGTAGTTTTGAGGGTTTCATGAATGCGTCTGAAGGGATGAAGTTAATCATATGGGATTTTAACCTTCGGTAAGTAAGAATGTGTCTTTACTTAGGAAAAGGGGTTTTTACTGTATGAATAAAGGATGAATAATGATAAATGTGGATTTAACATAAGAACTCAATATTTTCAACTTAACCGGTCATCAAGCCTTGGGTTTAGTCCCAACAAAAGTCAGAGAAATGCCCTGAGCTTGTTTGACTGATAGCCTAGAAAACTGAATACCTATAGGGGAGGGGAAATTAGTGTTTTTTCCTGGTGAAACTTTATTACATGCTTCCTAAACTACTTCCTACTTACCCAACCTCATTCTAACATTTTTTCTTCATTTGGTAGGTGCATTTAGGCTTGCAACCTTAAAACATTTATTCTTTTAAAACATAAAACTATCTAGATCTACCTTATTTCATCCGAGGGCTCAGATTAAACTGTTGAGCTCCTCATTATTCTGTACCTATCTATTGATTTGTCATGTTTAAACTATTTGACAAATATTTATTCACTATCTAAAACATGAAATTGAAAACATGATAAGTTAAGATTAAACATTAACTTATCATGGATTATGGCATTTATTGACACTTTGCCCATAATCATTTATTTTGCAGAAAAGTAAAAAGTACTGGCATTTGGTCTTGCTCACTTTCAGGTTTTATTTTCATCTTTTTTCTTTTTGGGGTCTATATTTTTCAAGTCCTTTGATCTTTCTTTTAGGAATTTTTACCCTCTTATTGATTATTATTATTATTTTTTCGAAATATGGGAAAACAACTTGCAGAAAGCAAGGTATGTACATATTTTACAAGACTATCATAGTCAATTTAAAATTATGAATCCTATATTTATAGGACCCTAACAATAAACACTGAGCTAATTTTGGAAAAATTTTGATTCTAAGGCTTCAAAATATCTTTTTCAATAACTCCTGGTAAGGGCGCAACTCCAAGGTATAGGGGCGCAACACAAAGACTGAGAAAATGGCCTGTTTTGCAGCTAACGTTTGGAGGCCTTCCCGGTGTCCAAATGAGCTCCATGATGGCTCATTGGAAAGGTCTCTGAGTCTAATTTCCAAATTTGATTTCACTTTTCAGAATAGTGCCCATTTGACTTATCAAAAATCACTTCTCCCAAGACTTCTAAACGCGCAGCACCAATGCCAAAAAGAGGGCAAAGAGGTGACTTTTTGGTAGTGTTTGGCCTTTTTGAGGGACCAGTTTTGCTCCAAATGTTCTAAAAATTTATGAGGTTGATGACCAAATCACTAGGAACATGAGGATACTAACCATTTTTCATTTGAGTGCCCCAAAAATGAGCACAACGCTAGTGGCGCTATGTATTTGGCCCAATTTCTACAAGTCAAATTGTCAAAAATTCAAAATGTGCAAAAAGGTGCAAAAATCATAATTTAGCTTGTTGATTAAGATTTAGAGGCTTGGAGGGACACATCAGCAAGGATATTAAGCTTCCTTTTCTCTTTTTCCTCAGTCAAAGCTCAAATATTTTCATGGGTTCGTTTGAGCTTGGCCCTTGCAATCCTGTTTCTCATGGCATAATGTCTTGTCATCTTCCTCTGAAGGTCAGTGTCTCTATTTTCCTTCTCTATTTGACCCTCTAGATGTAAATTTCCCCTCTCAAGCTAAGATTCTAATCCTTGCTAATTTCTATGGCAAGCAACTCAGTTGGAGTGAGTTGCTCTGCCAATTCTGCCTCTTTTTGCCTTTCCCAAGCTAAAGCCCTCTTCAGCCCAATGGTATTTGGCCTTTTTCTAGTAAGCTGATATTCCTCATAATCACTATCATAAGAAGTGTCCAAGGTCTCATCTAGCAAAGCCTTGGCCTTTCCGGCCTCTTTTTGAGCTCTGATTGCCCTGATCTCACTGATAGCCTGCTTTGTCTTCAACTGTTGATTCTCTAGCTCAAAAAAATTAATCACATTATTTGCCCTACCAAGATTAGCTTGAAGCTCACTAGTCTTGGCATCCTTGATTTTGATCAACATATTTGTAATCCTCTCCTCATCCTCATCATCAAGGTCAATCAGCTAAAACTCCTGTTTATTTTCATGTTTATCCTCCTCTTCAACAATGACATGCTCTGTAACCTTTTCCTTGCCTTTATCAACCCGTTTTTATGATGAAGAAGGCATGGCCCCTTTCACCTTAGGTGAAGCAAACACATGCATGTGGCCTCTCTGATAGGTCAAAGGAAAAGGCTCAATATCATGCATTTTAGTGCTAGCTGTCCCAATATCTCTTTCACTACTTGAGGCTCTGGTATCAAGAGATGACGGTGAAGGATTGTGAAAAGGTGATGAGGGAGGATCAACATGAGGTGAATGGATGTGAGTGGATGGTGATTCATGAGCAGTGGGATGTGATGGAGAAGTAGGAATGGGAGGATGAGATGAGGAAGGGATATTCTACTCATGATGAATAGGTGGAGTGATAAAAACCTCATTTGCAATGAAGGTATCCCATGGAATGTTTTTCTACTGGAGTTGATGCATGACCACCATGTTGATAAGTGAATGATGAAATAGGCTTTGCATTTTCTGATTGTAATCTCTATTTTGCAAAATCTAGGCCATTTTTTCAATGCTACAGAAAATATAATATGGTATATGCAACATCCTAACTCTAGTGAAATGCATAAGAAGATGGGTATGGTATGAGTAGAGGCGGGAACAACTTCCCTCACAAGTGAAATACATAATTATTATCCTCATCATGGGTGCATATCTATCAAGAAGATGAGAAAAGGGAAGATGGACTTGTGGTGTTATTTATACCTAGGTTTGAGGTATGGTTCAAAATAACTCATGTTTAGGTTTTCTTGTTTGAACCACTTCTCTCCCACACTAGGTATCCATGTAGCAGCTTCAATGGAATCAATGGACATCTCAAATGTAACCCTAGAAAGATTGAACTTCTTGTCATGTAGATTGATGATGAATAGTCTTGTCAGCTTCGGGTGATATTGTATTTGCTGCACTCTCTCACAAAACTCAAAGTAGCCCACATGTTTAAAGTAAGATACAGTGAGAAGAGAGGCCATGAGTTCCCTTGTGGTGATAGGTTCAAACCTGTTTATCTTCCCTCCCTTATGATCGCGTCTCCTTGGAATTTGTGCCTCACCACCACTGTCTTCACCCTCAGACATTTAGACTTTGTTTTATGAAACCCTAGAGTGTAGGTGAAATGAGATGAGGGGAAGGGAATGAAATGGCAGCTTGAACAAATGAAGGGAATGAGTGAAGGGGTATAGGTGTAGGAAATGAGTGAGGGGAAAACTAACTTAATGAAAAGCCTAAATCAATTAAATTACCCTGTCTATAACTAGTACTTTGTTTAGGAGGATGAAATAAGTATATAGACAGTGATCTCTGATTTTTAGCTAGGGCTTGATTTTCATGTCATTAAGAGTGATCAAAAAGCTTCAAAGCAAGGTTCATGTCATTTAATTACCCCTCAAGAGTGCTTGGAGGACCTTGGAAAATATTCAACAGTGATTTGAAGTGATTTGGATGGTCCAAACCCTTGGAAAAATCCTCTATCTAGGCACGCAACACCAATGGATGAGGGTGTAGCTCCAACTCAAGCGCGCAGCACCAAGGAAATATTCACGGGGTCCTTTCTGGAAAGGGCTCAACACCAACTCCCAAGTGTGCAACGCCTTCACAATTTGTGTTGAGGAAAATGGGCAAGGGTGCAATGCCAACTCCCAGGAGCACAACGCCAAGGAAACTTAGCCTGAATGTTCTTAGAAAACCCACAAACTCTTCCTTGTTGAATGATCTTGATCTTTTGAAAGGTAAAAATGGTTATATTGAAGTGTGAAATGGGCTTTTATAGGCTCATGGATTTAATTTAACTTTGAAAAACCCACTTTCTAATGTTTTGAAGTCTTCTTCCCTTTTCACTGATACTCTTTTCAACCCTTTTTTCTTTGCAGGTACATAGTAGCATCTTTAAAATTTTCTGTAGTTTCCATCACAAAGTTCAACTCATATTTTTCTACCCTCTCTGGCCACCTTTTTCAAAAACCCTAAGTGCTTGCAGTTCTTTATAGCAATCATCAGTGTTGTCTTCTCAGTTCTTTATTGCCCTTTCAAGTTCATTCATTTTTGTTCAGTTCACCTCACCTTTTTCCATATTCCATCAATATTTACTGATAGAATTCTTCATTTTTGGTCTTGTGTGCTTCCTCCATGTCATTTTCCTGCAAGTAATCATTGCTTTGGCACTCAAATGGACTATCAAGTTTATAGATCTTGTCATCTACAAGACCAATTTTTTTCCCTTTCTCTTGCTGTAAGTTGTTTTCATTCAGGAGTAGACAATCTACATCATCAGTACTTTCTGTTGATAAATCTTCCAACACTTTTGCAGAAGTGCCAAAATTTATCCATTTTTCTCACTTGCAGGTTCTGAACTGAGAATATAATCCTGTTTGGAAATTTTAGGTCCATTCTTGAATAACCATGTATTGACCTTCTATTACATCTGAGCCGGATTCTAGCAAAGGAAAAGCAGTGTCTGAAACATACAAGGATGACCTTGAAAAATGTAAAACCTTAATGACCTAATGGGAGTGCTTTTTGAGCTGATTTTGAATGAAATTTGACTTAAAAATGTTCAAGTTAAAAGAGCATTTCCAAAAGTGATATTGTGCTCAAAGGGTCATAGGAATGTGTTAGCAACAAGAAATATTAGAGGGAGGGTGGATTTTATTGACAGGGGAAAATGGGGGAAAATAGGTTTCAGGTAGGAAATAAGGATGAAAATGAGAAGTACGAGCCCATAATGAGTCTTTTAAGAGTAACAGGGTGACTTTGAGATGGTAAAATGATAGATAGGGTAAAATGTTTTATTAAGATAATGAAGGTAGTGAGATTTCTGAAACTCAAGATATTTAAGGAATATTGTTTTCAGAAAGCTATAACCATCCTATAGTCATCCAAAGATAGTGAAAAATACCGATGACTAATAGTGGCTCCAGTTGGGGGGGGGGAGCTCCTTTAGGAGGTGTCAAGAACCTCAGATTTGAAATCTCTGGAATTTGAAGATCAATACCTTGCTTGTACTTGGCAGATCCCTCTTTCTTCACTTGCTGATTTGTTGGTGTTCTTTGACGCTGTGATTTTTAAACTCTGAAAAACATGATTGCTTAAATATCAACTCTACCTACCCATCATAGCTTTCCTAGAATTTTTTATTCATTTGGGTGCACTTAGATTGGCAAACCCTGGTCAACATTTTTTATTTTGAAAGCACAGACTATCTACTTCTACCCTTATATCATCCAAAGGCTTAGATTAGACTGATGAGCTCTTTTATTCTCTACCTAATCTACTTATCTGTCAAGGTTAAAAATTTTGATAGATCTTCATTCTCTAATCTACTAACATGAAATTTAAAACATGACCAAATCAAGGTTAAGCAATTTGATTTTTCATGAGCTGTGGCATTTTGGACAAGCTGCACATAGATTTTATTTTTGTACAAGTAAAACTAACCGAAGGCTATAATTTAAAACTTTTCAGTCATCCCTTTCTTTTCTCTTTGGTTCAGATTTGAGCTTTGGGAACCGATATCTTTTCCTAACCTAGTCTACTGATAAGCCAAGTTTAAATAGTTTGGAAAATCTTCATTTTCTAACTTATCAGCAGAAATTTAAAACATGTTCAATCATGGTTAGGTTGTATGACTGAACAAGACTTTCCTTTCTCAAAATTAGTGGCATTTGGACTTGCACACTTTCAAAAACATTATTTTTTTGGTATGGGGCTTTACCTTTTATTTTATTTGACCTCTTTTCTTCTTTTTTTTTGTGTTTATATTTTTGATATTTTATTGAAGTAATGTTATGTACAATGAATAAAGCTTCAAACTAAGAACTTCAAAAAAAATAATTCTTGAGCATCCTGCCATTGACAGGACCTCCATATAATTTTGTTCCATTCATTTCTTGTAGGAAGAATGCATTGTTACCTCTTGCTGAATGGATGATGTATGAAAATTTCCATAGATTTTCAAATTTCCCATGCTTGCCTTTGTCCTCTCTTCTTGAATCCCACTTTAGAACTTTTTCTGCAATCTGGAAATCATTGGCTTTAGTCCTCTTATCAAATATTTTCTTGATATTCTCTTGTACTGCTTGCATTCTGTTGTATAATTCTTCCCTTTACTGCTGCAATTGAATGGTTTGGTTCAGCCTCCTTTGTATATCATTTTCCTTTGACTGTACTTCTTGAATAAGCTTCATCACTGGCACTCCCAAAGTTGTTGGAAAAACTGCATCCATTCCATACATTAGCTGATAGGGAGACATATTAATTGATTTCTTATTTGTTAATTTGTCTGCCCATAGTGCATGCACTAATTTGTTGTGCCATGAATTTTTGTTCTCTTCCAATAATTTCTTGATGATATTTACCAAAATTTTTCTAGAGGAATCAACCAACCCATTACCTTGAGGGTAAAAAGTTGTAGAATTCCCTAATGTAATGTGATACTTGTGGCAAAAGTCCACCATTCTCTTGGACTTAAATGCAGCAGCATTATCAGTGATGATGTTTCTAGTGCAACCAAATCTAGACAAAATGTGATTTTTGAGGAATTTGATGATTACTAAGTCCGTGGAAGTTCTATAAGGAATTGCCTCTATCCATTTTGTACAATAGTCAGTTGTAGTGAGGATTCATTTGTGTTGGGTAGAGGAGTCAGGGTGGATTTCTCCAATGAAATCTAAACTCCATTGTTGAAAAGGAGTTTCAGCACTGATAGGTTGTAAAGGCAAAGGTAGTAGTTTTCTCTTTCCCTCAAAGATTTGGCATTTATGGAAAGTCACTACTAGCTTGTGGATATCAGGGAAAAGAGTGGGCCAATAGAAACCAACTCTAAGGATTTTGTTAGTAGTGCTTTTCCAATAGAGATGACCTCCACATTCTCCTTCATGAAACTCATGCATGATTCTATCTACATTTTTTTCAAGTAAACATTTAAGCAGGATACCAATATAATTTTTCCAATATAAAGCTTTATCTAGAGTGAAAAAAATTATAGATTTTAGTTTCAAGAATCTGGCCTTTTTCTTGGACAAAATAGGAGGATAATTTAGATTAAAAAGCACATATAATATATCATCATACTAGAGTGAGTTCAGAAATGTTTCTTCAATAGGTGGACTCGCCAACTCCTCTTGTTCATCTAAGGAATGTATCATGTTTATGTCTAGTGCTTGAAAGTTTGCTTCAACCATTAGTGTGGCCAATCCTTGCCCTTTGATCAGTTTGGTTGGCTTGATTTCCAAATCGTACTCTAAGATGACAACAATCCACCTACCTCTTTTACCATCAGGATCCTGATTTAGTATGTCCTTAACAACTGTATGAGGAACAAAAGAAATGACATGTGAAGGCAAGATGTGAACTCTAAAATTTTTTAATGCTTTGATTAAGGTAAAAGCTTGTTTTTCCATAATGTTATATTTCATAGGTGCATCTCTTAGTGCCTTGCTGAAGAAAGCTATGTGTTGTTATTATCCCATTATGTTATTTTGTAGTAATACTGCAGAAATCGTGTGTTCTGATGCAAATAAGAAGATGAAGAAGTCCTTGGTAAAGTCAGGGCTGATTAGAACTAGTGTTTGGGTAAGTGCTTGTTTTACCAGTTCAAAGGATTGATTTTCTTCTATGGTCCATTTGACTCCTATCTCTTTTTTCAGCATGTTTGTAATGTTGCTTAGGAGTTCTGCAAGGTTTGGTATGAACTTTCTTAGGAAATTGATCTTTCCAATGAAATATTGCAACTCTTTGATGTTCCTAGGGTGACTGATCTGCAATATCCCCTCAATCCTCTTTGTGTCTATCTTAATCCCTTATTTAGATATGATATGGCCTAAAATTTTTCCTTCTTGAAGACCAAACAGAGTTTTCTTAGGATTTAAAGATAGACCTTACTTTCCACATTTTTTGAAGACCTTTCTTAGGTGAAGTAGGTGTTCTTAATCGGTTTTAGAATAGACAGTTATGTCGTCAAGGTATATCATAATGACGTAACCTATTTATTTGGAAAAAGCGATGTCCATGGCTCTTTGAAAAGTGGCCCTGGCATTCATTAACCCAAAAGGAATTTTGACATACATGAAGGTGCCCCAAGGTGTAGTGAAGGCGGTTTTGTGATGATCATCTGGATGTACTAGCACCTGATTATACCTTGAAAAACCATCAAGCAAAGATATTCTTTTGGAGCCTACTACCCTTTGCAGTATATGATCCATCTTAGGTAAAGGGTAGTTGTCTTTCAGGGAGGCTTTGTTTAAATTTCTGAAGTCTATCCATAGCCTAATTTCCCCTGTTTTATTCCTCACTGACACAAGGTTTGAGACCCATTCCGAGTACCTGAGTGGGGCTATTATTCCAGCATCATACATTTTTTAATTTCTTTCTCAAACAGAGGAATTAGGACAAGGTTTATCCTACACAACTTCTTCTTGAATGGTTTTTGGTTTTCCATGAGAGGAATCTTATGCTGAATGATGCTTGTATCATAGGACTTCAAGTCCTCATAGCCCCATGCAAACACATCCTTAAATTCTATGAAAAACTCAATGTATTTATGTTTTATAAGGGCTGGCAGTGTTTTGGACAATTTTATCATTTTAGGTTCTTCTTCACTGCCTATGTTGCATTCTTCTACATCAGTTTCAGTGGATTCCATTTTAGGCTTCCTAGCAACATCATTAAAATAAAACATTTCTTCTAAGGGGGCAAGTCCTCTTGGCAATAGATTGTCTTTCCATTGTAATACTTCAAGGTCCTTTCCATCTGAATATTCACACAATTCTGCCTCATGAGGGTGTTTTAACAAATTTATATCAACAACATAAGGTGGCTCTGTTTTGTGTGTTTGTTCCTCATCAGGGCAGTCCTCTTGATGATCCAAATCTGATTTTGGAATTTCAAACTCATGTTTGGACTGCAATAAGTCTTCAATATGTTTTTCACCTTCAAAAAAATTCCTATAATATATGTTATTAGGTGTTTTCAGTCTACTTTTGATCTTTACCATGTATTGTTCATTGGCATGAGGCAGTTGTGAAGTGCTGGCAGCAAATGCTAGTTCATTTGCAAGGCTGTTTTGAGTTCTTGGGATAGAGGTAAGTTCATATTTTTCAAATGTTTTTAGGAGGTCTAAGGAATCATTTCTATATTCTCTTAGCCTAGGAGTTTTGGCTGAATATTCTCTTTTAATTTTCCTAATAATAAGCTCAGAATCTCCTTGAACGGAAATCCTCTTAGCTCCTATATTTTTCAGCAATTGTAACCCTAGGAGAAGAGATTCATACTCTACAATATTGTTTGTAAATTGAAAATCCATCTTGTAAGAGTGACATTCGTTAGTGTTTTGTATCCAAACACATTCTCCTGAAATAGCTTTGCCACAAGAGCCATCAAAGCTCATGTTCCAAAGAGTTTCAAGTTCAGATTTGCCATTGTGTTGTTGTTCATGGCTGCTAGGGTTTTGACTGCTATGTTTTTCATTTTGTGTTTGGTTTGACTATCCTGACAGGTCTAGCTCTTCCTCTTTCTCAGCTACCTATTCATTAATGTTATCTTCATTATATAAAATAAATGAATCAAGGTCTGAATGGATAGAATAGAGAGGGGTGTTATTTGGCTTGTCTTGGCTTCGTACCATGTATTTCATGTGAGATTCTCTTTACACTCTTGTTGTTTGGTCAAAGACTAGAATGGTAGCATAGGTCGTGTCCATTTGGAGGGTTCCTTGGAGTTTGGATTCCCATGATATAGAAAAGAGCATGCCATATTTTGGGGGAATGTCAGCTACTACAATATCCATTACGAGGCTCTTAGCTGGTATTTGTGCCAGATTGGCACATAAATATTTGATTAGGCCCAGACATTTAACACTAATTGAATCAAAAGAGTATAATTCTTTGTATGGTCTGGTTATTTCGAGGCCTAATATTTCCATCACTACCTTTGGCATGAGGTTATGTGAAGCACTAGAATCTAGCATGGCATTGTGTAGGATTTTTTCATGGATGTTCAAACTAACATAGAATGGAGGCACAACTCCCTCTTGAAACTTTCCCTCTACCTCTGGTCCAAAAAACATTCTTGCTTGTCATCAGTCAGATTTAGAGTATCAGTGTCATTTCCTATGTTTAAAGCCTTCAAAACTTGAGATCTATATACATCTTGAGTCACTAATTCAGTAAGGGGTATGACTATTTTGATCTTGACAATTTCACTCTCAATACTGAATGGTGTCTTTGTTATTGGAAGTGTTAGATCAATTTTATCATACATGGTTTTTTCAGCAACTTTAGCTTGCTGAGTTTTATTTGGAATCTCAGTTAAAAGAGTTTTTTCAGGGCCACTAGTTGATGTACTAGGGCAGCTTTGGTCACCATCATGTTGGTTGATTTTGTTTTTTCTTTGATTAGAATTCTTAGCCATTATGTTGGTATTTTCTGCTGTCATTTTAGGAGTGTTTTCAGGGGTCTTCCTAGCAAAAATTTCTAGTTTGTTCCTCTTAGGGATATCTTGGGTTTTCCTACTTCTGAGGTCATATTGCCTATGAACCTCTATGATAGCATTTTCAAATCCTAGTTTATATTCATTAGAGTCCTCATATGTTCTTTTAGTTTGGTTTGAGGAAAATAGACATTGTTCTTCTTTTGTGAGAAATACGATGTCTTCACTATCAGAGCCTATTAGATTCACATTGTTTTCTTCTGGCTCCTGAGTCTCTCTCTCTTCTTCATCTACATAGTTTTCTTGGAAAGGAGGTCTGATTTGCTGGTCATTTTTGCTTTGTCTTATTTGAGGAGGATCTCTTCTGAAGTTTTGGTTTCTATTTTTGTTTTTAGGATTTGTATGGTTTTCCCTAGCAGGTGCCTTTTCATTTAAGTTAATTCTCTCCATCATCCTTTCCATTACCCTAACTAGATTATTAATTTTAACATCAAATGTGGAGGCCACAATTTCTTCTTTGTATGTAACCCTCTTTTTTGTTCTCATTATAGCCCTTTTAGCGATTAGATTGGATTCTACACTTACTGCTCCCCTTTGCATGTATTCTAAGGGAAGGGGGTCTCTTTCTCTTAATTGGTAAGCCATTTCAGGATCAAATACATCTAGAAATTTTACTAGGGCTAGGCCTTGTGGGGGTTTCATGTGGGGAGGGAGTGCATTATATACACTATTGAACTTAGTGCAGTAGTCTTGAACACTCTCCCCAACATTTCTTTTAAGGTTTTCATACTCTGATAAGATTTGAAGAGGATTTTTCTTAGTTTCCCACTTGTTTATGAATGTTTGATAAAGGGATGGGAGATCATGAATGCTATTAGGAGTTAAGTTCTTTTTCTTTGCTTCTCCCCCTAAATTTTGGGCAAACATTCTCATCTTTATGGTCTCATCTTCTATTTCTTGGTATTATAAAGCATCATTCATCTTGTCTACATATTGTTGGGCAGTTGTAGGGTCAGTTCCATTAAATTGAGGGATTCTAGATTGATATTCCAGTGGCATAGGCAGTAAAGGTTGTGGTAGTACTAATGGGGAAAATTATGCTACCATGATTTGAGGTAAAGGAACTCAAGGAGGGTTTATAAGAGGAGGTTTTATGAATGGAGGTGGATGATGAAATGGAGTGGTTTGCATAGTGGATGTATGGGTGGGGGTAGCATATGTACTTGGACCAACTAGCCGATATTGAGCAGATTTGGAACAAAATGAGTCAAAGTGCTGGAAAAACTAAAGATCAAGAGGAGTGGAAGGAGATACTTCTCTACAAGGGCTCTACTATGAGATTGTAGGCTCAAGGTTTGTCTGGTCTATCCAAATTTGAGACTTAGTTCTGAATAGGTTTCTTCTATGGTGTAAGTCAAATTGGGTATCTTGAAAGGATGTAAGGTTTTTAGGAAAGGAACTTGCTTTGTGAATTGGGCTGACAATAGTTGAATCTTTAGTCCTAGAAGTTTTTCTTAATATTATTTTTGGGTCATCAACTATAGCAAGAGGGTTTGGGTCAAGGTGAGATCTAGTGTTGATTCTTTGTGAAGCCAGATTTCAAACCCACAACACAGAAAGGCTGAAAGCTTAAAAGAGTTTTCAAAACAAACCTATCTATAAAAATATTTAATTCAAATAGTATGTGACTGGTTTTTATACTATTAGGATTGATTAATACATTCCCAAGGGAGTATGTGAGAACTAATGGAGTCAGTAGGCCTACTGAAGACCAGTGGAGTCACGAGGTGGATGATGCTAACTATTTTTAGGATTTTTTTACCGTCCACCATCAAAAATTGGATGCCAATCTTGAGATATTTTTGGGTTTTCTGAGTTCTTTATATGACACTAAGATTTTTAATGAGTGTCCCTAGTGGAGTCACCATTATGTTAGGTCCCTGTAATTTGTTAGAGTGGCAAGACCAAAAGAACAAGGGTAACATCAAACCAACTTTGGAGACCTAGGACCTAGCCTTCCTAGACTCAGAGAGGGCTCTCTCAATATTTGTATAAAAGATATGACTTGATTGATTTAGGATGTTGATTTTAGGCTAGTTAAAATGATAGGGTTTTTTTTTTTTTTTTTTTTGGTTGGGTTGCTTGTCAAGAAGAAAAGATAGAGTAAGAGAAATTCAAACCATTGGGCCATGGGGTCTGTGAAAGGCTTGAAAAGTACAACAATAAATCAAGGGTGTTTCATAGGGAAAGTTAACAAATCCAAATGGATCTTAATAGCTTATGTGGGTGTGAAATGAACATTAAGTTGTGAGTTTAGTAGGTTTAAAGGGCAATTGAGAATCCTTTAACATATACTAGAACAAGAAGAGTCCTCAAGATCAATATGCTTAAGAAAGAACCAAAGGACAGGGCACACCATAAACTTCTTTGGCCTAGCTTTATCAAGTAAAATTTGAGACAAAAATCCAACAAACCCTAGAGAGCAGGGAACTCCTAAATTCTCTAGCTATTAACTTTCAGAGAAAGAAAACATTTAAGATAACAAACAAGTGATGATTAAAGAGCAGGAAAATCCTAAATTCCTCAATCAGACTATAAAATACCTTCAAATTGACTATTCAAGATAGACTAAAGGATAGGGAAAACCATATACTTCTTTAGCCTAAACCCTAATAAGAAAACTTCAAAGCAAAGCCTTAAAAACAATGTTTCAAGCTACACCAAAGGTCAGGGCATACCATAAAATTCTTCGGTTTAACCCTTATTAAATCATTTTCAAGACAAAAAACCAGGTGTAATCAGAAGGCAATTAAGAATTCTCCACTCAGACCTAGTAGAGGAAAAAATTTGAGCAATAGAAAGCAGAGAGACTTAAAGTGCCTCTAACAACATATCTTAACCTAAATTCTTTGTTCTACTGCAAGAGAAATGATGAAAAATATGGAAAATATAAGGAAACAAATGTAAGATAAGAACAAAATCACCATTTAACAAAGTTCATGAATCCTATGAATGTGCTTGCTCCATTAAAATTCAGTCCAAAACAGCTACAAAGCTCCAAAGCCAACTTCTTCACAACTCAAAATCTATGTAATATTCAACTCAACAATCACCCAACAAAAGATATGAAGAATACATGAAGTATTTATTTGCAAAATGATGAGGTAAACCCTATCTAGGGTTTCAAATGTCATTTATTACATATTTAATGCATTTTGACCTTTGAGACCATGTAAGGCCCAAGGCAAAGTATCTAAAACTCATTCATTGCAATAATAACTCCTAACATAACTATTGAGCTAATTTTTGGAATTTTTTTGACTTTAAGGCTTCAAAATATATTTTGCAATAACTCCTGGTAAGGGCGCAACTCCAAGGTACAGGGGCGCAACGCCAGTGCAAACGCGCAGCGCCAAGATTGAGAAAATGGCTTGTTTTGTAGCTAACTTTTGGAGGCCTTCTCGGTGTCCAAATGAGCTCCACGATGGCTCATTGGAAAGGTATATGAGTATAATTTACAAATCAGATTTAAATTTTCAGAATGGTTCCCATTTTACCTATCAAAAACCACTTCTACCAATACATCTAAACGCGCGGCACCAGTGCCAAAAAGAGGGCAGAAAGGTGATTTTTGGTAGTTTTTGGCCTTTTTGAGGGACTAATTTTGCTCCAAATGTTCTGAAACTTTCTGATGTTGATGTACTCATCACTAGGAACATGAGGATGTTGACCGTTTTGAATTTGAGTGCCCCAAAAAAGAGCGCAAAACCAGTGGTGCTGCGCATTTGGCCCAGTTTCTGCAAGTCAAACTGTCAAAAATTCAAAATGTGGAGAAAGGTGCCAAAATCTGAATTTAGATTGCTGATTAAGATCTAGAGGCTTGGAGGGACACATCAGTAAGGATATATAGCTTCTCTTTCTCTTTTCCCTCAGTCAAAGCTCGAATCTTTGCATGGGCTCGTTTTAGCTTGGCCCTTACAATCATGTTTCTCATAGCATAATGTCTTGCCATATTCCTTTGAAGGTCAGTGTTTCCCTTTGCCTTCTCTAGTTGATCCTCCAAATATAAATTGGCCCTCTCAAGCCAAGAATATCTATCCTTGCTAATTTCTATGGCAAGAAACTCACTTGGAGTAAGCTTCTCTGCCAATTTTGCCTCTTTTTTCCTTTCCTGGGATAAATCTCTCTTCAGTCCAATGGTCTTTGGCCTCTATCTAGGAAGATGATCTTACTCATCATCATTGTCATCAAAAGTGCCCAAGGTCTCATCTAGAAAATCCTTGGCCTTTCTGGCCTCTTTCTGAGATTTGATTGCCCTGACCTAACTGATAGCCTGCTTTGTCTTCAACTACCTCAAAAAAGTTAATCACATTATTTTCCCTACCAAGATTAGCTTGAAGCTCACTAGTCTTGGCGTCCTTTTGATCAATATATTGGTAATCCTCTCCTCATCCTCATCATCAAGGTCAATCAGCTGAAATTCTTGCTCAGTTTCATGTTTATCCTCCTCTTCAACAATGACATGCTCTATAACATTTTCCTCACCTTTATCAACCTGTTTTTCTGATGAAGAAGGCATGGCCCCTTTAACCTCAAGAGAAGCAAACACATGCATGTGGCCTCTCTGATAAGTCAAAGGAAAAGGCTCAATATCATGCGTTTTAGTGCCAGCTGTCCCAATATCTCTTTCACTACTTGAGGCTCTGGTATCAAGAGATGATGGTGAAGGATTGTGAAAAGGTGATGAGGGAGGATCAACATGAGGTGAATGGATGTGAGTGGATGGTGTTTCATGAGAAGTGGGATGTGATGGAGAAGTAGGAATGGGAGGATGAGATGAGGAAGGGATATCTTGCTCATGATGAATAGGTGGAGTGATAAAAATCCCATTGGCAATGAAGGTATCCCATGGAATGTTTTTCTGCTAGAGTTGATGCATGACCACCATGTTGATAAGTGAATGATGAAATAGGCTTTGCATTTGCTGATTGTAATCTCTCTTTTGCCCAATGTAGGTCATTTTATCAATGCTACAGAAAATATAATATGGTATATGCAACATCCTAACTCTAGTGAAATTCATAAGAAGACGAATATGGTATGAGTAGAGGCAGGAAAAAATTCCCTCAAAAGTGAAATAATTTATTATTATCCTCATCATGGGTGCATATCTATCAAGAAGATGAGAAAAAGGGAATATGGACTTGTGGTGATCTTTATACCTAGGTTTGAGGTATGGTTCAAAATAACTCATGTCCAAGTTTTCTTTTTTGAATCACTTCTCTCCCACACTAGGTATCCCTATAGTAGCTGCAATGGCATCAGTGGACATCTCAAATGTAACCCCAGAAAGATTGAACTTCTTGTCATGTAGATTGATGATGAATAGTATTGTCAGCTTCGGGTGATATTGTATTTTCTGCACTCTCTCTCAAAACTAAAATCATCCCACATGTTTAAAGCAAGATACAGTGAGACGAGAGGCCATGAGTTCCCTTGTGGTGATAGGTTCAAAATTTTTTATCTTCCCTCCCTTATGATCATGTCTCCTTGGCATTTGTGCCTCACCACCACTGTCTTCACCCTCAAACATTTAGACTATGTTTTATGAAACCCTAGAGTGTAGGTGAAATGAGATGAGGGGAAGAGAATGAAATGGAAGCTTGAACAAATTAAGGGAATGAGTGAAGGGGTATAGGTGTAGGAAATGAGTGAGGGGAAAAATAACTCAATGAAAACCCTAAACCAATGAAATTAGCCTATCTATAAATGATACTTTGTTTAGGAGGATGAAATAAGTGTATAGATAATGATCTCTGATTTGTATCTAGGGTTTGATTAGGGTTTTATTTTTCATGTAATTAAGAGTGATCAAAAAGCTTCAGAGCAAGGTTCATGTCATGTACTTACCCCTCAAGAGTGCTTGGAGGACCTTGGCAAAGATTTGAAAGTGATTTGAAGTGATTTGGATGGTCCAAACCCCTGGAAAACTCCTATGTCTAGGCATGCAATGCTAATGGCTGAGGGCATAGTGCCAACTCAAGTGCGCAACGCCAGTCTCTGAGCACGCAATGCCAAGGAAATATTCACGGGGTCCTTTCTGAAAAGGGCGCAGCGCCAACTCCTAGTCGCGCAACGCCTTCACAATTTGTGTTGAGGAAAATGAGCAAGGGCACAATGCCAATTCGCAGGCACGCAACGCCAAGGCAAATGCGCAGCACCAAGGAAACTTAGCCTGAATTTGCTTAGAAAACCCACAAACTGTTCCTTTTTGAATGCACTTGATCTTTTGAAAGGTAAAAATGGTTCTCTTGAAGTGTGAAATGGGATTTTATAGGCTCATGGATTTAATTTAACTTTGAAAAACCCACTTTCGAATGTTTTGAAGTCTTCTTCCCTTTTCACTGATACTCTTTGACCCTTTTTTCTTTGCAGGTTGCTGAAGTCATTGAATTGGATTTTCTTTTGATTACTGAGGCTTGTCATGTTCACTTTGAAAACTTTGGAATTTAATCACATAGTAGCATATTCAAAATCTTCTGCATTTTCCATCATAAAGTTCAACTCATCTTTTTCTACCCTCCCTAGCCACCTTTTTCAAAAACCCTAAGTGCTTGGAGCTCTTTACAACAATCATCAGCGTTGTCTTCTCAGTTCTCTATAGCCCTTTCAATTTCATTCATTTCTGTTCAGTTCACCTCACCTTTTTTCATATTCCATCAATATTTTCTGATATAATTCTTCATGTTTGGTCTTGTGTGCTTCCTCCATGTCATTTTCCTGCAAGAAATCACTACTTTGGCACTCAAATGGACTATCAAGTTTATAGCTCTTGTCATCTACAAGACCATGTTTTTTCCCTTTCTCTTGCTGTAAGTTGTTTTCATTCAGGAGTAGACAGTGTACATCATCAGTACTTTCTGTTGATAAACGGTCATAGGAATGTGTTAGCAACAAGAAATCTTAGAGGGAGGGTGGATTTTATTGACAGGGGAAAATGGGGGAAAATATGTTTCAGGTAGGAAAGAAGGATGAAAATGAGAGGTATGGGCCCATAATGAGTCTTTTGAGAGTAACAAGGTGAATTTGAGATGGTAAAATGATATATAGGGAAAAAGGTTTTATTAAGATAATGAAGGCAGTGATATTTTTGAAACTCAAGATATTCACGGAATATTTTTTTCAGAAAGCTATAACCATCCTATAGTCATCCAAAGATAGTGAAAAATACTGATGACTAACACATTAAATCCACCCTCAAACCAGAAAGCTTACATATTGGTTTCCACAGATTACGTAAAAAAAAGGGTCGAAACAGTACCATTTCCGAGAGCCACAGAAGAAACGGTTATTAATTTTATTTTTGAAATATTTGTGCAATATGGCTTACCCAAAGAAGTGATAACAGACATAGGGGCACAATTCGTGGGACATAAGATTACAACCACTCTATGGAACCATCACTTTTCACATAGAATCACTTCTCCCTATCACCCACAGGCGAACGGGCAGGTCGAAAGTACCAATAAAGTCATTGAGGAAATTCTGAACAAAATGGTCTTGACACATCATCGGGACTAGGCTACTAGACTACCAGAGGTCTTGTGGGCTTACCGCACAACTTGGCGAAATACTACCGGATATTCTCCGTACCAACTTGTATTCGACAAGGAACACATTTTTCCCATTGAATTCAAAATAACGACTCTTAGAACATCGTAAGAAGTGGGACTAGGCTTGACGGAGGCCCAAATCAAGAGACTTCAACAGATAAACACGTTGGATGAAGCTCGATTACTTGCTCTACGACATACCGCAATATTTTAGCAGCAACGGGCTAAATGGCATGACAACCTGATCAAGAAAATACATTCCAGGAAGGAGATTGGGCACTTCTTTATGACTACACTCCTCTATGACTACAAATTTCAAGACTTCCCAGGTAAAATACAGACATGATGGTTCGGCCCATACGAGAATAAAGAAGTGCATAACAATGGCACTCTCACTTTGACCACCATAGATGGGTTTGGTTCTTCTTTCCGAGTAAACGGACACCGAGTTCATCTTTATCATAAACCACTCACAAAGGAGTCTTTCTGCCAATAGCTACGTGAAAAACCCACCATGCAAATCTTAGCTGCAGGGAGTAATGACCCAGTAGCTTTACCTTCGTAAAAATCCGTTCTTTTCAGTTTTGTAAATAATGTACATTTTATCTTGCGTTTGATTTCAATTTACGCTTTGATGAGTTTTGTTCAATCAATTGAACAACTGTTTTTTATTTATTTTTATATTTTTGCTATTCAAATGATTGAAAAACTGCTATTCAAATGAATGAAAAATTGTTGTTCAAAAGATTGAACAACTGTTGTTCAATCGACTGAACAACCTTGTTTGGTTAAATGAACACCGAATTTGATTTTGTGTGTTTTGATGTTCAAATGATTGTAAAGTTGTTGTTCAATCGATTGAACAGCCGTTGTTCGGTCAAATGAACAACATATTTTATTTTTGTGTGTTTTTTCTATTCAAACGATTGAACATCTGATGTTCAATCGATTGAACAACCGCTGTTTCATTAAGTGAACAACGCATTTTATTTTGTGTGTTTTTGCTGTTCAAACGATTGAACAACTTATGTTCAATCTATTGAACAGCCGTTGTTCAATCAAATGAACAACGCATGTTATTTTGTGTGTTTTTGTTGTTCAAACGATTGAACATTTGTTGTTCAATCGACTGAACAACCATTGTTCCGTCAAATGAACATGACATTTTATTTCGTGTGTTTTCACTGTTTAAACGATTGAACAACTGTTGTAAAATCAACTGAACAACTGTTGTTTGGTTAAATGAACAACACATTTTATTTAGTGTGTTTTTGTTGTTCGGTAAAATGAACAACGCATTTTATTTTTTGTTTTTTTGCTGTTCAAACGATTGAACAACTATTGTTCAATCAAATGAACAATCACTGTTTGGTCAAATGAACAACACATTTTATTTAGAGTGCTTTTGTTGTTCAATCGATTGAACAACCGTTGTTTGTTCAAATGAAAAACGCATTTTATTTTGTGTGTTTTTGCTGTTCAAACAATTGAACAGTTGATGTTCAATCGACTGAACAACCATGCTTTTTATAATAAATAGCTATCTAAATGATTTTTTTTTTCCAATTTCATGACCATCTAACCTTTTTTTTATTCTCTTTCTCACGAAAAGTATCATGTGAATGGGGAATAAGCGTATAAGAAGGAGAAAAACAATGATACTAATAACAATTATGATTTTTTTTAACCTTTTATGGGTATATTTATTTCCAGACATTGATATGATCTAAACTATGTAATGGTTGTTGGATATTTTTTCTTCAGAGAGATTATGAAAAAATTCATTATCTTAATACCATGTTGGTTTATCTTTTTATACTATCAATGGTTTATCTTCTAGGGTAGGGTCACTTAAGAATAAGTGTATAACTTTTATTGGCATTTCTTTTCACTCCTCACACCATACCTAACTCTTAAGGAGTTAATGACCCTCTCTCTATTTATGATCCAAAAATATATGAAAATAATATGAAAATATTTTAGAGAGGATAGGGGGTCTCATCATGAGCTATCCTACCATGATCATAAGGAGATAACAAGTAACATTCCCACAAAGGCCACCATACCAGGGAAATGACCTTCTAGTTAAAGAAAAAAAACTGCCTGAAGGACAGTTGGTATCATCACGAGCCGGCCTGATTACTTTATTAAATACTAGTGAATGGCACTGTGGCTATCTGGTTACCAAGCCAACATGGTGGTCTTTCTATAAAAGTAAATGAATTATCTAAGCACTAAATAGAGGATTCTAGCTCATTTTCGGGTTAAAAAGTAACCCTGTCGAGGCTATGGACGCCTGTTGGTAGGAGTGGCTCTGTGTTAAGACTCTATAATGTACCTTTTTGACCATACATTTTGCTATCATTCCACTCTTTTCCAGTCCATGTTTAAAGCCTATACTATCACTTTCATCCATTCTTCCAAAGGTATATAACATTCTTCTCTTTACTATATGTTTAATTTGTTTTACATAAAATTTTACATTACTTTCATATTTAATCATTAATTGAAGATATATAGTTGCTGAGACAGTTTGAAGACTGCAGTTAATTCATTATGGCTATCTGAAGATTGCGTTGCTAAAACAGTCAAATATTACGCAAATCCCGTTGCTGAAACAACCCGTGATTTGTAATTCTGAAGCAGTATTTCAGGCACGACAGCAACAAGAAAAGACAAGTAAGGAAGCTATTACACTGGCTGTAACAACTGCACCTCGGAGCTAGTACCATTGTAACCATTGTAACAAAATTTTGCTATGGAAGAACATGATATTCTATTTCAGTATAGAAGATCAGATCGGGTTAAGAATAGGATATTCTATGATGTAACCAATTGTGTGTTGATCAGCGGTTGTCATTGATGTCAACCCAAGCGGCACTAGGGGCTAACCCAATATTTAATGGGAATTTTGACCTACCAAATTAATATATTCTGGGTCAATAATGATTTTGATGGTTTCTAATTGTCGAGATGTTTCCGTTGATATGTGGTACGCCATGTAATTCTTCACGGTTTGAGAGATATTCATGTTTGAAGTTTGTACCCCAGTTAGTGGGCTAAAACCCCATGGGGTTGGGGCATGGGTCATTGAAAAGTCATAATTAATATTTTTTAAGCTCCTAAAATTCTTCCCATGTTCACTTGTTGAATCCGCTCTCAACTTAAGAATTCATATATATTGTGATCTTCATTTCCTCCCTAGGCAATGGATTCAGCCATCTGAAACAGGTCATCGTGGAATTTTTCGCTCTAACTTTTGTTCTACGAAGGATCAAAAGCTGAAATTTTTACGAGGCGAAGCTGAAATCCTAAGGAAGCTGCAGTAAAAATTTAAGATCAAGTTACATAATATTTTTTGAGATATGATCTGTGGAAGTAAGGGTTTTTGCAGGCTCTTGAAATTCATCTCAAAGAAGTGACCTTGGTAAAATCGTCATAACTATCTCTCTGAGTATCAGATTGAAATTCTGTGAAAATTGGAAGATAGTGCACAGTATTTAGTTTTCTCTCTATCAATTTCAGAGTCAAATAAAGAAACAGGGACACGTGGCATGCCGTACAAGTTCACTCTGTAGAAACAGTCCATAATTAGGGCAGTGTGAGAAATTGGGTATAAATATTTCTTGAAGAATCCAAATTGGGTCAGACCTATGGCATTGGAAAGATGAATCAGAGGAATACTACAGGACCGAAAATCAAATATTGAGGATATGAAATGATAGAGATACACCAGATTCAATATCGAGCTCCTAGAAGGCAAGAAAAAGCTAGATCATGTGTTGTCAAGGGTTGCAAAGGACCAGACTTTCTACGGCAGAAAAGCAAAGCAAGGTGCAGCAGAGGGTAGCATGAGAAGAGCAACATCCAAGGTGCATAAAAACAGTAAGAAGTTCATCATATGAAGTCTTCAAGTGGGCAGCACTACATACAATCATTATAAAGGTATCATTGTACCTAGTCATTGTAAATACTTTATTGTACAAATTGTACTAGTATCTATCTGCCAAGGGTTGAAGAGGTAGCGTTGGGAGGTTTAGGATCATCATTAGGTGTTTGTGTCAAATTTGGGGTTATGGTCTAGTATATCTTCTTCTTCTACATCATTCTATATCATTGTAAAGTGGACCATTTTCCCTGGTATGGGAGTCCATTCATTTTTTATTCTTCTATAGGGTGGTAGGGTGGTGCTAGGGTGAGTTGTAGCTCATTGGGTGTTGGGGCATCCGTTCAGTTGACTACTGAAGAATCTCGGGCATTGGAGCGTCCATCCGGTGGGAGCTGGAGAAGAATTCTTTTCTAGATTCTAGGAAGTTGGAGCTTTATTTTCAATTGGAGTTGAATATTAAAGAATTATTAGAAAAGCATTAGGTGGTTTTTGTCCTGGAGTGGGTTTCCACCTTAAAAGCTGTGTGCATTTGTGTTCCTCTTGTTTGCTGCTATCATTGTACAAACACTCATAATAATTGAATATTAACTAATGCTCTAATTGAAAGAAATCTTGGGATTCACCCTCCTCTCGGTATTTGCTTGATTGGTATCGAGAGCTTGGTTCCTTCGACCATGAGTTTGCTTGGTGGAAGGAGGTCATGGAGCATACCAAGAATGGTGTAACTCTATTCAATGAAAATAATTATGCACTCTGGAAAGGAAGAATGGAAGTCTATCTCTTGGCACAAGTTTACGAAGTATGGGACACTGTTCAAAATGGATTTACATCAACCACGGATGAACAAGGTAAGAAGAATTTGGTAAATGATGCAAAAGCAAAGAATATTATTATCAGTGGACTTATTGAATATGCTTATCATAAGGTGTTGGGTTGTAAAACTGCCAAAAATGTATGGGAAAAGCTTGAGAATATATATGCAGGTGACTCAAATGTCAAAGAAGCAAAGCTTCAAATCTATAGAGAAAAAATTGAGCAACTCAGAATGAAAGAAGATTGCAACATTGCTGCATACTTTCAATACGTTGATGAAATAACCAATACTCTGGAAGGATTGGGAGAGCCAGTTGATGAGAAGACTATTATACGGAAGATTCTTAGAACGTTACCGGGGAGATTCAACCCAAAGGTATCGGTCTTAGAATACAGTGCAAATCTGGACAAACTCAGCAAAGAGGAATTACATGGAGTTCTCATAGCATATGAAATGAGACTTGATGAAGAAGAGGGTACTTCGCATCTAGAAACTGCGTTCGTTGCATCTATGAAAACCAATAAGGATAAACAACCTTCAATTGAAAATACATACACCTGCAAGTGTGAAGAAAAGGGAGATGATGAAGAAGGTCTTTTAGATGAAGAATATTCTTACTTCACGAGAAAACTACAAATTGGTAAGGGACAATTCAAAGGTAAAATTCCATTGATATGTTTCAGCTGTAATGAGGTTGGGCATTTTGCAGCAAAATTTCCAAACAAAAGTGATGGCAACTCAAAAAGAAAGAAAGGCTTTAAGAAATTCAACAAGCAAGGATCCAAAAGGAACTTTCTCTCTAAAGAAGATAGCTCATCATCCGATGAAGACAATGATAGTGAAGAAGAAGTCAATGAGAGAGTATTATTTATGGCCAAGAACAATAAGCAAGAGGTATCAAACATCGAAGAAGAAGGATGGACCATATATGAATTTTATGAGGAAGCAATCAAGCTTATAAAAGATCTCAAGGTGGAGAAGATCTGTTCCAAGACTCTTGAAGAACAAGTTCAAGGTCTCAAAATTGAAGTTGAAGAACACAAATGAATTGAAGAGTCACTTAAAAATAAGTTGGAAGAAAGCAACCAAGAAAGGGAAGAATTAGAAGCCGTAGTAGTCTCGCTGCGTGAGGAAGTGAAGAAAGGAAAAACTATCCAAAACTATGCCAACAGCTCAAGGGCATTGGAAGAACTCATCAACAATCAATGATCTTACAATGACAAAACTAGAATCAGCTACAAAGAAGAAGAAGCAGGACCTTCTACAAAAAAATACAATGAACCTATGAGATCTGACATGCATGTATACTTCATTGGACAAGATTCGCAAGAACGGCCTTGGAAGACAATTCCTCAACGAAAATTTCCATCCAGGTACCAACATATTTTTTATGGCTACTGTTATTCATGTGGAAAATTTGGTCATAAAGCTGTCGAATGTCGCACGTACCTTAGGAATGAATACAATTCCAGGAGATCTGTCAAATATGAACCTCCCAGGCTCAGTGAAACATCAATAGATTTGAACATTTAAGAAATAATATTAAATGTTACAAATGTCGAAACTTTGGACACATAGCCAAAGATTGCAGACTTGAAAATCCTCCAGAAGAATCTTCGAAGCCACAGAATGAACAAACATGGAAGAAGAAGAAGAATGATAATTGTGCTCTCGCTCTCAAGGCTCAAAAGAAGAAAGATGTGTGGTATGTTTATAGTGGTTGCTCAACGCATATGACTGGAGATAGAAATAAATTTGTATCTATAAAAGAGAAGAAGGATGGAACCGTGTCCTTTGGAAATGATGGATCTTCAAATGTTATAGGATCAGGTACTGTCACTCTCGAAAGCAAAAATTCTCTAGCCAATAATGTTCTACTGGTTGAAAACATGAATCACAAGCTGCTCAGTGTTGGACAAATGTGTGATCAAGGACACACAATACTATTCAACTCCACGAAATGTGAAATCAGGAAAGGCGTGTATGGTGAAATTGTGGCTACAGCAAGTCGAGCTCCAAATGACATATATGTTCTGGATGAAGCAACTAAAGCATGTCTAATAACTAAAGAGGATGATACAATAATTGGTAGCAATGATGATCGACTAAGTAAGAAGTTTGCTACAAAGGTGCAAAGTGATTTCGAGATGTCTTTACTTGGTGAGCTGACATAGGCAGCTCATCAGGATGTGGACCAAGGTTGTACGGATCTGAGTAATGATCTTCATATCTGTAGCAACCTCCCGACCCATTTGTGTGTGAAGTGATTAGATGATAGCAAAGATTCCAAGCAACACCAAAGAATCACATATAATGTGTGAAGCACGGGATTCTCCCAGGATTCCTCTTTTAGATTACCACTTTTTAGAATATAAAGGGGGTAGGTTTATGCAGTCTGTATATGGACGGTTTGTGTGTCATGAGTGGAAGTGGCAGGTCTATAGGATGGTTGTGTTTTCAAGGGAGTTGCCCTTTTCCATTGATGTCAAGGGAAAGAATGTTTGTGGGAAAGTGCCATGATGTGAAGAGTACTTATGTTGCCATCAATGCCAAAGGGGGAGATTGTTGATCAGTGGTTGTCATTGATGTCAACGCAAGTATCACCAGGGGTTAACCCAATATTGAATGGGAAATTTTACCTACCAAATTAATATATTATGGGTCAATAATGATTTTTATGGTTTCTACTTGTCGATATGTTTCCGTTGATATATGGCACGCCATGTAATTCTTCACGGTTTGAGAGATATTCATGTTTGAAGTTTGTACCCCAGTTAGTGGGCTAAAACCCCATGGGGTTGGGGCATGGGTCATTAAAAAGTCATAATTAATATTTTTTAAGCTCCTAAAATCCCTCCCACGTTCACTTGTTGAAGCCCCTCTCAACTTAAGCATTCATATATATTGTGATCTTCATTTCCTCCTTAGGTAAGGGATTCGACCATCTGAAACAGGTCATCATGGGCGTTTCGCTCTAAATTTTTTTCTACAAAGGCTCAGAAGCTGAAAGTTTTATGAGGCGAAGCTGAAATCTTGAGGAAGTTGCAGTAAAAATTTCAGATCAAGTTGCACAATATTTTTTGAGATATGATCTGTGGAAGTAAGGGTTTTTGCAGGCTCCTGAAATTCATCTCAAAGAAGTGACCTTGGTAAAATAATCATAACTCTCTCTCTGAGTATTGGATTGGAATTATGTAAAAATTAGAAAATATTGAATAGTTTTTAGTTTTCTCTCTATCAATTTCAGAGGAAAATTAAGAAACAATGACATGTGGCATGCCATACAAGTGCGCTCTACTGAACCAGTCCATAATAAGGGCAGTGTGAGAAATTGGGTATAAATATCTCTTGAAGAATCCAAATTAGGTCAGAACAGTGGGATTGGAAAGATGAATGAGAGGAATACTAGAGGACTAAAAATCAGATATTGAGGATCTGAAATGACAGAGATACACCAGATTCAATATCGAGCTCCTAGAAGGCAAGAAAAAGCTAGATCATGTGTTGTCAAGGGTTGCAAAGGACTAGAATTTCTACGACAGAAAAGCAAAGTAAGGTGTAGTAGAGGGTAGCATGACAAGATCAACATCCAAAGTGCATAACATCAACAAGAAGTTCCTCATATGAAGTCTTCAAGTGGGCAGCACTGCATACAATCCTTGTAAAGGTATCATTGTACCTAGTCATTGTAAATAATTTATTGTACAAATTGTGCTAGTATCTATCTGCCAAGGGTTGAAGAGGCAGTGTTAGGAGGTCTAGGATCAGCATTAGGTTTTTGTGTCAAATTTGGGGTTATGGTCTAGTATATCTTCTTCTTCTACATCATTCTATATCATTGTAAAGTGGACCATTTTCCCTGGTACGGGAGTCCATTCATTTTTTATTCTTCTATAGCGTGGTAGGGTGGTGCTAGGGTGAGTTGTAACTCATTGGGTGTTGGGGCATCCGTTCAGTTGACTACTGAATAATCTCGGGCGTTGGAGCATCCATCCAATGGGAGCTGGAGAAGAATGCTTTTCTAGATTCTAGGAAGTTGGAGCTTTATTTTCAATTGGAGTTGAAAGGAA
Organism: Pinus albicaulis; assembly: GCA_034641835.2. NCBI lineage: Eukaryota > Viridiplantae > Streptophyta > Pinopsida > Pinales > Pinaceae > Pinus > Pinus albicaulis. The sequence goes on from CM076576.1 coordinate 89,151,093, forward strand.
TTATTAGAAAAGTATTAGGTGGTTTTTGTCCCGGAGTGGGTTTCCACCTTAAAAACTGTGTGCATTTGTGTTCCTCTTGTTTGTTGCTATCATTGTACAAACACTGATAATACTTGAAGATTAACTAATGCTCTAATTGAAAGAAATACTGATTCACCCCCCTATAAGTATTTCCAACATTGTGTAATAGATGTCTCCTCTTTAAAAAGAGGAGACATCAACATTAGAGGGGGATTACGAGAGGATTATTTTGAAACAGAATTACAAAGAAGAAATGTGAATCATTTTGTAATGTGTTACATTTGACAGATGAATAAAAGCTTGTTTTGAGCATTTCATTTTAATTCCTTCTTCAGGGGAATATTGTGAGAAGGAAAGGGCCCACCTTCTTCACAAGATTCACCCATTTATTTCCATAGTGTGTTAACTGTTCTTTTCATTTATGCCTTGTTAAAATCTGTTTTCTGAAATCATTTATGCAGTATGGTAACTCTGTTATCTATTGCTGAAACTCTATTTCCATTGATTGTTGCATTGTTTTCATGCAATTCATTCCTAGGTAATTGTGGATTATTTCAATTGTTGATTTTGTTCACAGAATGAGTTTGTGAAAGCGTGGTAATCAGAAACAGGTGCTGAAGATTCCTACTTGGGGAATAGGGTCCTGTTCTCTGTTATAGCATAATTGGTCTTTTCTTCTACAGATTGGTTTCCTTTCCTAGATGGTTATCTTTTTAATCTAATCCAAAATTCTTTTGGTGATTGTCTGCAATAGAAGGATTGTCTTTGCTGTAACTCAAGTAGAACTTCAGTATGTTTGGAGCAAGGTGTGATTAGTATAATTTTTACTACAACTTTTCACTGCTTTTGAGATTGAGCATATACAGTGTGTGATTGCCTTTAAAATAAACAGACTTCCCTGGGTTGACAATTTATGTAGCACTTGATTGTTTAAATCAATAAGCAATTAAAGTGACTAACATTTTGGCACCTTTGCCAGGGTAGGCAATCATAGATTTCAAAAGCATTGATGTTTTTCTTTCAGATGTGCAGATTGCATGAGAGGACGCAGAACCCATAAGAAAAATAACCCTACAGGTGGCAAGGGTAAGGGAAAGGGAGGAAGAAAGACCTTTATTGACGAGATTGTATCAAAAGCTGAATCTTCTCAGAGGCTAAGCTCTCGAAAGCCAAAGCCTCAACACTCCCCTCAATCGAATTATGAAACAAAAGAAGTTGTGAGCCCTGAGAACGTTGAGGAACCAGTAGAAAGTGTTGAAGAACCAGTAGGAAACGTTGAAGAGCTAGTAGAAAGTGTTGAAGAGCCATTAGAAAGTGTTGAAGAGCCAGTAGAAAATGTTGAGGAACCAGTAGGAAATGTTGAAAAGCTAGTGGAAAACATTGAGGAGCCAGTAGAATACATTGAGGATCGAGCAAGTGCAGTAGGAGATCAAACAATGGAAGGGAACAATGAAGGATTCTTAGGCGAAGGACAAGTAGATCCTAAAGGAGAGGGAAAAGATGAGAATTCTCTCTCTACCTTGGGATTTCCCATTGGTGATCTCCCTAGAGGAGCAACGTCCATGAAGAATATCCCACTTTCAGCCTTACCTAACTTCCATGGTTTATCTTCTGAAGATCCTGACAAATTTCTTTTTGAATTTGATATATTATGCAGAAGTTATGATTATGTTACTAATGCCCAGAAGTTGAAGCTATTTCCAGCCACACTAAAAGGAAATGCACTAAGGTGGTTCATGACTCTTGGAGGTCATGTAATCACAACATGGGAACAGATGAAACAAAATTTTTTGCTCAAATATCAAGACTACTGCCGGACAAGAGAAAAAAGAGAGGAATTATTGAAGATGGTACAAAAGGAGGACGAGAATTTGGAGGACTTTGTGGAAAAACTACAATACAACTCGCAGATATCCAATCATCCCGATGTAATTAAAGATATTCTTAAAACAATATTATTGAAAGGGGTGAGGCATGACTGTCTAGATATGCTAAATATGCTTGGTAAAGGGGACATATCTAAAGAATCATATGATGAAATTGTTAACCTATGTAAAAGATGTTCAAGAGGAGCTGCAAGGAATAGATCAAACAACAGAGATACCACATATTCAAGAGTTCAAAAATCAGCCAGTGGAGGAGAAACAAGTGCCGAAATAGGTAATTTACTTGAGGAATTTAAAACTGAAATGTTAAGTTCTTTTTCTTCACAGATTGACACTTTGCAGGTTAAGAAGAAACAAGCCAAAGCAAAAGCAGCTTTGGCTGTCTTTTGCCCCAAATGCAGAGATAAACACCCACTAAGGGAATGCCCATTAGACAAGGTGCCAATTTGCACCCTTTGTGAGAAAGATCATGAAACACAACAATGACCTTCTTTACCTGGAATAAAAGCAGCATTTCAACCAACTGAAGAAGACGCTGAAGTAGTATATCTGCTAACACAAAGAAGGCAATGGCAACCATGAGGACAAGGTATGAACTCTAATATGCCATTTACATCTTCTAATCATTGGAACAATTATCCTTCTTTCAGTCAAGCAAATTACCCTCCCTTTAATCAAATGCAATACCCACCCTTCAATCAAATGAATTACCCACCCATGAAACAAACAAACCCTCCCTTGTAGATCCTACAATGTGGACTCCTTGGCCCCCACAACAAAAATCTTATTTTAACCAATGGAATCCGAATTGGAGGGGTCAACAACTCCAGTTTCCAAATCAATTTCCTCAATTTCAGAAACCACTTCATCTACCATTAGGTGCTACACTAAATAATCAAATGATAAGACCCCAGCTACCTATACAACCAATTCCTAACCCCAATAATAAAGCTGTGCAAGTGATTGATATTAAGAACCATCCTATACTTCATGTTTTCCCTACACAATGTAATGACATTCATTTATAATCTGGGAAAATAGTTGAACCCATTATTGATGATTTTACCTCTTTTGATTCTGATAAAGAAGAGACTGAAAAGCATGATTCACATAATGAGGAACAACCACCCTCTAATAAGAGTGTTGAAACAGCAGAACCACCATTCCCTGAGTGTTTAGCTTTAACTAAAACATTTGAGCCACTTGCTTTTAATCTTCTAGGGGAATTATAGAATCTGTATGTTAAAATTCCACTTTTACAAGCACTAAGAGATGTACCAATTTATGCTAGAACTATGAGAGATATTTGTGTCAAGAAACCCGGTAGGAAAGCTAAAGATCCCCTTACAGTTCATGTTATGGGTGATCTATCTGCATTAATGTCCGGTAAAACTCCCCTAGTTAAATATGGTGATCCCGGCCATCCTATTGTCACAGTGAAAATTGGAAAAAAAATAATCCCTCAAGTTCTGGTAGATTTAGGTGCTGCTATAAATATTATGACCCTTGAAACTTCACAACTCTTACAGCTGAAGAACTCAATCATAGATACACCAACCATTCTAGAGTTAGCTGACCGTTCTACAATCAAATCAAAAGGAGTTATTGAAGACCTAATCATTTCAGTTGAATCTTGGAATTACCCAGCCGACTTTGTGGTGTTACAAACTAAAACAAAGTTGGGGGGACATCCTCTAATTTTGGGAAGGCCCTGGGTAGCCATAGCCGATGCCTTTATCAGCTGTAGATCGGATTCAATGACAATTTCCAATGGATATGAAACTAAGCATCTTACTCTCTACCCTCATGCTATGCCCATGATTAATAATGATAATTCTGTATGGATGGATTATGATGATCATGCTATTCAACCTATTTTGACTATCGGACAAGCTTTAAGACTTAAAGATACCACTGAGGATGCGGTAATTAATAATTTTATTTGTGAGCCCTCCTCTGTGATTCCAGAAACACATAATCATTTGGCTACACTTTTGGAATCAGATACCCAAGAAAAGCTTAAACTTGAAGATCTTCGTCAAACATCAACTACCATCTCTTCTAAAAGTATAACAGTAGAAATCGAACCTGGCAAAACACTGGATAGTTGCTGAAACACATAAATTAATGAAGTTACTTCTTGAAAATAAAGAAGCATTCACATGGGACTATACAGATATGAAGGGAATCTCTCCTGAATTATGTACTCACCAGATCTATATTAAGGAAGGTTGTCGACCACTCTGTCAACCCCAACGACAAATGAACCCTAATTTAAGAGAAATTTTCAAAGAGGAACTTCAAAAATTTCTTAATGCAGGGTTTATATATCCTATATATGACAGTGAATGGGTTTCCCCATTGGTAATATTTTCTAAGAAAAACGGGAAATGGAGAGTGTGTGTAGATTATAGAGCCTTAAATAAAGCCACTCAGAAAGATCACTTTCTTTTACCATTCATTGATCAGATGTTAGATAGTTTGTCAGGGAAGAAATTATTCTCCTTTTTAGATGGGTTTAGTGGGTATAATCAAATCAGAATTGCACCCCAAAACCAAGATAAGACCACTTTTACTAGTCCTTGGGGAACTTTTTCCTATAGATTTCTCCCATTTGGACTATGTAATGCACCAACAACCTTTCAAAGGGAAGTTATAGGAATATTTTCTGATATGCTGAATGACTCTATGGAAATATTTATGGATGAATTTACCCCTTATGGTGTGTCTTTCGAAGATGCATTACAGAATCTTGAGAAAGTACTTAAACGATGTATACAAGCTCACCTCTCCTTCAGCACCGAAAAATGTCATATGATGATGAGTGAAGGTGTAGTGCTTGGAAATTTTATTTCATCTCAAGGAATTCAGGTAGATCCATCCAAAATACAAGTCATTCAGAACCTTCCTATTCCTAAACATAAACAGATGTGAGGAGTTTCTTAGGATATGCAGGATATTACAGGAGATTTATTAAAAAAAATTCCAAAATAGCTTCTCCTTTGTTTGTGTTACTTATGAAAAATGCTGAATTCAAGTGCACTAATATTTTCCAGGAGGCCTTTGTAAAAATGAAGCATCAGTTATCCACAGCTCCTATTTTAAGAGGACCTGATTGGGCAATTCCCTTTCATATATCTTCTGATGCTTCGGATACTGCAATTGGATTTGTCTTGGGACAAGAGGAAAACCATCTTCCTTATGCTATCTACTTTATTAGTAAGAATATGACTCCTGCTGAGATTAATTATACAGTTACCGAAAATGAATTTTAGCAGTAATTTATGCTATTAATAAATTTCGACATTACATTACTGGTTACTCTACTTTTGTCCATACTGACCACTCGGCTATCAAGTATCTAATGAACAAATCTGTCACAAATGCTCGAGTCACTAGATGGTTATTGTTGTTACAAGAGTTTGATATTACAATTGTAGATCGAACAGGTAAATAAAATGTTGTTGTTGACTTCCTTTCTCGGTTAAAATCTGATGATAATACTCCAGTAGATGATTCCTTTCCCGATGAATATTTATTTGCAGTATCTGCTCACTCACCATGGTATGTAGACATTGCCAATTATCTGGTTGCAGGGAAGTTACCATCACACCTATCACATCGAGAGAAAAGAAAAATCATTCAAAAAAGTGCTCGTATAGCTAGATAAGTGGGTGTATTTTCTACACAGGACTTAATCATGAAATCCGAAGATGCATTAGAGAAGATGAGATGTATGATATACTAAAAGCTTGTCATGATGGCCCTTGCGAAGGGAATTTTTTTGATAAGAGAACGGCACATAAAATTCTTAGGATAGGTTATTATTGGCCCTCACTCTTTAAAGATGCAAAGAAATATGTTCGGGCTTGTGATAGCTGTCAGAGAATGGGTCAACCTAATCATAGAGATGAAATGCCATTGAACCCCCAGGTAATACTTGAACCATTTAAAAGATGGGCCTTAGACTTTATAGGACCCATTAATCCTCCATCCAATCAAAGAGTTTATATTTAGTTTGCACAGATTACATGACTAAATGGGTGGAGGCTAAAGCACTCCTTAGAGCTAATGAAGAAGCTGTCCTAGCTTTCCTATTTGAAGAAATATTTGTTAGATTTGGAATCCCTAGAGAGATAGTTACAGATGGAGGACCTCCTTTCAATTCTCATGGTTTTAAAGCCACCCTTAAAAAATATCATATTCATCATAAAATGACTACACCATACCACCCCAAAGCCAATGGGCAGGTGGGAATTACAAACAAAGTAATAAAAGCCATTCTAACAAAAATAGTGAAGGACAACTGGAAGGATTGGTCTCAAAGACTCCCTGAAGGGCTATGGGCTTACAAAAATACTTGGAAAAATACTGCAAGATTTTCACCCTATGAATTGGTTTATGGTAAAAGTTTTGTTTTTCCTGTGGAATTTGAAATTAAAACCTTAAGGACTACTTTAGCTGTCAACCTTGATTTGAATGATGCACAAATAGCTAGGTTGTAGCATCTTCATGAATTGGATGAAAAAATATTAATTGCCATTCATCAGACAACTATTATTCAACAGCAAAGAAAAAAGTGGCATGGTAAAATCATCAAGCATAAGCAGTTCCAAAAAGGTAATTGGGCTTTATTGTATGATTCTTGGTTTGAAATTTTTCAAGGGAATCTACATACAAGATGGCTAGGACCATACGAAATAGATACTGTTTTTCCCAATGGAACAGTAAGGCTCCTAACAATTGATGACTCCAAAACACCACTATTAGTAAATGGTCATCAGCTTCGTCTGTACCAGTGCCCTATTTCCAAAGAATATTTCAAGGCCACTTGCATGGCAGATGCACATTATCTCTTTTTAGGGAGCCTTATGCCCCTCATTGAAATTAATTTTTCTGAATTGTATTTTTAGCATTAGAATTAGATTTCTTAACTAATAATCCCTGTCAAGGGCCGGCATGTTACATTTGGTTATTTTGCAGATTCTCCATTCAGAAAGGCTTACTAAGAAAGGACAATTTCACCAAAAGCAGATCCAAGCTTCATTTTGAGAAGCATTGCTCCCCTCACTTCAACTCATTCGTAGTTCACTTCCCCATCTTACAATAACATTTCATCATTCATTCCCTTCATTTCTTTTCCCCTTTTCATGTCATTTTTCCTATTTTTCCCATTGCTGAAACACCATTCTTCAGCAAATACTTTCCCCATTTTTCACATTGCTGAAACACCATTCTTCCACAAACATTTTCCCATTGTCCCACTATTAAAACGCCACCCACTCAGCAACACTTTCCCTATTTTCCCATTGCTGAAAAACCGCTCTTTAGCAGCATTTCACCCATTTTTCCCATTGCTAAAACACCATTTCTTTCTCCAAAAGATATGACTATGCAACATTTTTTGTCATTAAATCATCTTCTTCAATTCTTTCATTCTCACTTCTCTTATTCCTTATGTAATCCTATCCTTTCACTGCCTTCTCCTATGATGAAACAAACCTCTAATATAATCTCCCTCATGTTTCAAAAAGCCTCTAAAAGTTCTTCCATGACTATTGAGTTATTATAAGCAAGCACTATATTCTTCGAAGTATGAGGTATGTAAATTTTATATGTAATTACAATTAAACTATGGTTAAATTAGAAGATTTCACAAATCCACATACATTTAAAGTCATTATTTCAGCTGTAGTTGGGGGGGGATATCGAAATTATGTACCCTCATTTCACAACATACCAACTATCGTCATATTTCTTACCCATAACCTCGCCTCTTCATCGTTATTCCATGTTTTCATTCGAAAATTTACTCTGTTCGAAGTCTGATAACTTGGCCTTTTGACTGTGCATTCTACCAAAGCTGGTTAACTATGGGAGGACCTGCTATTCGACACGAGCTCGGCTCAATAGCTCTGCTTGAATTATACCCAGAGGTGTATCAAATTTTTCAGCAGACAGGCTGGGTAGGATATTTTCAGAGGCTTCAAGAGTTTGATCCACAACAGGTCCTTGAATTTGCAAAAAATCTTCAGGAATATCATTCTAATGTCCAGGGAGTTCGAATTCCAGTCTCAGAGGGTGACATAGCACAGCCTTCAGGTCTGCCAGTCACTGGCACTCGATGGTCTAGTCGAAAGCATATTATTCTGAATGCACAGCAAGATTTTCTTCTTCTAGGAGAACAAGTCGAGCTTAAAGGTCGGGGTGTCCGACTTCATTCATTACCGCCTCCTTGGCCGAAAGTTGCAGAGTTTGTTAAACATTACCTCACATGTGAAGGCCGCTACCAGGTAGTCTATCAGCATGATTTTGTCTTATTAAATCATTTACGACATGGTCGATTGCTAAATATTCCTTACTATTTACTTGGATGTATTAGAAACATGTCATATTATTGTAGACAGATAAAATTCACTCTCCTTTCCCTCACTCATCACTGTCTTGTCCAGTTATTAATCCAAAAAGGCTTTGCTGAACAAACCCTCCTTTGGACAATCTACCCATAAACCCTCAGCAAGCTACTGAAAATCTTCAATAAATTCCTGAAAATCCCCACGAGCAACAACCACAGAATATCCCTGATCCTCCAGAAGTACCACCCGCAGAACCAATTGACCCAAATTCCCCTCCTACCATACTCACTCCATCCCATAATTTATCAGAATCATCTGACCCTACTGTCCACATCTCTATTGATGATTCCCAAACAGATAATCACTCTTCCTCTGCTTCCAAAGGAAAAATACAAACCACGACTGCTCTTCTACCGAAAAGACGAAGGAGGGCCTCAACCCAAGCAGCCATTACTTCTGATAGCCCTTCCCCTCAAGAAAAACCCATTCATAAAAGGAAGCGAACTTCTACCTTTTCTGCCTTTTTACCTAGACGACGAATGAGGGCGTCAACTGAAGCAACCACCATTGCTACTACCCTAGACTCTCCACCCATTTTTTTAATAGCCCATACATCACCACAACCCCAAATCCTTGAATTTTTACCTGTCTCACCCAGAGGCGCTGAAACACAAGAACCAGATGCCCAGGGTACTATGACATCATTTTCTTCCAAACAAGTAGCTGTCACACAAGAACTAGCTACTCATTCAGTAGCTGTCACACAAGAACCAGCTACAGTTGAAACACAAGAACCAGCTACTGATATACAGGAACTAGATGCCCAGGATGCTGCACATCACGTAGCTGTTACACAAGAACCAACTACTGATATACATGAACTAGATGCCCAGGATGCTTCACATCACGTAGCTGTTACACAAGAACCAGCTACTCATTCAGTAGCTGCTACACAAGAACTAGTTACTGAGACTGTTACACAAGGCCCAGTCACTATGGCTTCCCTATTACAAGAAAATTATTTTTTAAAATCAGAACTAGAAGCCTATAAGAAAGAATTGGTAATGGAAAGGGAAGCCTATGACAAGGAGCTTAATTTGTATACCCTAGCTCATGCAACATCCATGGAAGAGAAAGACAAAGAAAATGATAAGTATAAAGAATACATGTGTGGCCAATGTGGAAATATTTATCATCAAGCAGGCTATAAAATAGTTCAAGTTCCAATGTCAGGAGCATCTACATCTTCTGCAGTCAAAGAGGAATGCCCTACTGTTACACAAGAACCAGTAGGGCCTTAAAAAATTTCAAAAAAAGAGGTTGATTTACAAGTACCCTGCCCTACTGTAACTGATTCTGCTACTCAGACTATACCTCAACCTACCACTTGCAATGCTGTAACATAAACTGAACCATGGGATGAGCTAGAAATAATGAACAAGTGGAGGAAAGAGTATGCCATTTCGCAAGATAAAATCTTGCAGCAACACAAATTAGTTTGGCAGAATCATATATATTCTAACTGGGAGATCTTGGAGAAAACACTCCAGCAATCTAAAGTTTACAAGAAGGAGAATAAAGAGCTAAAAGGGAAACTTCTCCTAATGTTTGAATTGGTACAAAAATTATTGGCTACTAGGAAACCATCTCTAAATTACTCTTTATTTCTCACAGAATGCCTTGTTTAATTTTACTTGAAAGCAGTCAAAGATGGAAGACCCCATGAGGTGCTTACATCCGAACAGTTTGTGAAAACATTTGCAGAAGCCTCTACCAGTGATCAACACTTACTATGTGATTTTTACCTTCACAATGAAGCCATCCCTGAAAACAAAAAGATTAATCTTAACCCTCTTGTTGGCGACATTTAGATCAGGGCATTCGCCTCTTTCCTTGCTAATCAGATTACATGGCCGACTTCTTTTCTTGCAACCAGGCATAATGAATACAACCGTATTCTCTAGATAAGGCCAGGACCCCAGAACCCTACCATATTTGTGGCAGAATATCATCAATTTTTGAAGAAGCCAGGGATGATTGAATATATACAGCAATTACAGGCTTCAGTACTCCAGGATTGTCACCATTTTATTAAAGCCAAAGAAACTGTTGCCTTGAGAGAAAATAATATGTTTTGGAAACAATATTCTAAGGAAAAGCAGCAATATAATCATTTTAGTCCTACTAATCTCGAAACTGCACTCTCTAGAGTACCCAATTAAATTAAATGTGTTCAGCAATGTGCTGAAAAGTGGATAGGGTACCACTTTCATTTTCCTATTTTGTGGATGCCAGCAGAAGAATATCATGCTCATCATAGGTTGGCCAAAAAGGATGAAGCAACAGCTTGGCAAAGATTGCAAAATGTGCAAGGATTTAGAGCTTTAATAGACAACACCTTCCATAGCTACTGCCTAAGTAATTTGTATACCAAAAGCCAGTATCTAGACTCTGATTCAGATTAAAGTTGCCTGAGGACATGCAGCCTTTTTAGTTTGGGGGGGATGTTAGGACTCTATAATGTAACTTTTTGACCATACATTTTTCTATCATTCCACTCTTTTCCAGTCCATATTTAAAGCCTATACTATCACTTTCATCCATTCTTCCAAAAGTATATAACATTATTCTCTTTACTATATGTTTAATTTGTTTTACATATAATTTTACATTACTTTCATATTTAATCATTAATCGAAGATATATAGTTGCTGAGACATTTTTAAGACTAAAGTTAATTCATTATGGCTGTCTAAAGAACACGTTGCTGAAATAGTCAAATTGTACGAAAATCCCTTGCTGAAACAGCATGTGATTTGCGATTCTGAAGCAGTATTTTAGGCACGACAACAACAAGAAAAGACAAGTAAGGAAGTTGTTACACTAGCCTGTTGAACCTTTAGTTAAACTGAGAGGGGGGGGGGGGGGGTGAATCAGTTTAACACCATCCTGATCTTTTAAAACTTTTCATTAAACTTATTTACACCTTCATTTCATATCCAAATTAATGTGTGAGTAATCTTAGAATGTAAGCAGCAGGTATTAGTATAATATAACAGTAGACTTAATATGAGAGCAACAGATATTAAGCAGATGATACATATCAAATCAATACATAAATATCATACACAGAGACACCATATATAAGTGGAAAGCCATAAAGGGAGAAAACCACATCTTATTATTGTTGTGATGCAAAGGCAAGCTCCAACTCCCTCTCACCACTGTTTTTCTATAGGCACCAAATCCTGCTGTGTGAGGCTCCAACCTCACCTCTGCAAGCTACAACTTGCAAGGAAGCACCAACTCCCTTCAATTTTCTGCAGGCACCAACCTACAGGAGGCTTCAACCTCAGTCAGCTACAACTGATAGCTATCAAGCTGCAACTTGATAGGGAAGCTCCAACTTCCTCAATTTATCAAACTGAATGTTTGCTGATTTACTTCAGATATCATCTCTGTTCTGTAGCTTCTCTTTTCTGCTCTTCTTCTCTAAATCTTCACTGCCTTATTCTTCTATATTCTACATTCTCTATATTTTCTCTCTCTCTCTCTCTCTCTCTCTCTCTCTCTCTCTCTCTCTCTCTCTCTCTCTCTCTCTCTCTCTCTCGAGCTTATCAAATTGATATTATATATAGAAATTCTCACATGACTGTTTGTATTTCACAAGGAATTTGAAGTGAACAGTCATGACTCTTTGGCTTCTGTCTCCTTATTCCTTTTTCCAACTCATTTTTGGAATTACTACAATATGTACAAATTTCCATGCTACAGTGGGATTTTGTCTTTTCCTTAGGATACTTGATTTTGCATCACAAACAATAAAAAATTAATTACAACATTTACATTCACCTTTTTTTATATTTTTTAATTGCATATTTCAATTTTACTCAGCTCCTTTTCTGGATTTTGGCTTTACTAGATTTGTCATTTCCTGCTGCTGTTAAGAATCTGTTTTGCATACTCTTTGTTCACTGTCATCTATATATTCCCTGTTCACTGCACTTTTGAATCCCTTTGTTGCACATTTCTTCAACTCTGCAATCTTTGTTTTCCTCTGTCAGGCCTCATACTTCCTCCTTCTATGTGCATATAAAATGAATACAACAATCTGTACTCAATCCAACTATCGATCTGGGCAAACTTGGATTAATGTGAAAACTTCATTTTCCATGGTTATAAAACCATACATATGAATTCGTTCATATTTCAGTCATTACAGTATTCCCAATCCAGGAAATCTCGTCACATTCCTTTATTCTATGCTGGCACATTTAAATAAACAAGTCTGAGTATTTTTATGTCTCAATTCAGAGAATTGAGATGTTCATTCAACATTCCACCATGACTATAACTCGACCGTCCATCTACATATAATCCTCGACTAGTACATATATTAAACCACGTCCATATTGCACCAAAAACCATTGTATATTATATTTGTTACGTGCCCGGATCATATTCAAATATTTTTTTTTTTCTACGTAAGTCTAAATTCTATTATGTATAAAATATTAGTACAAAACTGCACCAACGTCAGCTAGGGTAGCCTGAACGCTGTGCCTGATAGTCAAGCAAGACAAGCATAGTCGGGACTGCCCAGTACGGGAAACCAGTCCATTAATCCATAATGTCTTAGCCGCCCATAAGAGGGAAACCGGCTTTAGATTTGCAAAAAACAAAATGAAACTGTAGCTGAAATAAGTAAACTGCCTGTACAGCAAAGCAGTGTATCTAAGATGCATATAGTTTCGACTAGAACTTGAAAAAACCTGGATGCTATACCAGCTAAGATCCATGAGTAGGAGAGGGGTCTTCTTCAACAATTCTGCATGTGTACAGCTCACTGCTGTTCACCTGAGCTTCACCTGGAGCGTTTCCACCACCCTCGCGCGCAATCTCCAGTGAAGGCCTGAGCTGAGGAGCTGAGAGAGCAGGGCCGTCCCGTGGAGAGCTGTTGCTGAAGGAGGGAGCGGCCATAGTCGAGGAGCTAGGCGGAGCGAAATTCGGGACAACTTCCCTCAGAGTCACAGTGATGAAAGTGGTGAGAGTGGCATCACAAGAGGTGCATTCAAACCTCAGCTCAGAGCGCTGAGAGGTTTGATGAATTGAGGGACGAAGGGAGCTGACAACAGCTGGAGGCTCAAGGGGAGTGGGCGGGGTAGAGATGGCTTCAGGGGAGATGCCAGAGGCATTTTCAGACGTGGGAGCAGGAGAGGGAGGCACACGATGATTAGGGAGCCGACCACGAGAGGAGCCCCTCCGGGCTCGCATGCGCTCGCGGAGGCGGGGCATGATGACAATAGCAGAACGAGGCTGAGCTTAAATCCCCAAGGAGGCGGAGGGAGAATGAGAAATCTGGCTACCCTCTACCTGAACAGACGAATCCAGAGAAATGCTACTGAGACCACGAAGCAAATTGACAGAGGAGGTGGCGGAATTACCTGTCTGAGCAATGGTGGCAGAGTTCCAAGCTCTGCGATTACACCAAGGACTGTGAGAGAAATGGCAATTAGGAGCTGGTTCGAAACAGGCCACAATCCAGCAACGCTTCCCTGTAGTGGTTTTAATGGAGGCTTCAATGCTCGCCGGCGAGCAGTTCACCTGCAGAGGCTGTGGAGAGCAGAAGCCGCTCCCTTCCCCATTCAAATCGCAGCGCAAACCTTCCATGCCAAACACAATAACCATGTCGAGGAGCTGAGTGAGCCTTTCAAGGCGGAGATAATTCGCATCGGGCGAGGTATTAAGACCATAGTTAATGACAGTACCGGGAGCCATGTGGGCTGCACCGGCGAGGTCCATCGGGAAGTGGTCTGAGTGCCACGTTCCCGGGTGGTCTTTAATCAGCCGCATCCGGCGGGATCATATTCAAATATTATTATACATAACATTTTCATATATATTCCATCGATCCTTATAATGCATCGACTAACATTAATAAACCAATTCTTTACATATATTTCCGCCCCGGGCCCACCTATAACTCAATGGACCAATAAAATGCACGTGTCATACCTTGTTTATCCCTCGCGCATCTTCGTTAAACTCCAGGCATGTTCAATGCACGATCGCCGTCCGATGGCCTATTTCCAAATCAACGGTTCTTGTCCATTTCGCGCGGTTTCCAATGCAGAACGTTAATGCGCGAAGGCGCAATTTAACAGGCGGTTTTCGATTGGGTCCACAGGCCACGTGTTGATTCCTGTATGGAATCGCTCCTCCTCTTGGAAATACCACCTTCCGTATAGGGGTGGTGCGAAGAATACCACCATCCTGCGCCAAACCACCGTCACAGTTCATCGGGTCTTGGTTCTGATCCTTTCCTACGCTTCAGGTTCCGCTCCATTCAATTATATATATATATATATTTTTTAAATTTTTTTTTTCGACTATGGTTCCGTTATACTCTGACACAGAGTTCCGCTCCTTTTCTCAGTTCCATCTATTCTTATGCATTTGACTATGGTTCCGTAACGCACATTTCTTCGGGGTATACATATATATTAACCATATATATATATATATAACGCACCTACCATGTATACAACCTCCATGTCAATCAAATACAAGTGCTCCGTTAAAAAATTATGTTATGTGTAACGCCCGGCTGTATAAAAGATTCTCGGAATTTATCTATATATGTATGTATTTTTGGAATAACAACAGTTTCTCTGCAATAATATCTGTGGCTCTGCCTCTCTCGCTACTGTCACTCTGCCTCTGCCTCTATTGTCTGTCTTTGTCTCCTTGTAACTGTTCCTATTTCTGCATCTGCTACCTCGTTTGCCATCAATGACAACATTTCCAACAGTCTCCCCCTTTGGCATTGATGGCAATACATTTTCTCTGTTTGCCTGCTCTTCCTCCTGTTGTTTGCTCTTCCTCCCCCTTTGACATCAATGGAAAAGGGTTGCTTTTTGCATTTCCTCTCTCTGAGTTATGTTTAGGCCCTCTTCTGCTGACTTTGTACCATGCTGCTTCAGAGTGATATATAAGACTTGTTGAGAGAACACTTTGAGGATTATCGAATTTGAATATACACTGTAAATTGATACAGTTCACACACATATTCTTATTTCACTTGTACAAAGCTAAAAGTGAGAATAATGATACTTCATAGAATACATTGTATCAACTTTATTTAGTCAGAGATGTATGATTGGATTCAACAACTAAAATGCTGAGAGGCTTCAAAAGATAATCACGATTCGGATTCTTAATATAATGTTTCAGAACATGAAACTGATCCTATTGCTTTGTAATTTCCCTTTTCATGCTAGAATAATGCAGATAAATCTATGATAATAACTTGGTGTTCTTTTGCCTTAATCCTTTGATCCTAAGGACCTGATCCATGCTTTCCTTGCTGGCTGTTCTCCCCCTACAATTGTGCTTTCTCTTTATATCAAAGAGTAGCATCTACAGATACTACCCCTAATCTGTCTCTTAAATATTCAAATGGCTCTTTAGCAAGTGGTTTGGTAAGAGACCGCCGTTCGTTCTTTTGTCAGTACATACTCTAGTTTGACTATCTTTTGAGCTACTTGTTCTCGGAGAAAATGGTACTTGATTGGAATATGTTTGGTTTTGGAGGAAGCATGTGATTTTTAGATATGCTTATAGTACTTGTATTATCATGACATTTGATTGAAATAGGTTCATCAATGCTTACCTTCATGTCCCCAAGAGCTTTGCTTCATCCAAAGCACTTGTGTACAACATGCCGCCGTCGCTATATATTCTCGTCTGTACCGTAGGATAGGGAGATAGATGTTTGTTTTTGCTTAACCATGCCACCGTACTTTCTCCTAGATAGAATGCACCTCCACTTGTACTCTTCCCCGTCATCAACACAACTGGCCCAATCTACATCTGTGTATGCTGATAAAGTGAATTTTTTGGTTTTAGGATACCAAAGTTCGTATTGTGTTGTTCCTTGTAGATATCTGAGTATTCTTTTTACTGCCAAAAGATGGTTTTGTTTAGGTGCTACTTGATATCTTGCCACTAGTCCTACTGCTAGCATGATGTCTGGTCTTGATGCAGTAAGATACAATAGACTTCCAATCATGGATCTGTAGAGTTTTTGATCTATATCAGCAGACCCATCATCAACACACAGCTTGCAACCTGTGTTCATGGGAGTTGACACAGGTTTGCAATCTTCCATTTTGAATTTTTTTAGCATTTGTTTTAGGTATTTTTCTTGAGAGATGAAGGTGTCTGTGTTCTTTTATTGAATTTGTAGTCCCAAGTAGAAACTGAGCTCTCCTATCATAGAAATTTCAAACTCTGTTTTCATCTCATCAGCAAACCCTTTTACTAGTTCATCTTTGTCGCTTCCAAACATAATGTCATCAACATACACTACAGCAATCAGGAGTTCATTCTCATGGGCTTTTATGTATAGATTGCTGTCTACTCCACCTCTCTTAAAATCCTGTTTTTGCAAATGTTTATCCATTCTTGAGTACCGTTATCGAGGAGTCTGCTTTCACCCACAGGGCCTTCTTTACCCACATAGTCTTTTTTTCGTCAATGAGAAGCCTTTGGTTGTTCCATGCATACTTCTTTCTGTTCTTTCTTCTAGATCTCCAGCCAGAAAAGAAGATTTCATATCCATTTGATATACCTTGAAGTCTTGGTAGCATACAAATGCCAGGAACATTCTGATAGCTTCCATTCTGGCTACAGGGCAAATGTTTCTTCATAATCAAGTCCTTCAATTTGTGAGTATCCTTTCCAGACCAGCCTGGCTTTATTCCTGATTACTTGTCCTTGCTCATTCATTTTTTTTTTGAATACCCATTAATGATATTCTTCTCAATTGGTCTAGGAACTAGTTCCCAGGTATTGTTCTTCTCAATTTGGTCCAATTCTTCATTCATTGCTTTTGCCCAGTACTTGTCCTTGTTGGCTTCTTCAAACTTCTTTGGCTCTATTTGTGATAACATTGCTATGTATACTTCTTCTGTCTGTTCAGTTAGCTGCCTTCTTGTTTGCACTCCTACACTCTTGTCTCCTATGATCTAATCTTCTGGATGGTTCTTTTGAGTGTATCTTGAGGGGGTTTTTGAGTTCAATTCAGCATTTTCTGATGTTTTTCTTGTTTCTTCATCATCTTGGTCCTCTTCTTCATGATTTTCAGGATGGTTGTTGCATTCTATATCTCTTGTCTTGTTTGGAAGTTCTTCATCAATACTTTCTACAATTTTTCGAAGAGTCTTGTTGTAGCATCTGTAACCTTTACTCTTGGATGCATATCCTAAGAATATTCCTTCATCTACTCTTGCATCAAAGTTCCCCAGATTTTCATCATTATTTTTTATGTAGCACTTGCTGCCAAAAACTCTAAAGTGCTTGATTGATGCTAGTTTACCATGCCATAGTTCATAAGGAGTCTTATCACTATTAGGTCTTAAATGAGCTTTGTTTAGAATATGTACTGCTGTGTGTATAGCTTCTGCCCAAAAGGTTTGAGTAATGTTGCTCTCTTGCATCATAGCTCTGGCCATTTGTTGTACGGACCTGTTTTGTCTCTCTGCTACTCCATTTTGCTGAGGTGTCCCTGCAATGGTAAATTGTTGCTTTATTCCATGTTCATTACATAGTTCTGCAAAGTCATAATCTGTGAATTCACCTCTATCCGATTCGATACCGCATTCGCATCCAACATTTTTAGCTAATGCTTTGAATATCTTAAACTTTTCCAGTGCTTCTGATTTGTTCTTGAGAAAAGAAACCCATGTCATTCTGGAGAAATCATCTATTATCAGCATAAAGTAGGATTCTCCATTTGGTGTCTTAGTTCTAGCAAGTCCACACATATCCATGTGCACAAGCTGGAGTGGTCTTCTTGTTGATAGCTCATCTTTAGATTTAAAGGATGTGCGAGTCTATTTCCCCAATTGAAAAGATTTGCATATGGTATTTGAAGGCTTTACTTTGTGCATATCTTCCGACAACTTTCATCTACTCTGAATAGATATGGTCGGCCGAGATGTCCCAATCTCCTATGCCATAACCATGACTCCTCAAGTTCGCTAAGATGGCGTGCTTCATCTCCTATTTCTACTATGTACACATTATTCTCTGTTCGAACACCTTTGAGCACATTCTTCCTCAGGGTTTGATCCGACTTCACAAATTTCGTGCTCTAGAGAACTTCATGCCCTTTGTCACACTGATCGACACTCAAAAGAATGTTTTCTTACCCTTCTACAAATAGTACATCTGGGCCTTTTCATCTTCCATTATCTATGTCAATAGAGTTTCTTTTCCCTTGATCTTACCTGATTTATCATTGCCAAAAGTAACATTGCCAGATTTCTTTTCATCAAGAGTAATAAACTTACCTTTGTCTCCTGTCATGTGTTTAGAGCAGCCACTATCCAAGTACCATTGACTTTTCAGGTCTTGAGCAGTTAGAGCTAAGTCACACTTATTCTCCTTCTTTATCCACTGGAGGCAACCTTTTGTTTTGCATATTTTGTGAGGTGATGACCTCCATCTTCTTAGAGGACATTTGGAAGACATATGTCCATCTTGATTGCATATACAACATTTGATTATAGTTTTTGTAGAATTATGAGTATGAACAAAATTTATTTGATTCATAAACCTCCTTGAGGTGTTGAATATCAATATTTTTCCATACTTTCTACACTCAATGATTTTATGGCCAAATTCTTTACAATAAAAACAGTAACCATAGAAACAACTTGCATACATGATGTGAGGTTGTCTTCTCTAGTTGTTTGTTTGAGATAGTCTCTTTACTGTTTGCATCTTTAGCTGGTTTGAATTACTTCTCCTTGCATGAAAATATGTAGCAATGTGTCCCAGCTTGTGGCAGACATAGCAGGTGGCATTCTTCATAGTAGGGAAGAATCTCCTTTGATGGCTTGCAAATTTGACAAACTCAGGAGTATATGAACCTTTTTCTGTTGACTGAGTATTTCTTTCATTCTTTGTCATTCGAGGATTCTTCTGGGTTTTTTCTCCCTCCTTACATGCTTCTTCTTTTGTAGGAATTATTTGAGGTGCTTCATCATCCTTCTTTCCTTTTACAAAAATAATTTTTCTGTTTTCCTTTTCTTTTCTTTTACTTGATTCTCCTTCATAGCCTATTCCAGTTTTTATCAAGGGAGATCTTTGAGCATCCAAAATTTCATCCAACTTACCAGAGCTTGTTGTTTAAGAAGAGTTTATATACACTTTCTTTTGAGAATTTTCTAATTTCTTCCTCAGACATACAACTTCTTCTTCCAACTTCTCTTGTTCTCGAGTTTTATCCTTGATTTGCTGAAGTAACATGTCCTCTATCTTCTTGGCTTCTTCAAGCTTTACCTTCAGTTGCATGAGGAATTCTGAATTTTGTTCTTCTTTCACATATTTGAGGAGAATCTCTTTTTGTTTTCTGCATTTTAGTTTGAGTCTGTCAATCTCCTCTAGGGCACTTCTTAGCTCCCCCTCAAGGTCGAATTCTCTTCTTCTTCATCTCTAGTAAGAGTCCTTCAAGATTCTGCGTCATTAGTAAAATTCGAGGTTCCTCTGAGGATTCATCCTAGGCCTCGAGATGTACTGCCATTCTGTTATAGAAGGATTTTCATCGAATTTCTTTTCCTTCGCCGCTCTTCGATGTGTTTTTCTAATTCTTCGAGTCCATTCTTACTTTGTGGAGGACTAGCGGAAAGACAATGTCCAACTCTTCCACAGTTAAATCATTTGAAGGGAAGTTTACCTTTGTATCTATCTGAGCCTCTATCCAGTTTCTTGACAAATTTAGCTTCTTCTTCATCAGATCAAGAGCATATGTCTTCTTTTTCTTCTTTCTTCTTTTCTGTTTTAAAAGTTGCTTCCCTCGTACTTGGCTTCTTCTGTGGGAGCCTCATCTCATATGCTGTTAGATTTCCAAGTAGCTGGTTCATGGTCAAGGTCTCCCAATCAACCGTCTCTTCTATTGTAGACACCTTGGGATTAAATCTGGATGGGAGTGATCTTAGAATATTTTGCACAACTATACTTTCTGGCATGGTTTCTCCAAGAGCTTTCATATTGTTAACAATTTCTACAATTTTTAAGAAGAAGCTGCCGATATCTTCATCATCATTCATTTTTAAATTTTCAAACTGGGCTCTATATCTTTGAAGTTTGGCAGTCTTTACCTTTTTATTTCCCTCATGGATACTCCCTAGAGTGTCCCACATATCTTTGGCAGTCTTACTGTGCATTATTTTGATAAACTTAGCTTCACATAGTACATTTAAGATTGCATTCATTTCTTTTTCATTATCTACAAAGATTTGTTTAGCTTCTTTCTTTGAGTCAGTTGACTTTGTGACATATCCAAATTCCACAGAATCCCAAACTTATAATCCTAAAGACATTATATATGCTTTCATTCTGATTTTCCAAAAGGCATAATTTGCACCTGTAAAGAAAGGGGCTTTATTGGTTGAGCTTCCTTCTTGACTAGCCATCTTGAGAGCCTAGGATCTCCTTTCAGTTGTTAAACTTGTACAAAGGAACCTGCTCTGATACCAATTGTTGAACCCTTAGTTAAACTGAGGGGGGGGGGGTGAATCAGTTTAACACATTCATGGACTTTTAAAAATTTTCATTAAAACTTATTTACACCTTCATTTCATGTCCAACTTAATGTATATGAATGTAAGCAAGCAGTGTATTAGTATAATATAACAAAAGAGACTTATTATGAGGGCAGTAAACATTAAGCAGATTTGATAAATCATCTCAGCACACAGGCAACACAGATAGAGACAACAGATATAAGTGGAAACCCATAAAGGGAGAAAACCACATCTTATTATTGTCGTGATGCAAAGGCAAGCTCCAACTCCCTCTCACCACTGTTTTTCTGCAGGCACCAACCTACAGGAGGCTCCAACCTCAATTCTGCAAGCTACAACTTGCAAGGAAGCACCAACTCCCTTCAATTTTCTGCAGGCACCAACCTAAAGGAGGCTTCAACCTCAGTCAGCTACAACTGACAGCTATCAAGCTGCAACTTGATAGGGAAGCTCCAACTTCCTCAATTTATCAAACTGAATGTTTGCTGATTTACTTCAGATATCAGCTCTGTTCTGTAGCTTCTCTTTATGCTCTTCTTCTCTTAATCTTCTCTGCTTTATTCTTCTATACTCTGCATTCTCTATATTCTCTCTCTCTCTCTATTTGAGCTTATCAAATTGATATTATATATAGAAATTCTCACATGACTGTTTGTATTTCATAAGGAATTTGGTTTAACGTAATGACTTTTTCGTTTCCGTCTCCTTATTCCTTTTTCAGATCACATGGAATTAGCTACATTATGTATAAATTTCCATGCCACAAGGATTTTGTCTTTCCTGTAGAGGATTGTTCTCTGCATCACAAACAATAAAAAATTAATTACAACATTTACATTCAAATTTTTTTTTTTTTTAATTACACATTTCAATTTTACTCAAATTTTTTCGGATTTTATTTTACCGGATTTATTTTTTCCGTTTAAGAATCAGTTTCCCGTATACTTGTTCAATTATCCTAGATATTCCTTGTTCACTGCACTTTTGAATCCCTTTGTTGTACATTTCTTCAACTCTGCAATATTTGTTTTCCTCTGTTGGGCCTCATACTTCCTCTTTCTATGTGCATATAAAATGAATACAGCAATTTGTACTCAATACAACTGTCGATCTGGGAAAACTTGGATTAATGTGAAAACTTCATTTTCCATGGTTATAAAACCATACATATGAATTCATTCATATTTTAGTCATTACAGTATTCCCAATCCAGGCAATCTCGTCACATTCCTTTATTCTATGCTGGCACATTTAAATAAACAAGTCTGAGTATTTTTATGTCTCAATTCAGAGAATTGAGATGTTCATTCAACATTCCGCCATGACTATAATGCGACCGTCCATCTACATATAATCCTCGACTGGTACATATATTAAACCACGTCCATATTGCACCAACAACCATTTTATATTATATTTTTTATGTGCCCGGATCAAATTCAAACATTATTATATATAACATTTTCATATATATTCCATCGATCCTTATAATGCATCAACTAACATTAATAAACCAATTCTTTACATATATTTCTGCCCCGGGCCCACCTATAACTCAATGGACCAATCAAATGCACGCGTAGTACCTTGTTTATCCCTCGCGCATCTTCGTTAAACTCCGGGCATGTTCAACGCGCAATCGCCGTCCGATGGCCTGTTTCCAAATCAATGGTTCCTGTCCATTTCGCGCGGTTTCCAATGCAAAACGTTAACGCACGAAGGCGCAGTTTAACAGGCGGTTTTTGACTGGGTCCACAGGCCACGTGTTAATTCCTGTATGGAATCGCTCCTCCTCCGGGAAATACCACCTTCCGTATAGGGGTGGTGCGAAGAATACCACCATCCAGTGCCAAACCACCGTCACTGTTCATCGGGTCTTGGTTCCGCTCCTCTCCTACGCTCCAGGTTCCGCTCCATTCAATTTTATATATATATATATATATATATTTTTATTTATTATTTATCTATGTCTCCATTATATCTATGTGTCTCGTTCCTTTCTCGTTTCTGCCTATTCTTCTGCATTTGACTATGGTTCCGTAACACACAGTTCTTCGGGGTATACATATATATTAACCATATATATATATATATATATATATATATATATATATATATATATATATATATATATATATATATATAACGCACCTACCATGTATACAACCTCCATGTCAATCGAATACAAGTGCTCCGTTAAAAAATTATGTTATGTGTAACGCCCAGCTGTATAAAAGATTCTCAGAATTTATCTATATATTGTATATATTTTGGAATAAGAACGGTTTCTGTGCAATAACATCTGTGGCTCTGCCTCTGTCGCTTCTGTCACTCTGCCTCTGCCTCTACTGCTATGATAACAACTCTGTCTTCGTATTTGCTTCCTCTGCCTCCATTGTCTGTCTTTGTCCCCTTGTAACTGTTCCTGTTTCTGCATCTGCTACCTCCTTTGCCATCAATGACAACATTTCCAACATAGCCGTAACAACTGCACCTTGGAGCCAGTACCATCGTAACCATTGTAATAGAATTTTGCTATGGAATAATAGGATATTCTATTTCAGTATAGAAGATCAGATTGGGTTAAGAATAGGATATTCTATGATGTAATCAATTGTGTGATAGATGTCTCCTCTTTAAAAAGAGGAGACATGAACATTAGAGGGGGATTACGAGAGGATTATTTTGAAACAGACTTACATAGAAGAAATGTGAATCATTTTGAAATATGTTACATTTGACAGATGAATAAAATCTTGTTCTGAGCATTTCATTTTAATTCCTTCTTCAGGGGAATCTCGTGAGAAGGAAAGGGCCCACCTTATTCACAAGATTCACCCATTTATTTCCATAGTGTGTTAACTGTTCTTTTCATTTACGCCTTGTTAAACTTTGTTTGATGAAATCATTTATGCAGTATTGTAACTCTGTTATCTATTGTTGAAACTCTGTTTCCATTGATTGTTGCATTGTTTTCATACAATTCATTCCTAGGTAATTGTGGATTATTTCAATTGTTGATTTTGTTCATAGAATGAGTTTGTGAAAGCGTGGTAATCAGAAACAGGTGCTGAAGATTTATACTTGGGGAATAGGGTCCTGTTCTCTCTTATATCATAATTGGTCTTTTCTTTTTCATATTGGTTTCCTTTCCTAGATCGTTATCTTTTTAATGTAATCCAAGATTATTTTGGTGATTGTCTGCAATAGAAGGATTGTCTTTGCTGTAACTCAAGTAGAACTTCAGTTTGTTTGGAGCAAGGTGTGATTAGTATAATTATACTACAAATTTTCACTGCTTTTGAGATTGAGCATATACAGTGTGTGATTTCCTTTGAAATAAACAGACTTCCTTGGGTTGACAATTTATGTAGCACTTGATTGTTTAAATCAATAAGCAATTAAAGTGACTAACACTCTGCTTTTGGCATTCGAGTTTCATGGTGAACAACCAATCATTTTATATTCACTCATTCTTACTAGCCCAATCCCAAAGGAGAATTTATCATGAAAATAGTGTTATCCTTATAAAAAACCAGTATGCATGGTAAAACTGCATATGAATTAACTTAATTATCTCTTATCACTTAATTCTTGAAACTATTACCATCCTTTACATATCTGATTCTGTCACAATTCCCCGTCAAAGAAAAAATCATTTTCATAATAATTAATTCTCCATTTTTCCTTTTTAATCATTTCCCCACCATCCTCATGATTTGAGTTGATTTGATCGATTTCCGCCACATTGTACGTCGCTTGATTATTATTCTAATTTCATTAAATGACCCTCAACGTATTTCTAATTTTTTTTGCTCTAAGGGCGTGGACGCCCTTCTCTCATTGGAGGGAGAAAAGGTGTACATAAGTATACATGATAAGAAATCATGCGAGCTAATAAGAAAAATCTGTTGGAACCTGGTGATTTGACAAACGAATATAATTACATTTACACTTTTTTAATAGTTTCAAAGTATTTGCATGCAACATTTGTGTTGTTATAAACTTATGCAGTTGTAAGTAGTGCATGCAGAAGTAAAATTTAGCCTCTGAGACACAACAGTCATGGGTGGAATATTTGTCCACAACGAGCCCACAATACTCAATATTTCAGAACGAGCCTGTGCTATACTGCAGAATGTTGGGTGGCTCTCATATTTGGAAAAATTGCAGGGATACAACACTGAGGTAGCATTAGAATTTCTACAAAACTTGTAGAATGGAAACACTATGCAAGGTGGAGTTATAACCATATCAGAAATTGTAATAGCTGAGGTGTCTGGACTTCCAGCAGAAGGAACAAAGTGGACTAACAAGCATGTTCTGCTACATGAAGTAATTGTAGTATTCCAAAATCCAGATGAGAATTTGGTAGGAAAAGGGAAGAGAATTCACCCTGCGACTTTTAAGGAACCATGGAAGGAATTGCAAATCATTGTGCAGAAGTATATTACATGTGATGATCGCCAAGATGTTGTAAAATCCTGGCAGCTCAAACTTCTATCCATACTCAACCAGAAAATTTCAGTTAATTTTCCATTTTTCTTGAATTCTTTGCTGCATGACATATCTCGTCAGGTTAGGAGAGTTAAAAATCCGCACGCAGTAATCAACCACCATGGTATGATAAAGCTGATTGTCACCCATGGATTAAATTAGAATCAGTTAACTTGGGACAACCTTGTAAACCCTGTCCTAACCCCATTAGAAGAAAACCCAGAAAATAGAGGAATTTACCAGCCAAGAAGGGAAATATTAATTCCAAGGAAAGCCATAGGAAAAAGGAACCATCCCTTGACCTCCGAGTCGGTGAAATGAAGACGCTCTAAGTGATTAAGCTCATGAAAAAACACTTCAAACTTGGCCAATGAGGCATGACCATTTCATTCACCTCCTCCAAACATAGTATGAGGAGGAAATGGCTAGAGTGCTAGAAAGTATGAGTGCATTTAATGAAGAGAGAAACCACTCCAGGAATTCTGAGGGACTAACTTATCCTCTAGACCAGGCTACTTTTGATGACAATTCTGGTCATACTGATATTTTACCATATGAGGAGGAAATATAGAATTCAGGGGCTTCAATACCTTGTGGAGGTGAATATGAGGAGGAAGGAAACTTTGCAGAAAAAACCCCTAAGTCTGAAAAGCAGTCAGGTGACACCATCCCATTAGAACAGAGTATTGATATAGGCACAATTCCCATGGTGCTTGAAGAAAACACTATCTTATTCGACCAAAATAGTGATATAGGCACAATTCCCATGGTGCCTGAACAAAATTTTGTCCCATTGGATCAAAATACTGATATAGGCACAACTCCTTCAGTGCCTAAAGAAAATACTGTTTTACAAGATAATGAATTAGAAATTGTTACAACTCCCTCTATGCCTGAAGAAAACAGTATACCCTCTTCTACTGGAAACCCTACGAGGAAAATTAATTCAGCAAGGGCTAAATTGAGGAAATTGCGAAATAAGTACCAAAATTTGAAAAGAACACTCAAGAAATTAAGAGAATGGTTAAAAGTGGCAGACAAGGCCTAGAAGCCTAAGAAAGAAACAAACATCACTGAAAGTCAGACAGAAATAGAGACACACACTACTGTAACCCAAATAGAAGTAGAAACACAGGTAGTGGAAACCCAAACAGAGTTGGAGACATAGACAGAGGAAACTCAGACTGATGAAACACCCTTCTATACTCCTCTGGTAAAAGAGGTCATTATTTCAAGACTTCAAGACACCTTGACACAGACCCAACAAGAATTGGCTAACTTGAGGAAGGAAGTTGTACCACTACAAGTACATCAAGGATTTCTTGAAAAACTTAAGAAACTCACAACAACTAAATATGAGACTTTTTCCAGCTTCAAAAGTGAACAAGGAAAGGTAAAGAAGGCACAAGTAAGAAGCCACAAAGCAAACTAAGACTATTTGCTCAATTTACTCATATGTCTTGTCTTGTAGATCACCTGCTACTAATTATTCTCTATTCTTATTAGAAAGATATTTTTTATTGAAAGTAAAGGCCATTAGAGTAGGGAAACCCACCGTGTTTAAGACTATTGCAGAATTTGTTCAGTGTTGTGGGGACCAAAATGATAAATTCCAATGCCTTTTGTGTGAACTACATCTGCACAACTTCTTTTTGGAAGATGAAAGAGACAATAACCCAAGTGCCTTAATAGGAGAAATTCAGTTTCAAGCATTCATCTCTTTTGCTGATAATCAAATCAAGTGGGCTAAAGCTTATAACATTTTTCAGGAAAGATAATATGGTCTAGATCTCTATGTTAGAGGGGAACCAACTAAAAATTTGCACCTCTTCACTCAACACAAAATATTTATGACCCAAAAAGGGTTTATAGCCAATTTGGGCCCACTGCAAAAGGAAATTTTACATGATGGGAGAGAATACTTCTAGGAGATCAGAGAAGATGCCTTGTTAGCAGCTAAGAAAATATGGCAGGCATCCACCAACAATGTTAAGAATCTGGAGCCTTTTAATTATATAAAATTTAAAGCATATGTTCTTCGTTTTTTCACATATAGAAAAATCATTTTAAGCATGGGTCCTACATGGATGGGATGCCGCTACAGGTATCCTATCATATGGTACCCTCCTGAAGGCTACCACCATAATTATGAGCTTCTAGAGGGTCATGAAAGTCAGGCTTTTGCAAGAGTTAAACAAAAACACGGTTTCAGACTATATAAAGAGGAAGTCTACCCTGCATATTCTTTGAATTTATTACACCTCAATCATCTCATTGCATGAGTACATGCAATAAGGTAAGTTGGGGAGTATGTTGGGTCACGAAAAAGGTACATTTTACCCTCATGATTTAATTGATTTATTATTAAATTTTATATGTTTTCCTTCATTTTGGGAGTAAATATGGAAGAATTCATTATAAATAAAGTGTAAAAATAATTACCAATAAATTATGTAATTATGAAGGGAAAAGGCTAACTTCCATTGTTTTTAGGTGCAGGAAATCCAAACAGATTAACTGCTATCCAAACGATTGAACAACACTGACCAGAAAAAAGAAAATGATCTTGTTTCTGTTTGTATAGGGCAGCGACAATCAAGGAGGGCCTCTCTCATTCAATGGCATAGACTATTATACAACTGCGAAATCCTCAAGATCTTCTGATCCTGAGGATTCGCCTTTATCTGTTCTGTTCCTTTGTAAAGATATAAAGGATCAATAGATGGAATAGAACAGGAGTTGATTATCCATTTTGATGTAATTGTATTTTAGTTGTATTCCATCTTAATAGAAGCTTTTGCACTCTGTGATGTTGTATTATGACTGTTAAATTTAATAAAAGAGATACTGGCTTTTCCATAATCATATTCTGAAACTCATTCAGTAAAGACTTCTGGAGATCCTCGGCCCAGTCGTTAGGAGTTCTACTGCTGTCTTGTTTTATACTCTTATTTCCTTGTTTTATAATTAATCATTTCTGTGTTTTCTAGAATTCATAATCGATTTGAATTTCATTAGCATCGAGTGGTTTGCATCTTATTGAATTGAAGTCTTAATTGTTTTCATTTGTTCCATGAATTTTATTTCTCACAAGTTATTTGAATAACCAGATTGTTTTTCATTTAGAGCGAGTTTGTTAGATGATCAACCATTGAGAATTTCAATTGCAGAACGTGACTGCATTACTTGAATTCAGTTACTGCAGTATTCCCTGCCTGATTAACAAATTGTTGTAGATGTTAATGGATTGATGTATATGTTAGTCTATAATTCTGATTCAGTGTGAATTCCTTTAAGTTTGTATTTCCATATGCTTCATAGAATGGAGTGGAATTAAGTTGAGTTAATTGGTTGAAGTTATTTAATGATTGCTTTTATTTCCTTTATTGAACTTTGAGAATTAGATTTTTCTTCTGCAACGATTTCAATTTAATAACCTCTAGTTTCACTTGCATATACCGTGCAAAATACTCTTGAAATAAAAATACTAACCTTGAGTTGATGATTAATGTAAGCATTAGGATTTTTTTTAAATAGACATCTTAGTGAGCCAACAAGCACCACCCATTGTAATGAAGAGCATTGGACTATTCAATACATATTCCCCCATGGTTAGCTTGATATTATGGAACTTTATAGAGAAATTTATAGTTTCTCCATTTGTAACCGTCACTTGACACTCTCGTTTTGGGTATAGGAAGAAATTTAATTCCTTGGCGACCTTAAAATGAATAAAATTATGGGTACTACTTGAATTAATCATCACTATTACATTTTTCTTCTCGATATGTCCTTCTATCTTGAGAGTTTGAGGAGTGATAATTCCTACCAATACATTACAAGATATGGTTGGATTCATTTATTATTTCTCTAGGGTTGGTTCCTGGTGTATATCCTATTCTATTTAATTTTCTTGTTCAATTTCTTCCTCCTCTTCACAATATATGTAAAATAATTATTTCTCAGCACACTTATGACCTTTAGTTTATTTTCTATCACAACTATAGCAGATCCCTTTTGCTATTTTTTATTCCAATTGTTGTGGTGTCATGTTAGGTCCTTATATTACTAGTATTTTCCCTTATTGTTGTTAGTGTAACCCCATTATTGTTATTGTTGTACTCCTGTAACCCCCATATTATTATTGTTGTGCCCTTACATTATTATTGTTAGGTCGGATAGGATTACATTGTGGCCACATGGACTCCTATATATAGAGAGGAGGTTTTTTCATTTGTATCATCCACGAATTGTTCATTTATGTAATGTATTGGAGGCTGCCCCCTCGAAGTGGCTGATTTCTAAGGCATTGATATCTATTCTCTTCTATTTTTGGAGTTGGTTTCATAACATTTGGTATCAGAGCTTTGGATTATAGGGTTCATTGATCCAAACAGGTCATCATGGAATTTTCGCTATAAATTTTTTTCTACAAAGGTTTAGAAGCTAAAATTTTTAGAGTGCGAAGCCGAAATCCTGAGAAACATTGTCGCAAAATGTCAGAGCTTGGTTCGTAATATTTTCAAAGATATGATCTATGGAAGTTAGGACTTTTTTGCAGGCTCCTCAATTTAACCTAAACAGGTCATAGAGGAATTTTCGCTATCACTATTTTTCTACGAGGGTTCAGATGTTGACGTTTTCATAGAGTGAAGTTGAAAGACAGAGGAACCTCTGGTAATAATTTTAGATCTTGGTTCACAATATTTTTGGAGATATGATCCGTGGAAGTTAGATTTGTTTCAATCTCCCAAATTTCATCTCAAAGAGGTGATTGTGGGAAAAACATCATAACTCTCTCTCTAAGCATCGAATTAGGATTCTGTAAAAAGTGGCCACAAGTACATGGAATTTTGTTTTTTTCTATATCAATTTCAGAGCTGAAGGAGGAAACAGTGAAACGTGGCAATTCATACAAGTTTTCCATAGTGAACTAGTCCATAATTAGGTCATCATAGGAGATTGGGCATAACTTTTCCTTCAAGAATCCAAATCAGGTCATAACTGTGGAATTTGAAAGAAGATTCATAGGGCTAATCTAGGGAAAAATTTTAAATATTGAAGATCCGAAATCACAGAGATAATTCAGTTTCAATATCGAGCTTCTAAAATCAAGAAAAAGGTGTGTATTTTTTTTCAAATTGCATAAGTCTTGTTTGAAAAAGAAGTTCTAGGTGATTCCAAAGGCCTATTGAGCATAGATACTATTATTGGGCTCTAGAATTCCTCCTAAAAAGAATTCAACACCCATTAAGCCCTCAGAGTACTCTACTATGACTCATGAAGATGAAGAATTACAACATGATCTATCAGAATTATAAGAGCAAGTGTACCAAAATTCGCTCTTGCAAAGATCAACAAAAAATGAAATGGATGTTTTGAAGAAAAGTGTGGAACCTAATATGGATGATTTGAAAAAAGGCATGGAAGCTACAATGGATGTTTTGAATAATGTTATGGAAGAAAAAGTGGATGGTATGGAAGAAAAAATGGAAGGTTTGAAGGAAGACATGGAAGGTTTGTCAAAGTTGATACAAGAAATGATTCCTAATAGCGAAAAGATAGTAGAGGAAACTCATGATGAGAACAAAATAAATGTTAATCGTGATTTCATAAACTCTAATGTTGGATTAAAGAACCACCATATTCCAAAGATGGATATGAGGAAGTTTGATGGCAAGGATCCCATAACATGGATACTACAGATGGAGCAATATTTTGATCTCAATAATGTGCAAAACACACAAAATGTATGCATTGAAACTTTACATTTAGAAAAAAATATATTTGTATGGTATCGATGGCTTTGCTCCCGTAAAAATATTTCACTTGGTCAATTTTTACGGAGGAAATGACATCACATTACGAGGATACAAAGAGCAACACCTTCTTTAGCCAATTGATAAATCTAAAAAAAAGGGTTCAATGGCGGAGCACATTGAGGAATTCCAAAAATTGAATATAAGGGTAACTGATATTCCAGAGGAACACATGATTGATGTCTTCATAGGGACTTTAAAGGATAACATCCAACATGAAGTTCACATTTGGGAGCCAGATTCATTAGAGAAGACATTCAGGTTGGCAAGAAAAATTGAATGTAAAATTATGGCGACAAGGAAGCCTAACACTCACATCTATAAAGATGGAAGTGTTGCTACTCCTAGACTTCCACAACCTACAAGTTCGACACCGCAAAAATTGGAAGAAAAAGAGCAAAAGGGCTTTGTTACAGTTGTGATAGCAAATACACTAAAGGTCATAAGTGTGCTGAGAATAAATTATTTACATAGATTGTGAAGAGGAGGAAAAAAATGAAAAGAAACTTCAAAAGAAGAGGATATACACCAAGAAGCAACCCTAGAAGAATAATAAATGAGTCCGACCATATCATGTAATGCATTGGCAGGAATTACCACTCCTCAAATAGAAGGACATATTAAGAAGAAAAACGTAATAGTGTTGATTGATTCAGGTAGTACCAATAATTTTATTCATTGTAAGGTAGCCAAGGAATTGAATTGTTTCCTATACCTAGCACCAGAATTTCAAGTGATGGTTGCAAATGGAGGAACTATAAATTTCTCTAGAAAATGCCATAATATTAAGCTATCCATGGGGGAATATGTATTGAATAGTCCAATGCTTTCCATCCCAATGGGAGGTGCTGATGTTGTACTAGGAGTACAATGGTTACAATCTTTGGGGATGGTATCTTTTAATTTTCAAGAACTTTTCTTGAATTTTTTTTCAAAAGGAAAATAAATTGAATTATGGGGTATCACAGGGAAGCCAGGAAAGATAATAAGATCTAATGTCATGACAAAGATTCTGAAGAAAGAAAAATGAGGCGTAATTGCACAATTATGCTCACTAGAAGTTCCAACATCAAAATCACCTATTTCTCCAGATCTCCAAAAAGTCTTGGACAAACATTCCAAGGTGTTTGACACTCCCAAAGACTCCCACCTATTGGTGATCATGATCATGCTATTCATTTGATTCTAGGAAATTTTCCTCCAAACATCCGGCCTTACAGATATCGTTATGTCCAAAATAATGAAATTGAACGTATGATTGCAGAAATGTTAGAGGCTGGTATAGTTCAACCTAGTCAAAGTTCTTTCTCTGCTCCAGTAGTGTTGGTGCACAAGAAGGATGGATCATAGCGCATGTGTCTGGATTATAAGGAGCTCAATAAGCTCACTATTAAAGATAAATTTCCCATTCCTGTGATTGATGAATTATTGGATGAATTACATGGAGCAATTTATTTTACCAAGTTGGATCTTCGTTCAGGATGTCTCAAATTAGAATGAAGACTGAAGATATTCTGAAAACAACATTTCAAACTCATGAGGGTCATTATGAATTTTTGGCCATGCCTTTTAGCCTTACCAATGCACCTTATACATTTCAAGGGTTGATGAATTCCATTTTCAAACCCTTCCGTAGAAAATTTGTGCTAGTATTTTTTGATGATATACTAATCTACAATAGGTCTTGGAAGGATCATGTTCAACATGTTGACAGGGTGCTCAAACTATTGGAGGAGAAACAATTATATGCAAAAACATCCAAATGTTTCTTTGGAGTACAAGAGGTGGAATATATGGGTCATATTCTATCTCGCGAGGGTTTTAAGGTAGACCCTAACAAAATTAAAGCCATTAAGGAATGGAAAGTCCCCACAACCATAAAGAAGTTGCGTGGATTTCTCAGGTTAACAGGGTATTGTCGCAAGTTTGTTAAGAATTATGGGAGAATAGCATCACCTCTAACAACATTATTGAAGAAAGATGCATTTTCATGGAATCTGAAGCAACTAAGGCCTTTTAACATCTTAAAGAGGCAATGTGCCTAAGGAAATGGAATTGGTGCTATTTTAATGCAAGAAGGAAGACCCATTTCTTTTGAAAGTCGTTCAATCAAAGGAAAGTATTTACAAAAGGCTATTTATGAGAAGGAAATGTTGGCAATACTACATGCACTAAAGAAATGGAAACCTTACCTAATGGGAAGACACTTCAAGGTAAAAACTGATCATGATAGTCTTAAACACTTTTTGGAACAAAGACTATCTTCAGAAGAGCAGCAAAAATGGGTCACAAAGATGTTGGGTTATGACTTTGAAATCATCTACAAAAAGGGAAGCTAAATGTTGTTGCAGATGCACTCTCAAGAAAGGATGAAGAGGTGGAAGCATTGATTTGTGCCATTTCTATTATCCAACCAGATTGGATAACCAGAGCAAGGGATGAATGGAAGAAGGATGAAGAAGTGTGGACACTCATTCAAAAGTTGCAGCAAGATCCTAGTACATCTGATACATTTAGTTGGAAAAATGATTCCTTATGGTACAAATATCGCCTATATCTTTGTAAGAATTCCCAACTAAAACAAAATATTCTTTTGGAATTGCACACTTCTCCTTTAGGAGGACACTCAGGATTTTTAAAAACTTACCACAGGGTGAAGAAAGAATTTTTTTGGGATGGCCTTAAATCTGATATTCAAAAGTTTGTGGTGGAATTTTTGGTTTGCCAGCAGAATAAAGTTGAGACAATTAAGACCCCGGGTCTTCTACAACCTTTATCCATTCCAAGTCAACGTTGGGAGGAGATTTCAATGGATTTTATTACAGGTTTACCTACGTCCAAAGGAAGGAGTGTCGTCATGGTGGTAGTTGATAGAATTACCAAGTATGCACACTTTTGTGCATTATCTCATCCATTTAAAGAAAGTACAGTTGATACTGCATTTATGGAAACAATTCAAAAGCTACATGGAAACTCGAAGATTATTGTAAGTGTTAGAGATCCCATTTTTACAGGAAATTTTTGGATGGAATTATTTTCTTTTTTGGTACTCAAATAGCTCATACATCTTCTTATCATCCCCAATCCGATGGTCAAACAAAGATAATTAAAAAATGTTTGGAAGGATATATTCGTTGTTTTGTATCTGATAAGCAAGAAAAATGGGTCAAGTGGTTACCTCTCGCTGAATGGTGGTATAACAATTCCTTCCATACTGCAGAAAAAATGACCCCATTTATGGCACTTTATGGATATCATCCACCGTCCATCACATCTTCTTTAAGGGAAAATTCTAGGGTTAAAGCAGTGGAGGATCAAATTGAGCATCAAAAAGAAGTTCTCCAACTGTTAAAGGATAACCTATATTTGGCACAAAATCGAATGAAACAACAGGCAGATCAACATCGCAGTGAGAGAAGTTTTGATGTGGGAGACTGGGTATTTTTATGGCTACAACCATACAAACAAATATCCCTCAAGCAAGCTAAGAAGGATAATAATTGTCGCCAAAGTACTATGGTCCTTACAAGGTGTTGAAAAATATTAGTACTATGGCATACAAATTAGAGCTTCCTGCTTATTCACGAGTGCATCCAGTTTTCCATGTTTCATGCTTAAAAAAGGTTATAGGGGACAAACTTCCAGTTCAAACAATATTGCCAGAAATTGATGAAGAAGGAAAAGCCATATTGGAACCTAAAGTAGTCACAGAAACAAGAACTCGATAGCTATGAAATCGATCAATTTCAGAGTATCTCATCAAATGGAAGAACTTACCCACTGAAGATTCCACATGGGAGGATGAGAATTTTATACAGAAGCACCTGTAGCTACTAAAGCATTGAGGACAACACTTTTTTGAATGAGAGGAGCATGTTAGGTCCCTATATTACTAGTATATTCCCTTATTGTCATTAGTGTAACCCCCTTATTGTTATTTTTTTACCCCTGTAACCCCCATATTGTTATTATTGTGCCCTTACATTATTATTGTTAGGTCGGCTAGGATTACATTGTGGCCCCATGGACTCCTATATATAGAGAAGAGGTTTTGTCATTTGTTTCATCCAAGAATTGTTCATTTATGTAATGTATTGGAGGTTTCCCCCTTGAAGTGGCTGATTTATAAGGCGTTGATCTCTCTTCTCTTCTATTTTTGGAGTTGGTTTCATAACATGTCAAATTTGTAGGTTTTTGAAGCTAGGAGTAGCAACACTTACATATTTATAGTTGTCAGTGGTAGGCTTCCTTGTCACCATAATTTTTCTTGCCAACCTGAATACCTTCTCCAATGAATCAGGTTCCCAAAGTCGAAACTCATGTTGTATGTTATTCTTAAAGTCCCCATGAAGAAATCAATCTTATGTTCCTCTGGAATATCAGTTACCCTTATATTTAATTTTTGGAAGTCCTCAATCTGCTCCACCATTGAACCCTTTTGTTTGAGATTTATCAATTGGATAAAGAAGGTGTTTATCTTTGTATCTCATAACGTGCTATCATTTCCTCCGTAAAAATTGACCAACTGACAATTGTTTTACAAGAAAAAAGCCATCGATAGCATACAAATGTATTTTTTTATAAATATAAATTTTCAATGCGTACCTTTTGTGTGTTTTGCACATTATGGATATCAAAATATTGCTCCATCTGTAGTATCCATGTTATCGGATCCTTGCCATCAAAATTCCTCATATCGATCTTTGGAATATGGCAGGTATTAAATCCAAAATTAGAGTCTGTGAAATCATGATTAACATTTCTTTTTTTCTCATCATGAGTTCCATCTACTACCGTTTCTCCATTAGGAGTCATTTATTGTAGCAGCTTTGTCAAACCTTCCTTCAAAATTTCCATGTCTGCTTTTAGAAAATTCTTCACGTCTTCCATATTGCATTTTAGTTTTTCTTCTATACCATCGATCTTAGCTTCCATGCCATTCTTAAAACCATCCATCTTAGCTTCCACACATTTATTCAATCCATCTGCGTCTGTAATGTTTCAAATGGGGAAGAATAAACTTAGCAGGGAATATCTTGAGATATTCCACTATGGATTCACAGAAATATGGAAACACACTAGAAATTCTAAACCATAGATATACTGGTAGGGCATTTACTGGTTATATCACCTCTAAAGAGAGGGTGAAAACTAGAGGCTTTCTGGCCCATTCCAGACTCTGTCTATAGAAAACTGATGAAACACAACAAGTGTGGGAAAAACACAATCCTTTTGGAGTTTTATACCCTTGGGATCCTTAGATCTACAGATCTAAAGAATGGATCCAAAAGAGGAGCCAAAAACCAAACAAGCAAGGAGAGGGAAATTCCACTTCCGAGAAAAACTGTAATAGGCTCAAGGGAAACATTGTATAAGAAAAATGGTGCAAGAATAAAGTAGACCAGGGCTGGGTTCTCTTATTATAGGCTGTGTTGGACCTCCATGTTGAATTTCAGGAAAAAAAATGGGTTTAAGGGCCTTATACAGATCTCCCACGAAGCTGACTAGTTAAAAATCAGCTAAAGAGAAGAGTTGATGTGACAAAGAAAACCCACTTCAGGAACAGTTTCAGCAGAGAGTCACTGGGAATCAGTCATCAGACATATATTACATTATAGCAGTATAAAATCATAATTTTAATGGAGTTCCTTAAGAAATACAGTGAATTACATTAGGAAATAAGCAAGAAATCTTCAGAAATAGGAGCTGCAATGTATGTAAAAGTTGCAGAAAATGAACAACATCCCTCTAAGTGTGCTTCAGTAGTGTAATGTTAGAACTCAGATCTACAGCAGATTTATGGCTGAAACATCAGATCCATACCAGATCTGGAAACTACTCAACCTTCTAATCAAGATCCCCTTGGGGTTTTAACAAAATATTGCATAACAAGATGTAGATCTAACTTTTTGTACATAGAACTGTAGAAAGCTTCAGTAATTTCTGAAGATGAATTTATTAATGATACATATCAAATCTGAACATGAGATATCAGCAAGCTACTTCATAAATCTTCAAGGTGAGAGGCAAGCCTCAATCACCAGAAAACAAGTACAATGAAAGATCTAAACAATAGGAAGCAGTACATAGGAAATAACGCAGTTCCCTAAGGAGACAGTGTAGTAGCTTGAGCAGAATAGTACAATAGATGAAATATACAGATCTGAAATCAAAATACAATAGATACCTTCTCTCGGGTGATCACAAGACACCCTCCCTGAGAGGAGACTCCAAAAACAACTAGATCCTTGCAGACCTAGAACCCCACTTGCTACACTTACAACAGCAGCAAAACCCTCAATGAGCCAGCACTGTCTATGCAAGCATAGCTTTGCCTCCAACTGATAGTGGTTCAATCTAGCACACTTCCCTCCTAGAGCTACTCAAAGAAGGATGGAGGATTCCTAAATAGGAGGTCCTCTCTTTCTCTTGCTAAAAAACAAAGAGAAATGGAGTTGCCTTAGCAAGCTCAGAAAATGAAATATGATCAACAACCTCCTCATGAGCCTTCATCCTCCTTTTATAAGATTTGAGTCTCTTGGAAAACCCTAAACCACTTTCATCCTTTGGTTCCTTTCACACTTGGAAACCCTTTCTAGAATAGCACAGTCCATCAAGGAGGTTCAATGAACCTAGACAACGTTGTTGAATTGGTCAAATAGGATATACTTTGGTCGTCTTGGCCCTTTCACACCTGAAATATTTTATTCCAATGGCCTAAATATGTCTCCTTTCACATAGGTACTGATTTATTCTTTATTTGCAAGAGGATTAGACATCCTCCTTTACAATTTATTCATCAATCATGAAATAAAAAATAAATAAGGCAAAATTAATGTTCTAAATTAGCTGAAGCTAATTTAGGAACATTATAACGTCTTTCTTCAAACCATCCATCTTAGCTTCCATTTCATTTTTTGTTACTCTTTGCAAGAACGAAATTTGTTGCACTTTGTCTCGTAATTTTGATATATCATCTTGCACTTATTCCTATTCATGAGTCATAGTAGAAATTTTTGAGGGTTTAATGGTTGTGGAATTATTTTTGGGGGAATTTTATAACCATATACTAATATCTATGCTTCAATATGCTCTTGGAATCACTTCAAACTAATTTTTGAAACAAGAATTATGCAATTTTTAAAAACGATAGACACATTTTTCTTGATTTTGAGGAGATCGATATTGAAACTGATGTATCTCTGTAGTTTGAGATCCCAAATATTTTATCTTCAGTCTTGTAGTACTCCTCAAAGTCTTCTTTCCAATGCCATAGGTTAGACCTAATTTGGATTCTTCAAGATAAAGTTATGTCTGACTTGCATAATGACCTAATTATGGATTAGTTCAGTAGAGTGAATGTGTACGGCATGTTGCATGTCATTGTTTCGAACTTCAAATCTGAAATCAATACAAAAGAAACTAAATTTCATGAAATTTATGTCACTTTTTACATAATTCCAAACCGATGCCTGAAACAAAATTTATGACGATTTTCCCTCGTTCACCTGTTTTAGATGAAATTATGGATGCTGCAAAAACTCTAACCTCCATAGATAATATCTATGAAAATATAGTGAATAAAGGTCTGAAATATTTAAAATAATTTCATCAATATATCGGCTCCATGTGGTCAAAATTTCAGCTTCTAAAGCCTCGCAGAAAACAAATTATAGCAAAAATGCCAAAATGACTTGTTTGAAGAAGCGAAACCCTAGAATCCCAAGCTCTAATACCAAATATTATGAAACTGGATCAAAAAATAGAAGAAAATATAGATCAATGACTTACAAATCAGCCTCTTCAAGGGGGAAACAACCTTTACATTACATAAATGAACAATTCTTGGATGATACAAATGAAAAAACCTCCTTTCTATAAATAGGGGTCCAAGGGTCACATTATAATCCTAGATGACATAGAAATAACAATGTAAGGGAACAAAAATAACAATAGTGGGCTTCTATGGGGCACAATAATAATAATATGGGGATTACATGGACACAACAATAACAATAAGGAGGCTACAGTAACAATAACAATAAGTGGATACACTAATATTATAGGGACCTAGAAGTGAAGAATTCAATCATTGTAAGTATCCACCTATTTGAATACTGGATGGTGGATGTATTTCTCCAATGAAGTCAAGTAACCATTGCCCAAATGGTTCCTCCACATGAACTAAAAAGAGGGAGAAAGATGCTAATTTCTATTTCTCTGTGAATAGTTGTCATTTTTTGCAAGCCCGAACATAAGTGTGGACCTCTCCAAACAGTTTGGGCCAAAAGAAGCCACCGTTTAGAATCTTGTGTGTAGTGGATCTACATATATAATGCCCTATACAGAAAAAACCATTAAACTCATCCATCACTCCCTAGACTTCTTCTTCCACCAAGCAGAGGAGTAGGATTCCTACTGTATCCCTCCAATACAACTGACCATTTACAACAACAAACTTTTGAGATCCTAGCCTTAGAGATCGGTATTTTATTTTGTCGAAATTTAACAGACACCTCAAGAAAAACATATATTTTAAGATATATTTATACCAATGGTAGGTAAGGTAGTTCATTTGAATATTTTGTGTTGTTGTCCCATCTCTTATATTTGAATTAGGTTCGCTTCCTTCTGCCACTACTTCAGTCAACAAATTTATCCCCAACGCCTGGAAATATTCTTCTGATAGGATGTTGGCCAATCCCTGCCCCTCAATAATTTTTGTGGGTTTGATATCCATCTCATATTACTATATTTTGGCAATCCACTTGCCTCTGTTTTCCTCATTTTCTTCTTGCATCTGGATGTCCTTGACAGCAACTGTGGGTACATAAGCTATTATACTAGACTAAAGAACGTAAATCCTAAAGGATTTAAGATCTTTGACTATGGCGTAAGCTTGCCTTTATAGAGTGTTATATTTGAGTTCAGCCTCTCTCATCACCTGGCTAAAGAAGTTGATTGGTTGCTCGTGCCCCTCACTATTTTTATGCAAAAAAGTAACCACCACTGTGAGAGGTGAGGAAAATGATAATATGAAAAATGGGTTCAAATAGTTAGGACTAACTAAAATGGGGGCCTCAAAAAAATCTTGATTGAATCGAGAAAAGGATTCATGAGATTGTGAAGTCCATTTTAATTCATTATATTTTCTCAACATCTCGGTGATATCCTTAACTATCCCTACATAATTTGGTATGAACCTCAGAAAGTTTATTTTGCACAGGAAAACTTGAAATTTCCTTTTTTGTCCTGGGTAATGGGATGGCGTTTATGGCCTCTAGTCACTTGGGATCAATATTCACACCTTATTTTTCCAATATCTGTCCTAGTAGCTTCCCCTCTGTGAGGGAAAATTGTGATTTCTTGGGATTCAGGGATAAACCATATTTTTTGCATTTCTCAAAAGTGAGTCTGAGATGCTCAATATGTTCCTCATCTATGTTTGAGAAAAATGTGTTGTCATATAATTAAATTACGACGAACTTACCTACTCCCCCAAAAAATCTATGTCTGTGGCTCTTTGGAAAGTGGCTCTCGCATTTATGAGGCCAAAGGGCATACACTCATACATGTAAATTCCCCAAGGCATAGTAAAAGTGGTTTTATTCTAGCCATCAAGGTGTACAACAACATTATTATACCCAGATATTTTTTCCATCATTTACATTTGGTCTGAACCAACCACCTTTTGTAATATATGATCCATCTTCGACAATGGGTAATTTTCCTTGAGTGAGGCTTTCTTCAGATTCTTGAAATCCATGCAGAGTATGATCTCTCCATTCTTCTTCCTCATAGGGACTAGGTTTGCTACCCAGTATGAATATCTCAGAGGCACAATAATTTTATCTTGTAATAATTTTTTCACCTCCTTCTGAATGGATGGGATGAGAAAAGGATTGATCTGCCTCAATTTTCTTTTGTGAGGTTTTTCTGCTTCCTTCAAAGGAATTTTTTGTTGCACAATCTCTATATCAAAAGTTTTAAAATATTGATAAGACCAAGAAAATACGTCTTCATAAGTTTTAAAAAGAT
The DNA here is from genome assembly GCA_034641835.2 of Pinus albicaulis. Lineage (NCBI taxonomy): Eukaryota > Viridiplantae > Streptophyta > Pinopsida > Pinales > Pinaceae > Pinus > Pinus albicaulis. Next base: position 89,192,303 of record CM076576.1, read on the forward strand.
TCAAATACCTCATTCTGAGCTCGCAAGATATTTCTTTTTCCAATTTGAATATTTTGGGTTCCTCCTCTGAACTGATGCTACAATATTCAACCTTTTCATCATGTTCTTGTTATGTTGGTTTGGAAGGGACGTTGTTTCAATTGAATAATATTTCATGCACATCTTGATCCCTTTGTTGCCACATCGTGGTCCATTGTATGTATCTCCCCACGAGATAGTATTTTTCCTTGATGGCATCTTGAAAATAATTCCAAGTGGGTATGGCTGAGAATAGAGAGGGTTCTGTCTCATCCGTTTTCTCACAGTAGGTTTCGCACCAGTCCTTGACATGGGGGGTAGCTTTGAGGAGTGCAAAAATAATCTTCTCCCAGTCGGAAAAATAATGAACTGAGAAATATCCCTCTAATAGATTCAACCATATATCTACAGCATCTGCATCTATTTGACCCTCAAATATGGGAATGTCAAAGTTTACTTGTACCTTAAAGGGAGTCGTGCCTCCAGAGAGGCTGCTGGATGTAGATGCACCGCCGGTGGGCAGCCGTTGAAGGATCTGGGCAAAGTTATCCATCATTGCATTCCTTTGTTTTTTGAGGGCCTCCTCAAGCAATATTTTGATATGATCTCCTGCTCCCTCATCTTTCTTTTCGTCCCTCATGGGCGTCCATCGGGGTTTGCGTGGATGATCTTGCAAAGGTTCCACCAGATTGAGCCCTAACTCTTTATACCCCGACCTCGTTGGGGACATGCAAAGAAGGATCGAGAAAAAGAAGACTGCTCTGATACCACTGATCCATATTTATGCAGGAACATAACATAATACAGAAATAATGATAAACATATAAATACAGCGGAAATAAGGCTTCATTTCATTAATATCAAATCACAGAAATATGCTTACAAACATGATGGAAATAAAATAGCTAGGGTGCTGGTAGCGAATCTCTGAGAAGAGATGTGGCAACTATAGACCTCTGAACTGTATTACAATGAGGCTCGAGGGCCTATTTATTATGGAAAAACAATGGAGAATTCTAAACGTCCAAAAACCTAACCCTAGGAGATGAAGTGCCAAAACTATGGGCCCCGTTTGGGTAAATTGGTGTTTCAACTTCCCAGGGACGTAACTTCGGCATACTATCTCTATTTGGGGCTTCAAAACTGCTCCGGAAGTTCAGGACCCGAAAAAATGCTAAAAATAGTAAGTTGTGAAAAAAAATGAAAGTGACAATGGTGAGGCCCCAAGTGGAATAGGTGGGTGGCCACCAATATCCATCTGGATCATATAATTTCAAGGCTTCTTTCTTAAGTTCATCCATAAAGCTATGTGTTGTCTGTCTTTTAAGATTCCAATTAAACAAACTGAAGATGTCTTCTTGAAGCTCATTATGTTAGAACAGTTGAAGTGTATATGGAGCAACAGTCATTCTGGAGTAGCCCTATAAAGGCATATGCAGTGACATTCATTAAATAACAAAATGAAAAAATGAAAAAGGTTATTGATGCCAGAATCAGAGTTTGTATATTGTTGATTTTTGTTGAGAACATAGGAGAACACAATAAAAATAGTAGAGATTATGAAGGTTGTATTAACTGTGGCTATCTGTGGGAGCTGGAGTGAAATACCGCATGGTTCATATTATCTTGTGGTCGTGGATGCATAGAGACAATTGGCATAATTGTATAGCTCAGATATAAGATATTTGAATCTCTAACCATTAGTCTTCCTTAAGCATGTGTTACACCTAAAAGTTATGCAACAAAGGTATTTAGTTGAATTGAGAGGGCTTTATAATGAGATTATGATAAGTTGGTCTATGAACCAAGTTCTATGAAAACATATCCTTGAATATGTAATGAAGTCATAGTATAAACTACTGTGACACACCTTCTCCTTAACATAGTTACCCTAATTGGATATTCTTGGTTGTAATTAGAGCTTTGAATCTCTCCCTTAGCCTGGAAATTATGCCATTCTCACCCACATCAGTAAGAATAAGGAATGAAGGTTTCATCACTTGATCTTCTTGCAATAGTGATATTTTATAGTACAATGCATTAAATATATATGGCATTAATGGTTTGAGATGAATATGTCACTATTCAGTATTAAAGTCATTGGGTCGTTTTAATTGAAAGATTGTCTAGACTTACAACAAGTTGTAAGGATTCTTGAGATTCATTGTTCATATCAGCATCAAGGGAATTTTGGTTGTTATTGTAATATCCTTGTCATCATTCTAGCACATATCACCACCAACAGACAGTAATGGTGAACCACAACTGCAAAATACAGATTGGCATCATCAAGACATATTCCATCAACAATCTTCCTTAACAGATATGCATTGCAAATGAAGACCATGATTGGTATGAATATTCTTGCTGGTAGCTACAAACTTATAATTGATCTTGTCCTGTCCTGTGTGCTCTTGCAATATTAACAAAGACTGAAGTATATTTGGAGCAGACTGTCTATATCACATGGAGCATTCTCATTATGGTTGTATTATTCCAATGGCGTACTTTTGATTATACATTCTAGTATATTTTGTTATATGAAGTGTCATTATCATCACTTTTAGCATTATGCAAGTGCAAGGAGTCTATGTGGCTGGATGATATCAATTTTTTGTGTGTACATAATTGAAATTTCAATGGCTTCCAAAGTAATGCAATGATGGAAAATACACTGAAAAAATGTGTAACCCTTTGCTATTGATGTCAAAAGGGGGGGGAAATAATGTAGAAGAATATAGACACTTCTCAGAATGAAAAGGGAGGAAGTGTTGTCATCAATTCCAAAGGGGGAGACTGGTGGAAATATTATCATTGCTAGAAAAGGAGCAGAAAGGAGAAGCACCAGAAATTATCATTAAGGACAAGGGAGCAGATCAGGATTAGCTGGATTATAAAGGAGAAATAAGGAAAAGAAGGAAAAAGTACAATGGAGGAGCAAAAAAGAGGCAAAGGAGTAGTATTATGAAAAAAGGAGGTAAGGAGAAATAATGTGTAGCAAAGAGGAAAGGAGTAGCATTAGAATAATTTCCTAAGGAAAAGGAGTAGAGAGGAGCAGCAAATAAACAAGGAGCAGCAAAAGAGATAAAAGACAATGTTATGGATCAAAGAAGAAAAATGTGTAGTGCAGGTTCAAGTCGAGTTATTCATGTTTAGAATAGTAAGGAAAATAAAAGTGTGCGGCAAAGGTCAAGTAAGGTGTATGCGTACAGAATGCGTGCAACAAAGAAAAGAAATGAACGATCGGTCCAAGTCGAGCTAGTTGTAAAACACGTGCAAAACAGTGGTTCTGCATTCAGAATATTGTGAACGAATCATGTGTTTTACATGAAGAAAATAAGATATGAATGGTCACAAACAAAGAAGCAAAGGCGTGAAGTATTTGTGCACGAGTGGGCATATTTGTGAACGTGCTAAGACAAGTAATGAACACGTTCAACTAGTGGAGAAAGTCGTGAACACGCGGGCATAGTCGGGCTAGTTTGCGTTCAGAAAAATTCACAAAGGCACATGCAACGCATGCAGTTCTATGATCAGAGTCACATCAATTTCCAGAAAAAACACATTCAGAACAGTGTTCGACAGAGATATTGCAAATCACAATTGCAACAGAATTCCTGATCACATATTGCAAATCACAACAGAAGGAGTACCACAAAAAAAAAGAGACACAGGAATTGCGAAATGTGAAGTGTGAGAGATGACGTGGCATATGGCGTGGCAGGTGATGTAGCAGATGACATGGACCTTGTTGGAAATATTGTCATTGATGGCAAAGGAGGTAGCAAAGACAGAGACAGGCAAAGAGAACAACATAGCAGCAAGATGTAGAGAGGGTCGAGCAGCAGAGACAGGGTCATTTAAAGAAGAGGCAGAAAAAGGAGAATGAAGGAAGCAAGGAGCAGAATTAGACAAGAAGAAGAGAAAGAAGCGGAGAGACAACAGAGTAGCAGAGGCAACAAGAAGCGCAAAGGAGATAGGAGGAAGAATAATGTCAAAATGTAACAGTCAAACAGCAGAGCGGAAGCAACGGCAGAGACAGAGATAGATGCACAGCTAAGGCAGAGGCAGAGGCAGTGCATATAAAAGCAGAGCCGTTATATCAAAGACAGAGCAGTGGAGACAGAGGCAGCGAATACAGAGGCACTGAAGCGGTCGAGCGGCAGAGCTGTTATTACAAGCAGAGGAAGAGCAGAAAATTCCGGGAATCGCTTAACCCAAGCAGAAAACATATATATATATATATAGACAAACCTTAGTCTGGGAATCGTATACTCCAGCGGCAAGTATTGCGCTTTATATTCAAAGGTCCAAAGCATATTTATGAAGTTATATGGAGCGCATAATACAAAGTTTTATAAGGCGGGAATCGCAATATCGCAACTTCACAACTTTGCGCCATCGCACAATCGCAATATCGCAACTTCACAACATTGCGCCATCACACCATCGCAATATCGCAACTTCACAACTTTGCGCCATCGCACAATCGCAATATCGCAACTTCACAACTTTGCGCCATTGCACAATCGCAATATTGCAACTTCACAACATTGCGCCATCGCACCATCGCAATATCGCAACTTCGCAACTTTGCGCCATCGCACAATCGCAATATCACAACTTCACAACATTGCGCCATCACACCATCGCAATATCGCAGTTGGTTGAAACTGCACAGCAACTATCGCAAATTAGAAATTTGCGATTGCGATCAATTACATTTGAAAACGTGTCAGGTGGGCCCGAAAGGTGTTCTATATGTTTTAAAACAGGCTTTAGTGTATGCGCCGAGAGTATGTTAAGGCGTATTAAAAGGGAAGATTATATGATTAAGACATCTTATAATTAAGCCAAGAGACAAAGTTGGGTTATATATATATATTAAAAGGCGCTGTCATATACATATATATTATATATATATATAACGCTGTTGCGATAAGCCATATGGTCTGTAGACCCACGGGCCTCAGCTTAAGGGGAGGGCGATTATTTATGTAATAAAATTGTGATATATGTATGTTCCGGTCTGCGGAATGTTCCACATCAACAAGACACTTGCTACGAGTCAGCAGTCACGTATTTTTCTAAAAGACACTGATGTAAAAGCACTGTTACATACATACAACAATTACACCACAGTAGAGGACAAAATAGAATACAGAGCAGAAAAGAGTTAAAACATAATCACAGAAAAAGACAAAATACAGTCAAAGAAAAGACAAATGCGCAGCTAGCCAAGAGGGTGAATGAGTGAGCTGTAATTCACCTTGTAATTCGAATGTAAATATTTTAATTGTTTTTTGTGATGCATTGGCAAGTCTCCGAGAAAGAACAAATATCCCACTGTAATATTAAAATAAGCACCTACAGTTACATTTTTCTGAGTAAGCTGAAAAGAGATGAGAAGGCAGAAGGCAAAGAGACATGGCTGTCCATTTCGAATTCCCAGTGGAATACAAACAACCATGAAGCTATTTTTGTATAAAATAGGGTAATATCCAAGGGGAGAAGGTTGACGAAAAAGGAGTGAGAGAAGAAGAGAGTATGCAGCAGAATTAAAGAGAGTTGAAGAGAATAAGCAAGCTGCAAGAAGAATGTGAATAAGGAGGAGATGAGCAAAGAAGAAGAAGGGGCTGAGCAGAGATGATGCAGGTCTGATATAAGAGTTGATGAACAGCAGAGAAGAAGGTACAAAACAGAGCTGATATCCAAGGTAAATCAGCAAGTGTTTTTCTTTTGAAAGAGTAAAGAAGTTGGAGCTTCCCTATCAAGTTGTAGCTTGATAGATGTCAGTTGTAGCTGACTGAGGTAGGAGCCTCCTGTAGGTTGGTGCCTGCAGAAAATAGATGGGAGTTGGTGCTTCCACATCAAGTTGTAGCTTGATAAAATGTCGGTTGTAGCTGACTGAGGTTGGAGCCTCCTGTGGGTTGGTGCCTGCAGAAAATTGATGGGAGTTGGAGCTTCCTTGCAAGTTGTAGCTTGCAGAATTGAGGTTGGAGCCTCCTGTGGGTTGGTGCCTGCAGAAAAACAGTGGTGAGAGGGAGTTGGAGCTTGCCTTTGCATCACAACAATAATAAGATGTGGTTTTCTCCCTTTATGGGTTTCCACGTATATCTGGTGTCTATGTGCATGATGTCTATGTGTTGATATGATATATCTATTATGCTAATACTTGCTGCTCACATATTAAGACTGCTGGTGCATTATCTAATCTTCTTATTAATTGCTGCTCATAAATAAAGATTGCTCACACATTATGTTGATCATGAAATGAAGGTGTTAATAAAGTAAAATAAGTTTTAAAGGAAAAAGTTTCAAAAGTCCATGAATGTGTTAAACTGATTCACCCCCCCCCCCCTCTCAGTTTAACTAAGAGTTCAACATTTGGTATCAGAGCAGGTTCCTTTATATCAGTCTAACAACTGAAAGGAGATCCTAGGCTCTCAAGATGGCAAGTCAAGAAGGAAGCTCAACCAATAAAGCCCCTTTCTTTATAGGTGAAAATTATGCCTTTTGGAAAATAAGAATGAAAGCTTATATAATGTCTTTAGGATTAGAATCTTGGGATGCTGTGGAAATTGGATATGTCACAAAGTCAACTGATACAGAGAAAGAAGCTAAAGAAAGCTTTGTAGCTAATGCAAAAGCAATGAATGCAATCTTAAATGGACTCTGTGAAGCTGAGTTTATCAAAATAATGCACAGTAAGACTGCCAAAGATATGTGGGACACTCTAGAGAATATCCATGAGGGAAATAAAAAGGTTAAGACTGCCAAACTTCAAGTATAGAGAGCCCAGTTTGAAAATTTAAAAATGAATGATGATGAAGATGTTGGGAGCTTCTTCTTAAAAGTTGCAGAAATTGTTAACAGTATGAAAGCTCTTGGAGAAACAATAACAGAAGGTATAATTGTACAAAAGATTCTAAGATCTCTTCCATCCAGATTCAATCCCAAGGTGTCTGCAATAGAAGAAACAGCTGATTGGGAGACCTTGACCATGAACCAACTACTAGGAAATCTTACAGCATATGAGATGAGGCTCCCAGAGAAGAAGCCAAGTACAAGGGAGGCAGCATTCAAAACAGAAAAGAAGAAAGAAGAAAAGGAAGACATATGCTCCTGCTCTGATGAAGAAGAGGCTAAATTTGTCAAGAAATTGGATAGAGGATCAGGTAGATACAAAGGTAAACTTCCTTTTAAATGCTTTAACTGTGGAAGAGTTGGACATTATGTTGCTAGATGTTCTCACAAGAAAGTAAGAAATCAAGCTCAAGAATCAGAGAAAGACACATCAAAGAATTGGCAGAAAGGAAAGAAATTCAGCAGAAAATCCTTCTATGCACAGCAAGACAGCAGTACATCTGAAGACTCAGATGAACCCTCAGGAGAAGAGGGAACCTCTGAATTTTTACTAATGGCCATAGAAGATCTTGAAGGACTCTTGCTAGAAGAAGAAGAAGAAGGGGAAGTCGATCTTGAGGGGGAGCTAAGAAGTGCTCTGGAGGAGATTGACAGACTCAAACTAAAATGCAGAAAACAAAAAAAAATTCTCCTCAAATGTGTGAAAGAAGAACAAAATTCATAAGTCCTCATGCAGCTGAAGGTAAAGCTTGAAGAAGCCAAGAAGATAGAAGATATATTACTTCAGCAAATCAAAGATAAAACTCGAGAACAAGAGAAGCTGGAAGAAGAAATTCTGTGTCTGAGAAGGAAATTAGAAAGTGCTCAACAAAAATTTTCTATATACCCTTCTCAAATGACAAGTTCTAGTAGGTTGAATGAAATCTTGGATGCTCAAAGATCTCCTCTAATAAAAACTGGGATAGGCTATGAAGGAGAATCAAGTACAGGCAAAGAAAAGGAAAACAAAAATATAATTTTTGTGAAAGCAAAGAAGGCTGATGAAGCAGCCCAAATAATTCCTACAAAGGAAGAAACATGTAATGAGAAAGACAGAGACCAGAAGAAACCTCTAATAACAAAGATTGTAACAAATACTAAGACAACATAAAAAATATCATATATTCCTGATTATATCAAATTTGGAAGCCATCAAAGGAGATTCTTTCCTCCTATGAAGAATTCCACCTGTTATGTCTGCCACAAGCAGGGACACATTGCTGCATATTGTCGTGCAAGGAGGAATGATTCAAACCAGCAAAAGAGGCAAGCATGGAAGAGACAACCTTACATCAGGTATGCAAGTAATTTCTATGGTTATTGTTTTTATTGTATGGATTTTGGCCATAGAATTATTGAATGTAGAAAGTATGGACAAAGACTGATGTTCAATACCTCAAGGAGGTTTATGAGTCAAAGAAATTTTGTTCATGCTCACAATTCTGCAAAAACTATAATCAAATGTTGTATATGCTATCAAGTTGGACATATATCTTCCAAGTGTTCTCTAAAAGGATATAACTCATCACCTCACAAAAGATACCAACCAAAAGGGGGCCTCCAGTGGATAAAGAAGGTGAATAAATGTGACTTGGCTTTAACTGCTCAAGATTTGAAGAGTCAATGGTATTTGGACAATGGCTGCTCTAAACACATGACAGGAGACAAAAACAAGTTTTTAACTCTTGATGAAAAGAAATCAGGCAATGTCACTTTTGGAAATGACAAATTAGGAAAGATCAAGGGAAAAGGATCAGTCAGCATAGACAATGGCAGAGGAAAGGTCCAAGATGTATTATATGTAGATGGGCTGAAAGAAAATTTACTGAGTGTCAGTCAGATGTGTGATAAAGGCTGTGAAGTTCTCTTTAGAGCACAAGATTGTGTAGTCAGATCAAGCACAACAGGAAAAACTCTACTCAAAGGTGTTCGAACAGAGAGTAATGTGTACATAGTAAAAGAGGAGGATGAAGCCTGCCATCTTAGCAAACTCGAGGAGTCATGGTTATGGCATAGGAGATTGGGACATCTCAGCTTTGACCATATCATTAGACTGAGCAAGAAGAAATCTGTCAGAGATATGCCAGAAATAAAAAGGCCCACAAACACAATATGCAAATCTTGTCAGTTGGGAAAACAAACTCGCACATCCTTTAAATATAAAGAAGAGTTATCAACAAGAAGACCACTGCAACTTGTGCACATGGATCTGTGTGGACTTGTAAGAACTAAAACACCAAGTGGAGAGTCCTACTTTATGCTGATAATAGATGATTTCTCCAGAATAACTTGGGTTGCTTTTCTCAAGAATAAATCGGAAGCTCTGGAAAAATTCAAAACATTTAAAGCATTAGCAGAAAATCAGACAGGATGCAAGCTGAAATGCATCAGATCAGACAGAGGAGGTGAATTCACTGATTATGACTTTGCAGACCTATGCAATGAACATGGCATAAAACAACAATTTACTATTGCAGGGACACCTCAGCAGAATGGAGTAGCAGAGAGACAAAACAGATCTGTTCAACAAATTTCCAGAGCCATGATGCAAGAGAATAATATTGCTCAAACCTTCTGGGCAGAAGCAGTGCACACAGCAGTACATATCCTTAATAAAGCTCACTTAAGGCCAAGCGGTGACAAGACTCCCTATGAACTATGGCATGGAAAGCCAGCCTCAATCAAACATTTCAGAATCTTTGGAAGCAAGTGTTACATAAAGAATAATGATGAAAATCTTGGCAAATTTGATGCAAGAGTAGATGAAGGGATATTTCTAGGATATGCCTCCAAAAGCAAAGGGTACAGGTGCTACAACAAGACCCTTCGGAAGATAGTTGAAAGTATTGACGTGAGATTTGATGAAGAACTTCCAAAAAATACTAGAGATACAGACTGCTGCAGTACATCAGACAACAATGAAGAAGAAGACGAGAATGATGATGAAACCAACAAGACAACAGAAGATGTAGAGCTGAGCTCAAAAACCCCCTCAAGATACACTCAGAAGAATCATCCTGAAGATCAGATCATAGGAGACAAGAAAGCAGGAGTCCAGACAAGAAGGCAGCTAACAGAGCAAACAGAAGAAGTATACATAGCCATGTTATCACAAATAGAGCCAAAGAAATTTGAAGAAGCCAACAAGGACAAGTATTGGATAAAAGCAATGAATGAAGAATTGGACCAAATTGAGAAGAACAATACCTGGGAACTAGTTCCTAGACCTATTGAGAAAAATATCATTGGTTCAAAATGGGTATTCAAAAACAAAATGAATGAGCAAGGACAAGTAATCGGGAATAAAGCTAGGCTGGTCTGCAAAGGATACTCACAAATAGAAGGACTTGATTTTGATGAAACATTTGCCCCTGTAGCCAGAATGGAAGCTATCAGAATGTTCCTGGCATTTGCATGCTACCAAGATTTCAAGGTATATCAAATGGATGTAAAATATGCTTTTCTTAATGGCGATCTAGAAGAAGAAGTGTACATGGAACAACCAGAAGGTTTCTCATTGACAGATAAAGAAGACTATGTATGCAAACTGAAAAAGGCCCTATATGGACTGAAACAGGCTCCTCGTGCTTGGTACTCAAGACTGGATAAATATTTTCAAAAACAGGGTTTTAAAAGAGGTGGAGTAGACAACAATCTATACATAAAAGCGCATGAAAATGAACTCCTAATTGTTGTTGTATATGTTGATGACATTATGTTTGGAAGCAACAAAGATGAACTAGCAAAAGGGTTTGCTGATAGAGATGAAATCAGAGTTTGAAATGTCCATGATTGGAGAGCTCAGTTTCTACTTGGGACTACAAATTCAGTAAAATAACACAGGGACATTCATCTCTCAAGAAAAGTACTTAAAAGAAATACTGAAAAGATTCAAAATGGAGGACTGCAAACCTGTGACTACCCCCATGATCACGGGATGCAAGCTGTGTGCTGATGATGGGTCGGCAGATGTAGACCAAAAACTCTACAGATCCATGATAGGAAGCCTGCTGTATTTGACAACATCTAGACCAGACATCATGCTAGCAGTAGGACTAGTGGCAAGATATCAAGCAGCACCTAAACAAAACCATCTTCTGGAAGTAAAACGAATACTCAGATATCTACAAGGAACAATACAGTATGGACTTTGGTATCCTAAAAGCAAGAGCTTCACGTTAATAGCTTACACAGATGCAGATTGGGCCAGCTGTGTTGATGACAGGAAAAGTACAAGTGGAGGTGCTTTCTATCTAGGAGAAAGTCTGGTGGCATGGTTAAGCAAGAAACAAACATCCATCTCTCTGTCTACAGCTGAAGCAGAATATATAGCAGCAGCAGCATATTGTACACAAGTCATGTGGATGAAGCAAACTCTTCAAGACATGAGGGTAAGCATTGATGAACCTATTTCAATCAAATGTGATAATACAAGTGCTATAAGTATATCTAAAAATCCTGTGCTTCATTCAAAAACCAAACATATTCCAATCAAGTATCATTTCCTCCGAGAACAAGTGGCTCAGAAAATAGTAAAACTGGAATATGTACCAACAAAAGAACAGACAGCTGATATATTTACTAAACCTCTTGCTAGAGAACCATTTAAATATTTGAGAGATAGACTAGGGGTAGTATCTGCAAATGCTACTCTCTGATATAAAGAGAAAGCACAATTTCAGGGGGAGATCAAAAACGAAAATATCATTCCAAGGGGAGAATAGCCAACAAGGAAAGCATAAAACAGGTCCACAGGATCAGTATTATCAGCATTATCAATATTATCAGCATAATCTCAGTATTATCAGGATTCAGCATGGAAAAGCAACAAGGACCCTTCAATTGAAAAATGCATCATCTCCGTCTGCAATCTAACACAGATTACAGGCACTACAAATGAAACACAGCTATAAAACATATTCCTCAAAGTGTTCTCTCAACAAGTTTTATACATCACTCTGGAGCAACATGGTACAAATTCAACAGAAGAGGACCTAAACGTAACTCAGAGAAAGGAAATGCAAAAAGCAACCCTTTGCCATTGATGTCAAAGGGGCAGGAAGAACAAACAAGAAAAGCAAGAGAAGGAAAAAAAAGAAAAGTGGATTGCCATCAATGCCAAAGGGGGAGACTGTTGGAAATATTGTCATTGATGGCAAAGGAGGCAGCAAAGACAGAGACAGGGAAATAGAACAACATAGCAGCAAGATGTAGAGAGGGTCGAGCAGCAGAGACAGGGTCATTTAAAGAAGAGGCAGCAAAAGGAGAATGAAGGAAGCAAGGAGCAGCATTAGACAAGAAGAAGAGAAATAAGCGGAGAGACAACAGAGTAGCAGAGGCAACAAGAAGCGCAAAGGAGACATGAGGAAGAAGAATGTCAAAATGTAACAGTCAAACAGCAGAGCGGAAGCAACGGCAGAGACAGAGATAGATGCACAGTTAAGGCAGAGGCAGAGGCAGTGCATATAAAAGCAGATCCGTTATATCAAAGACAGAGCAGTGGAGACAGAGGCAGCGAATACAGAGGTAGTGAAGCGGTCGAGCGGCAGAGCTGTTATTACAAGCAGAGGAAGAGCATAAAATTCCAGGAATCGCTTAACCCAAGTGGCAAACATATATATATATATATATATAGACAAACCTTAGTCCAGGAATCGTATACTCCAGCGGAAAGTATTTCTCTTTATATTCAAAGGTCAAAAGCATATTTATGAAGTTATACGGAGCACATAATACAAAGTTTTATAAGGCGGGAATCGCAATATCGCAACTTCACAACTTTGCGCCATCGCACAATCGCAATATCGCAACTTCACAACATTGCGCCATCGCACCATCGCAATATCGCAACTTCACAACTTTGCGCCATCGCACAATCGCAATATCGCAACTTCACAACTTTGCGCCATCGCACAATCGCAATATTGCAACTTCACAACATTGCGCCATCGCACCATCGCAATATCGCAACTTCGCAACTTTGCTCCATCGCACAATCGCAATATCACAACTTCACAACATTGCGCCATCGCACCATCGCAATATCACAGTTGGTTGAAACTGCACAGCAACTATCGCAAATTAGAAATTTGCGATTGCGATCAATTACATTTGAAAACGTTTCAGGTGGGCCCGAAAGGTGTTCTATATGTTTTAAAACAGGCTTTAGTGTATGTGCCGAGAGTATGTTAAGGCGTATTAAAAGGGAAGATTATATTATTAAAACATCTTATAATTAAGCCAAGAGACAAATTTGGGTTATATATATATATTAAAAGGCGCTGTCATATACATATATATTATATATATATAACGCTGTTGCGATAAGCCGTATGGTCTGTAGACCCACGGGCCTCAGCTTAAGGGGAGGGCGATTATTTATGTAATACAATTGTGATATATGTATGTTCCAGTCTGCGGAATGTTCCACATCAACAAGACACTTGCTACGAGTCAGCAGTCACGTATTTTTCTAAAAGACACTGATGTAAAAGCACTGTTACATATATACATCAATTACACCATAGTAGAGGACAAAATAGAATACAGAGTAGAAAAGAGTTAAAACATAATCACAGAAAAAGACAAAATACAGTCAAAGAAAAGACAAATGCGCAGCTAGCCAAGAGGGTGAATGAGTGAGCTGGAATTCACTTTGTAATTCGAATGTAAATATTTTAATTGTTTTTATTGTTTGTGATGCATTGGCAAGTCTCCGGAAGAAAGCAAATATCCCACTGTAATATTAAAATAAGCACCTACAGTTACATTTTCTGAGTAAGCTGAAAAGAGATGAGAAGGCAGAAGGCAAAGAGACATGGCTGTCCATTTCGAATTCCCAGTGGAATACAAACATCCATGAAGCTATTTTTGTATAAAATAGGGTAATATCCAAGGGGAGAGAGTTGACGAAAAAGGAGTGACAGAAGAAGAGAGTATGTAGCAGAATTAAAGAGAGTTGAAGAGAATAAGCAAGCTGCAAGAAGAATGTGAATAAGGAGGAGTTGAGCAAAGAAGAAGAAGGGGCTGAGCAGAGATGATGCAGGTCTGATATAAGATTTGATTAATAGCAAAGAAGAAGGTACAGAACAGAGCTGATATCCAAGGTAAATCATGTAGTTATCTGTATAAAACATGTCATATCAGGATGCATAGAGAGGTTAGAGAGCAGTATAATGGAAGAGAGTTGAATAATGTAAGAGAGCTGTAGAATGATAGAGAGCTCGAGAATGTGAAAGAGTTGATAGAGATGTTATGCATATCTAGAGCTATTATGAAGCAGATTTGAAGGCAGAGAAGGCAGAAGTGAAGGTGGAGGAAAATAGAGTTGATATCCAGGTAAATCAACATTTTAATTTCATTTTGAGTGAGGGTATTTTAGTCTCCTTTCAATTTGTAGCTTGATAAATTTCCAGTTGGGGCTGGTTGAGGTAGGAGCCTCTTGTGGGTTGTAGCCTGTAGAAAATACATGGGATTTGGTGGTTCTGTTTCAAGTTGTAGCTTGATATATGTCCACTTGGAGCTGGTTGAGGTAGGAGCCTCCTGTGGGTTGTAGCCTGCAGAAAATATATGGGAGTTGGAGCTTCCTTGCAAGCTGTATCTTGCAGAAATTGAGGTAGGAGCCTCCTATAGGTTGGAGGCTACATAAAAGCAGTTGTGATAAGGAGTAGGATCTTGCCTTTGCATCAAAACAATAATAAGATGTGGTTTATCCCTTATGGGTTTCCACTTATATCTGGTGTCCATGTGCACGATTATATGTGTTGATGTGATGTGTTAATCTTCTTATTACTTGTTTTTCACATATTCATTCTGTTGATCATTCTTTATTAAGTTTCTTATGAAATGACTTGTTAATGATTTTTTTTTAAATTTCCATGAATGGACTAAACTAATTCACCCCTCCTCCCCCATCTCATTTTAGTAAAGGGCTCATAAATTGGTATCAGAGCGGGTTCCTTTGGTGTAAGTCTAATATCTTGAAGGAGATCTGGTTGAATCATGGACTATCAAAATGTACCCATGTTGAGTACAACAAACTTTCCTGAATGGAGATATAAGGTTAAAACATATTTAATGGCTTATGAACCTGAGGTATGGAAGCTTGTATGTGATGGTTACTACAAATACTCTCCCTCGTTTCAAGAAAAACACTGGAATGCCAAGGAAAAAAGTGTGATATATAACAGTCTTCATAGCAAGGATCTTGATTCAATAATGGATTTAACTTATGAAAAATAAATTTTTAATAGATTGCATCTCATGCATAAAGGGGACACTAGTGGTTGCATTATCAAGAAGGAGAAGATACACAACAAGAAGAAGAAAAATTCCTTTCTAAAGGAAAAAGGTCAATAAAACGAGACAGCTGCTAGGGTGAATGGATGTGATCACCATGAAGAAATTACAGTTGAAGAACAAGCCAAACTTGACACAACCTTGACTGAAATAAAAGGATTGAAGAATGAAAACAAAGACTTCAAGACACTGGTGCAAATATGTGATGAGAGAGAATATGAGGAATGTTGGTACTCTATAATTTAGAACATTGGAAAACTAAACTATAAAGCACAAAATCAAAATGCTTTGGAGTCCAAGACCTAGCCTTCCTAGAATCAGAGAGGGATCTCTCTAATTTATGATTTAAATCAATTTGACTTGCTGGTTATAGTTGCAGATATTAGGCTAGTTACAGTGATGGGGGTTTTTTGTTTTATTGATTGTGTGGCTAGACAGATAGGGATGTAGGGGCTATTCCATTGAGCGATGGAGTCAAAAAGCTGGAATGGCACATCAAAATCAAGAGAAAATCACAAGGAAAGCTAAATGTGTGAAATGGATATTAAGAGATGTATGAATTATGAGGTGAAAGAAACAGTAAGGTTCAGTATTGACTAAAGATAAATTAAGAATTATTTAATTAAACTTCAGTAGAAATCATTCATATTTTAATTGCAGATAGAATTAAGGTTCTCCGACAACAAATCTTAATCTAAAATTTTTGAATTACAATAAGATGAGCAGATACATAGCAGAGAAAAACAACAGAAACATTTAAACAAAGAAGAAACATGTCACCATTTTAACACAGCTCAAGAATCCTGTAAACGGTCTTTGATTTATTGATGTCCAACTCCAAAATTACAGTGCTCCAATAGTAGTTCTTACAATACAGGTGCTAAAATATCCAACCCTTCTTAATGATAATTCTAGCAGTATTTAACTAACAACTAAGTCAGTTTCCCCTAATCTACTCTGGCAACCTTTATTTATTACAAACAAACTGAAATTAGACAAGTGTGGCCATGAAAGGCACAAATAAATAAAATCTTTGACGAAGACCACCTGTAGAATTTATTGTGGTAAATCTTCAAGAATGAAAAAACTCAAGCGGCTCTTCGTGAATCAACAGAGTGGCTTGGAGGCAGCTGTGATGGTTTTGAAGAGGTAACCAATGAAGGCTCTAACTTCTGGCTCTGTTTTGTAGAAAAATAGCATTTAGTAATTAATCTGGTATAGTGCTGGCCACTTCTCATTGATTGGTGTTGGTGCTGGTGCGTATTAATTCCCCATTAGTCTCCGTTGTTCGATCTTTGCATAAATTCCCGACTCGACTTTTATCATCGTTTTCTTTATGACGTTCAACCTCTCCGTACATTTTACCATCCTTGTTGGGTTTGGCTTGAGTATTTCTGCCATGCGTAGCCTTTTTCCTCATAAATGGCGTAGAAAACTTATATGCCTGGTTGTGGAGGGATGGCGGTTGGCAGACGTGGTGCAACAGTAGTGGTAGTGGCCAAATGAATACAACGGGGGTTTGGAGGCGAGTGAATTTTTTTTTTCAGCGGGGGTCTTAGGTGGTATGCGGTAATATAGAAGGAGGGTGCAAAATAATGGAAGGGAGACATGTAGCGGGGAGGGGATAAGTGATACCACCCATTTCGGACCTCACCCCCCCCCACCGCCCCCATGGTTAAATCGCGGAAGCTGAGGGGGGGTGAGAAATACACCAGGACCATAGGATGAGGAGGGGATTCTTTGAGATGGAGGAAATATGGATGGCAATGAGGATAAGGTAATGACGTGGTGATAAGGTGGGACTAGACTTGACCCTTTCTGTATTTTTTCTACCCGAGCCCTTTCAGCCGTTTTCAACCCCTTTTTGAATCAAAACATCGTAAAAAATGATTCACCTGGACTTGTACTAATTTATTCCTTTGCTCTGAAATAAATTGCATCAACGCCAACATCGCACTTCAGACGGTGCAAGACTTAACATTTACCCTTTCCATTTTAATATTTAAAACTTGCGCTGCGCGATTTGCGATCGGGCCCCACTACATCACATATTGCACGTCGGAATTTTTAACATTTAACTTGGTAGCTAACTTGTAAAACTTGCAATGCACGATCTACGCTCGAGTCACATCCCAAGTTAAATCTTTTAACTTGCGGGGGTTAACTTTTAAAGTTTGTGAAATGCGGGGAAGAGGGACCCACTGGAAAATGCGGCGGAGTTTTTATGAATCGGCGGAAAGTTTAAGGTGGTAAGTGTTTATATGATATGATATATTGTACGTATTGCAATAGCTTATGAAGAGGGGGGGAAAAGGTGTGGAGGTGGGGCTGGCTTACTACATTGCAAAACTAAATGGATAGACTTGCAGGCGCGCACAATGGTAAGTCAAATGCGATGCGATATCGCAATCGCAAATCGGAAATCACTACATTTAGAGTTTACTTTCCATGAAAAATATGTAAATTTTGCGAAATGTGATGAGGGCTCACTTTTGATCGCGATCGAGAATGAAAAAGCAATCAAATGGTAAAGGGGGAAGAGTAAAGCGGAAAGGTCAAAAAAAGGTAAGGTTTCAATGTATTTCAAAGGAAAATGGGATGAAGAAAGAAGCATGGTAGGGAATGGGTGGCGGAGTTTATAAAATTAGTCTGAAACTTTATAATAAGTGAGTTTATAAAGTAATAACTCCCGAAAGGTTATATATATGTGGGTTTTGGGGGTTTTAATGGGAATCAAAGCTGGGAGAATATGGAGGAAATGAGGGGGGCAAAGAGGGTGAATGAAATGAAATGGAACGAGGGTAGAAATGAAGTTTGATCCCCATCACACCTTGTCAACAACACTTCCTTCCTTCTATTGGGTGGAGAGACAGATTTATTCCTTTGAAGCTCTTTGCAATCAGGAGTTCCCTTTATTTCTGAAAATAAATGATATCCATCGAATGCTATTTTCAGTAATGACAAATCTAATCAATAATCAGTCACCTTGTGATACTGTGAAATACAGGAGTCTAACAATGGCTCCAAATGGGGATGGAATCTTCTTCATGAGGTGTCAAGAACACCGTATACTAGTGGGCTGATCCATTCGGTCGAACCCAGCCTTGCAGCTTGATCTGCTGCAACTTTCGTGGCTACAACCTTCGGGTTGATATCGATGGTTTCTACAAAATGAGGTCTGAAACACACTTGATCCTGAGACTAAAAAAGCAACCTAAAACTAAAAAACTGGAGAGATGCTCATAGTATTAATATCTCATTTGCACACCTACCTACCCAACCTATGATTCTAATCATTTTTCTTCCTTTTGGGGTGCATTTAGACATGCAAACTCTGACATCATTTTTCTTTTGAGTTGCTAACCTATTACCTATCCCTTATTTCTCCTATTGGTTCAGATTAGGGTGCTGAATCAATGTCATTTTCTACCTACCTACTGATAATCCAAGATTAAATGGTTTGGAAAATATTCATTTTCTAACCTATCAGCAAAAAATTAAAAATTTGTATAATCATGCTTAAGTTGTATGACTGCACAATTTTTTTTTCAATAGTAGTGGTACTTTAATTTGCAACACTTTTAGGAAAATTTATATACATCCTTGCTTATCAGACTAGGCTTATGGCCTTCACTATGGGATTCAACTTGGTCCAATGGATTACTAAAAATTGTAATTCTATGGTAATTACAATGATTTATCTGTTTTAGAAGAGATAGTGTTTTAGCATCTTGCCATTTACGAGACCTCCAAACAGCTCTATTCTGTCCATTTATTGCAAGAAAAATGCATTTTCTCCTCTGAAAGAATGAATAATGTATGGCCCTTTCCATAAGTTGTCGAATTTTCCATGCTTACCTTTATCTTCTCGCCTCGAGTCCCATTTCAGCACTTTATCTCCTATTTTGAAATCATTGGCTTTTGTCCTCTTGTCAAAAATCTTCTTCATATTTTTCTACACAACTTGGGTTTTGTTGTACACCTCTTCTCTGGACTGCTGCAGGTGAATGGTCAGGCTTATTCTTCTCTGCACATCATTTTCTTCATCATGCGCTTCTTGAATGAGCTTCATGGCTGGCACTCCTAGGGATGTTGGGAAAAATGCATCCATTCTATAGACTAACTAGTTTGGTGACATGCCAATTGATTTCTTGGTGGTTAATCTATTAGCCCACAATGCATGTATCAACTTGTTATGCCAAGATTTCCTATTATCCTCCAACAACATTTTGATGATATTGACTAGGATCTTATTGGAGGACTCAACTAATCCATTACCTTGAGGGTAATACATTGTTGAATTCCCCAAAGAGATGCGATACCTGTGGTAAAAATATATCATCTTCTTAGACTTAAAAGCAACAACATTATCTGTAATGATTTTCCAAGGGAAACCAAATCTGGACATGATGTTGGTTTCAAGGAATTTGATAATAACTGAGTCAGTAGAATTTCTGGAAGGGATGGCCTCTATCCATTTGGTAAAATAGTCTGTGGCAGTGAGGATCCATTTATGTTGGCCAGAGGAGGGAGGATGGATTTCTCCAATGAATTCTAAAGCCCATTGTTGGAAAGGAGCTTCAACAGAGATAGGCTGTAGAGGCAACGACAACAAATTTCTTTTTCCCTCAAATATTTGGCATTTATGAAAGGTGGCTACCATTTTGTGGGTGTCTGGGAAAAGGGTAGGCCAATAGAAACCATCTCTAAGGATCTTATTAGTAGTGGTTTTCCAGTAGAGATGACCTCCACAATCCCCTTTGTGGAATTCTTTTGTAACCCTATTTTCATCTTCTTGAAGAAAACATTTAAGCAATATGCCCCCAGAACCTTTCCAGTACAATTTTTTTTAATTTTACAGCCTTTAATTTCAAGAATCTAGCTTTTGTTTTGGACAAAATAGGAGGAGCATTTAAATATAACAGAACATACAATATATCTGCGTACCATGGAGAGTTCAGGTATGCTTCCTCAATAGGTGGAGTTACTAGCTCCTCTTGTTCATCCAATGAATGATTCATGTTAATATATAGTGCTTGAAAATTGGTTTCAACCATAAAATTGGCTAATCCTTGTCCCTTGATTAGTTTGGTGGGCCTAATATCTAAATCATACTCCAAGATGACAGCGATCCACTTACCTCTTTTTCCATCAGGATCCTGTGTTAGGATGTCCTTGACAAGTGTATTGGGCACGAATGCAATGATGTGTGAATATAGAATATAAAATCTAAAATCCTTCAGTGCTTTGATAAAGGAAAAAGCCTGCTTCTCCATGATATTGTACTTCAACAGTGCATCTATTAAAGCTTGAATGAAAAATGCTATGGGCTGCTCTTGTCCATCCTTATTTTTTTGCAGCAACACAACAAAAACTGTGTGCACTGATGGAAAGGAGAAAATGATGTAATCCTTGGTGAATTCAGGGCTGATAAGAACTGGTGTTGTAGTAAGTTCTTACTTTACCAGGTCGAAGGAGTTCTTAGCCTCTCTGGTCCACTTGACTCCTGAATATTTCTTGAGCATGATAGTGATATTCCTCAGGAGTTTTGCGAGTTTTGGTATAAACCTCCTCAAAAAATTTATCTTTCCAATGAAGGATTGCAGTTCTTTGATGTTTCTGGGATGAATAATTTGTAGAATGCCCTCAATCCTACTAGGTTCAATCTTCATTCCTTCTTCAGATATGATGTGGCCTAGAATCTTTCCTTCTTCATGACCAAATAATAATTTCTTAGGATTCAAAGATAGGCCAAAATTTCTGCATTTCTCAAACACTCTTCTAAAATGGGCTACATGCTCTTCATCCGTCTTTGAATATGTTGTAATATCATCAAGATATATCGCGATGAAGAGACAATTTTTTTCTAAAAAAGAAATATCCATTTCTCTTTGAAAAGTGGCACTACTGTTTATTAATCCAAAAGGAATTTTTACATACATGAAGGTTCCCCATGTGGTGGTAAAATTATTTTTATGTTGATCATCTGGGTCTACCAACACTTGATTGTACCGTGAAAAACCATCTAGCAAAGAGATTATTTTGGAGCCCACTACCTTTTGTAATATGTGGTCCATGTTTGGTAAAGGGTAGTTGTCCTTGAGAGATGCCTTGTTCAAATTTCTGAAGTCAATGCAAAACCTGATCTCACCTGTTTTCTTTCTTATAGGTACAATATTGGAAACCCATTCGGAATATCAAATTGGGAATATTATCTTTGAATCATACATCTTCTTGATATCCTTCTCCACCAGAGGAATTTGGATAGGATTTATCCGATGCAATCTTTGTTTGAAAGGCTTATGATTCTCCTTGAGTGGAATTTTATGCTGGGTAATATATGTATCATAAGCTTTCAAATCTTGATAACTCCAGGCAAAAAAATCAATAAACTCTTCTAACAGAGAGATATATTTATGTTTTATGGCTGCAGGCAGTGTTCTTGACCAATCTACCACCTTGGGCTCCTTCTCACTGCCAAGATTGCATTCTTCGATATTTGATTTTGTAGATTATATTTTTGGTTTCTTGGCCACATCATCGAAATCAAATAGCTCCTAGAGAGGGACCAGTCCTCTCGGTAGGTTGTTGTCTCTGAATTTCAGTACTTAAAATTATTCCTTTTCTGGATCTTCATGCACCTCTGTCATATGCTTATCTTCACTTGTTGAAAAATTAACATTAGAATGGTGAGGGGGCTCCTCCCTACACATTTCCTCTATAGTGGAAAAATATTCTTCACCATCTTGGTCCAAATTTGAATCTTAAAACTCTCCCTTATATTGGTGGAAATTCTCAATTTGTTTGTCATATTCAAAGACTTGCCAATATCTCATATTGTCAGGGATTGCTAGACGGTGTTTAACCTGCATTATATATTGTTTGTTGGGGTGAGGCAATTGACAAGTTTTGGCTAAAAATGCTAACCCATTAGCCAGGATATTTTGATTCCTTGGAACTGCAGCAAGGTCATATTCTTCAAATGTTTTCAGGACGTCAAGGGCAACATTCATGTACGCTCTCAATTTGGGATGCTTGGCTGAATATTCTCCCATGATTTTTTTAATGACCAACTTAGAATCCCCATGGATAGAGACTCTCTTGACTCCTAGTTTCTTGAGCAATTGTAAACCCAAAAGGAGTGCCTCGTACTCTGTTATATTGTTGGTACACTAAAATTTTAGCTTGTAATAGTGCCCTTCTTCATAGTTATTGGCATTATTGCATATCCACACACTTGCTTCGGAGCCAGCTTTGCCACCCGAACCATCAAAAATCATGTTCCAAAAGGGTACATTTTCAGACTTGTGTTGCACAATTTCTAGTTGGACTGACTGTTCTTTTTTATGGTATTCTTCTCTTTCAATTACTTGCTCATTAATATTTACATCATTGTAAAGAATAAATGAATCGAGATTAGAGTGGATAGAATATAGGGGGTAGTTATGAGGCTTTTCCTGACTGCTCACCATGTATTTCATTAGAGTCTCCCTACACAATCTCCTTTGTTGGCCAAAAAATAGTATGGTAGCATAAGTCATATTTATTTGGAGAGTGCCTGAAAACTTGGCTCCCCATGTGTGTGATAAAAGAATACCATATGTAGGAGGGATGTTAGCCACCACTATGTCCATCACTAGACTTTTGGTCGGTATATGGGCTAATGTATTACGAAGATGTTTGATGAGGCCTAAACAATTTAACTGTGTTGGAATCAAATGAGTACAGGTCTTTGTAGGGTCTAGTGATCTCCAGGCCGAGTTTATCCATTATGGCCCTTGGCATGAGGTTGTGAGATGCACTTGAGTCTATCATGGAATTGTGGAGAATTTTATCATGAATATTCAAACTTAGATAAAACGGGGGAACACCTTCCTCTTGGAATTTTCCCTCTACTTCTGGCCCAAACAAAAGTTCAAGTTTGTCATCATTTAGATTCACAGTATGAGTGATTTCTCCTATGTTAAACGCTTTTAGGACTTGAGACCTATATACATATTGGTTTAATAATTCAGTGAGAGGGACATATATTTTTATTTTGGCAATTTAATTCTCAATACTGAATGGTGTCTGTGTCTTTGGAAGGTTTGAATCAATTTTCTCAAGAACTATTTTTGTAGCCATTTGATATTGTTGACTTGTATTAGGGATATCAACCAAAACATTTTTGTTAGGGCTGACTACTGGTCTACTAGTGTTTCTTTCCAGATCATTATTTCAAGTTATTTTAGTAATTTTCTTTGAACTCTCTGCTGCGTTCTTGGGATCAACTTCAGGGGTCTCAGTGGCATAATTTTGAGAATTCTTTCTCTTGGGGATATATGAATGTTTCTTGCTTCAGAGGTTATATTGTGTATGCACCTCCATGATGGCATTATTGAATCATTGTTTATAATATTCTGAATCTTCAAATCCTACTACAGTTTGAGTCGAAGAAAATACATCTTGTTCTTATTCGGTGAGGAAAACGATATCTTCATCATTAATTCCCATTAGATTAATTTGACTTTCCTCTGGCTCCTCAACCACCCCTTCATCCTCATCAGCATAATTTTCTTGGAATGGAGGCCTAATTTGCTAGCCAGGTCCTCTTTGTTCTCTTTGTCTTATTTGAGGGGGGTTTCTTCTAAAGTTTTGGTTTCTATTTTGAGGAGCTGGCTAATTTTCCCTAGGGAAAATTCTCTCATTCAAGTTGATTCTCTCCATAATTATCTCCATTGTTCTCATCAGACTATCTATATTGGCATTAGAAGTGGAAGCTAAAAGCTCTTCCCTAATAATGACTCTTTTCTCACTTCTCATTCTAGCCGTTTTTGCAATAAGATTTTCTTCCACACCTACAACACTCATCTGCATCTCTTCCAGTGTAGCTGGATATTTTTCTCTCAGCTGATAAGCCATCTCTGGGTAGAAACCATCTAAAAATTTCATTAGGGCCAAGCCTTGTGGGGTTTTCATGTGAGGAGGTAGGGCATTGTATATGTTGTTGAATCTAGTGCAGTAATCTTGGACACTCTCTCCAGCATTTCTCTTGATGTTTTCATATTCCGACAGGATTTGGAGAGGATTTTTCTTAAATTCCCATTTATTTATGAAAAACTGGTGAAGGGAAGGGAGGTCATGGACACTGTTAGGGGTTAAGCCTTTGATCCATTTTTTTACTTCTCCCCCTAAAATTTGAGCAAACATCCTCATTTGGATAGTTTCATCCTCTATCTCTTGGTATTCAAAAGCATCATTCATTTTGTCCACATGTTGTTGAGTAGTTTCAGGAATATTTCCATCAAAATGTGGGATTTTGGATTGATAATCCTATGGCATAGGCACCATATGTTGTGGTAGCACTACTGGAGCATACCAGGTTGCCATGATTGGTGGTGGGGGAAAGGTTTGAGGGGAAGGTAGGAGCTGAAGCTACACTTGAGTAATTGAGTTGAGGATGAGAAAACATGGAAACAATAGAAGGATTTGTTGCAATCAGAGTGGATAATTCTACAAACTACTGAAGATAAGCATCATCAATAGTTGAGGTGAGCTCTATTACTAGACCTTGAAGGGAGTCAAAGTGTTGGAGAAGATGAAGATCAATTTTATTAGAGGTAGAGGCTTCCCCAAATGAACTTTGTTGTAAGATGGATGGATCAAAAGATGCTTGGTATATACAATTCTGAGATTTGGCTCTGAACAATATTTGCTCAAAGTGTAGGTTGAACTGGATATCTTGTAAGGTTGCAAGGTTTTCAGGGAGGGAACTTTCTTTGTGAATAGGCCCGCTAATAGTTGGATTTTTAGATCTGGGAGTTTTTCTTAGGATTTTCTCTGGATTTTCAACTATTGCAGGGGGATTTGGGTTAGGATGAGATCTTGTGAAGATTATTATAGAAGCCAGAATTCATACCCAAGGCACAAACAGGCCGAATATTTTTCAAAAACCAATCTGTAGTAATTACTTAAAACACATAGTATTTTGACTGGGGTTTCTAAGTTCGGATGAAATATTAAGCTTATCAATAGTTCCCTAGTATGGTCACCATTATGTTGGCACTCTATAATTTAGAATATTGGAAAAAATAAACTATAAAGCACAACATCAAACCACTTTGGATTCCAGGACCTAGCGTTCCCAGAATCAGAGAGGGTTCTCTCTGTTTTATGATTTAAATCAATTTGACTTGCTGGTTATAGTTGCAGATATTAGACTAGTTAAAGTGATGGGGGTTGTTTGTTTGATTGACTGTGTGGTTGGAAAAATAGGGCTGTAGGGGCTATTCCATTCGGAGATGGAGTCAAAAATCTGGAATGGCACATCAAAATCAAGATAAAATCACAGGGAAAGCTAACTGTGTGGAATGGATCTCAAGAGCTGCATGAATTATGAGGTGAAAGTAACAGTAAGGTTCAGTATTGAATAAAGGGAAATTAATAATTCCTTAATCAAACTTTAGCAGAAAACATTCAGATTGTAATTATAGACAGAATTAAGGTGCTCCGACAACAAATCTTAATCTAAAATTTCTGAATTACAATAAGATGAGCAGATACATAGCAGAGAAAAATAATGGAAACATTTAAACAAAGAAGAAACATGTCACTATTTTAACACAGCTCAAGAATCTTGTAAATGGTTTTTGATTTATTGATGTCCAGCTCCAAAATTACAATGCTCCAATATTATTTCTTACAATACAGGTGCCAAAATATCCAACCCTTGCTAATGATAATTCTAGGAGTATTTAACTAACAACTAAGTTGGTTTCCCCTAATCTACTTTGGAAACCTTTATTTATTACAAACAAATTGAAATTAGACAAGTGTGGCCATGCAAGGCCCAAATAAATAAAATCTCTGACGAACACCGCCTGTAGAATTTATTATGGTAACTCTTTAAGAATGCAAAACTCAGGCGGCTCTTTGTGAATCAACAAAGTGGCTTGGAGGCGGTTGTGATGGTTTTGAAGAGGTAACCGACGAAGGCTCTAAAATTTGGCTCTATTCTGCAGAAAACTGGCATTTTGTAATTAATCTAGTGCAGTGCTGCCCACTTCTCATTGATTGGTGTTGGTGCTGGTGCATCCTACTGCCCCATTAGTCTCCGTTGTTCGATCTATGCATAAATGCCCGACTCAAATTTTACCGCCTTTTTCTTTATGACGTTTAGCCTCACCCTACATTTTACCATCCTTGTTGGGTTTGGCCTGATCCTTTTTGACGTGCGTACCCTTTTTCATCATAAATGGCGCACAAACCTTATATGTCTGGTTGTGGAGGGATGGCGTTTAGTGTACGTGGTGCAACAGTAGTGGTAGTGGCCAAATGAATATGTCGTCGGTTTGGAGGCGAGTGAAAACAACTTTTCGAAGGAGGTCTTAGGTGGTAAGCAGTAATATATAAGGGGGGTGCAAAATAACAGAAGGGTGACACTTAGCGAGGAGGGGGTAAGTGATATCACCCATTTCGGACCCCCCCCCCTATGGTTAAATCTCGGAAGCTGAGGGGGGTGAGAAATGCACCAAGACTGCCGAATGAGGAGGGGCTGCTTTGATATGGAGGAAATATGGATAATGATGAGGAGAAGGTAATGACGTGGCAGTAAGGTGGGACTAGACTCGACCCTTTCTGTCGTTTTTTCTACCCGAGCCCTTTCGGCCATTTTCAAGCCTTTTTTGAAGCAAAACAACGTAAAAAACCATTCACCGAGACTTGAAATCCTTTAGGAATTTTCTCTGAAATACATCACATTCACGCCAACATCGCACTTCGCATGGTGCAGGACTTAACATTTACCCTTCGCATTTTAATCTTTAAGACTTGCGACGTGCTATTTGCGATTTGGCTCTGCATTGCATATCACATGTCAGCATCTTTAACATTTAACTTGGTAGTTAACTTGTTAAACTTGTGATGTGCGATATGCGCTCGGGTCACATCGCAAGTTAAATATTT
Source organism: Pinus albicaulis (assembly GCA_034641835.2). Classification (NCBI taxonomy): domain Eukaryota; kingdom Viridiplantae; phylum Streptophyta; class Pinopsida; order Pinales; family Pinaceae; genus Pinus; species Pinus albicaulis. The sequence continues at coordinate 89,219,468 of CM076576.1, forward strand.
TAACTTGCGGGGGTTAACTTATAAATTTTGTGAAATGCGGGGAAGAGGGACCCATTGGCAAATGCGGCAAAGTCTTTATGAATTAGTAGAAAGTTTAAGGCGGTAACTGTTTATATGATATGATATATCGTATGTATTACAACATCTTATGAAGCGGGGGGACGGAGGTGGGGAAAACCTCCCTCTTGGAATCTGCCCTCTACTTTTGGCCCAAACAAAATTTCAGGTTTTTCATCATTTAGATTGGGCCATATTCACGATGGAGCCTTGAAAGTCATGCAAAAAATATCTACTGGACTTTCAATGGGAACACTTGCTCAGTTAGATTAGTGCAAGGGTTGCATCATGGGGAAGTATGTAAAATCCACCTTGTAGGTTTTAACCCTTTATAGAAATGATCTACAAACGAATCTTAAAACATAAAATAAACAATAGCGAGAGTATAAAACATAAAACAGATAAACATAGAGATTTTCCCCTGGATCCCAAATCGGTATGACCAGCTTGATTTTTCATTATATTCCTTTTAGTGTTACAAAAAATATATATACATGCTAAATCATATATAAACCCCAATCCATTAACCCTGGATTAGAACATAACCATAGTTCCCTTGATCGGCTTTACAAAATACCAGGGTCCAAAAAACCATCATCCCCCAAAACCATGTGCAAACTCATGCACAAAACCATGGGTGGGTCCACCTATGAGTGGGTCCGCACACCAAAAAACAATTCCCGGGGCACTGCGCGTGGGGCTAGTCATGGAAAGAATATAATACATACCCAACATTCTCCCACTTGTTGTTTTATTTCTGAAAGGGGGCCACAGTAGAGCTTAGTCATTATCCCAACTCTGCAACACCCATTGTTTCTCTACACCAAGAGAAATTCTGAGTGTTCACAGACTTCGTCAATGCATCTACAACATTCTTCAAAGTGTCCACCTTTACAAGAAACACCCTTTTATCCTCAACCATATCTCTCACAAAGTGATATTGAACATTAATGTGCTTTGTTTTTGAATGATAAGTAGGGTTCTTAGCCAAGAAAATTGCACTTTGGCTATCACACTCTATCCTTATAGCTCGCTGCACCAACCCCATACTTGAACACAATCTCTGCAACCAAACTGCTTCCTTTCTTGCATGAGTGGATGCTATGTATTCTGCCTATGTAGTTGACTAGAGAGCCAATACATACTGTATTTTACTCATCCAACTGACTGCACCTCTAAATAGGCTAAACACATACCCACTTGTAGATCTTAATTGGTCCAGATCTCCAGCCCAGTCTGCATTAAAAAAACCATGAATGTCTAACATTCTTTCCAATCCTAGTCTTCCCTAGTAGCACAAGCCATACTCACTAGTGCCACGCAAATATTTGAAAACCCGCTTCACTGTTGTCCAATGATCCTTCCCTGGGTTTGACATAAACCTGCTCAATAATCCCACTGCATGTGCAATGTATGGTCTAGTACAGACCATTGCATACATCAGGCTACCCACTGCACTTGCATATGGAACACGGGACATATCCTCCTCTTCTTCTTGTGTCTTGGGAAACTGTTAAGAGGAAAGCTTTAAACCTACAGGAATAGGAAAATTCATCGGTTTACTATCCTGTATATTGAACCTCTGCAATATAGTCTTGACACACTTCCTTTGGTTTAAACAGAGCTTCCTCTTTTCCCGATCTCTCTTAATTTCCATGTCCAAAATATAGTTTGCAACACCGATATCCTTCATGTCGAATTTGGAGAACAGTTGGGTCTTCAAATCTTGGATAATTTCTTTGTCATTTCCAATCAACAACATATCATCCACATACAAGACAAAATAAATAACATGGTCACCAATTAATTTAAAATAAACACAGTGATCCTCCTTGCTTCTGGTGAAGCCAAGTCCCTGTATATAGGTATCAAATTTCTGATACCACATCCTTGGTGATTATTTTGACCCATACAAAGACTTATTTAACCTACATACCAATTCTTTCTTCCCCTTCACCATAAAGCCTTCAGGTTGTTTCATGTATATCTCCTCTTCTAGATCCCAGTGAAGAAATGTTGTCTTCACATCCATCCATTCTATCTCAAAATCAAAGGCAACAACAACAGATAAAAGTAATCTAATAGAAGTAACTTTCGCAACAGGAGAAAAAATATCACCAAAATCAATTCCCGACACCTGGGAATAACCTTTTGCTACCAACCAAGCTTTGTATTTCTCCACCTTCCCTTCTACATTCATGTTCTTCTTAAACACCCATTTTCTCCCAATGGGCTTTCTTCCAGTTGACAACTCCACCAGATCCCATGCCTCATTTTTGTGCAAGGATGCCATTTCATCAACCATGGCTTCCTTCCAAAGTTTTCCATCCTCTGAATCTACTGCCTCCGTGACAATTCTGGGATCATTATCAGTTATAGTCAAGGAAAAAATTGAACAGAAAGTAGATGGACTATACCTTTCTGGTTTCCTTCTTTTTCGAACTGATCTTCTCATAGCTGGAGTTTGTGGCTCTTCCTCTTATGAGTCTTCTTCTTTTGTAGAGTCTAATTCATTCTCCTTTAGCTCAAACTCTATCTTCTAAATTTTCTTTGGTAGGACTTCATGTTTAAAAACATATTTTACCTCTCTCAACACCAAATCTCGGTTGTACACAACCTTCCCTATTTCTGGGTTCCAAAGCTTGTAACCCTTTAAGCCATCCTTATACCCAATAAAGATGCACATTTCAGATTTGTTATCCAACTTGGTCCTTTTCTCCTTTGGAACATGTACATATGCATCACATCCAAATACCCTCAGATGTGAAAGAGAAGGTTTCTTACCAGTCCATACCTCATGTGGAGTCTTATCCTCCAACGCTGATGAAGGTGATCTGTTAATTAGGTAACATGCAGTCTCCACTACCTCTGCCCATAATTCTGATCCTAACCTGGTACCACTGAGCATGCTTCTTTCCTTTTCCATCAACTTTCTATTCATTCTTTTTGCAACTCCATTTTGCTGAGGTGTATATGGAGTAGTCTTCTGCTGTGCTATGCCACACTTCTTAGAGAACTCTTCAAATTCTTTCTTGTAGAACTCCCCGCCATTATCTGTCCTCAACACCTTTAGCTTCTTCTCTATCTTGTTTTCCACCAGAGCCTTAAATTCTTTAAATCTATCAAAGACTTCAGATTTATTTCTCAAGAAATATATCCATGTATTCCTTGAGAATTCATCTATGAATGAAACATAGTACATAGAATTACCGAGTGATGGAACTGACACAGGTCCAAACACATCATTGTGCACAAGTTCTAATATCTTGTTCGCCCTCTTAGCATCAGAAGGAAAGCTCACCCGATTCTGCTTCCCATATACACAATGTTCATAGAAATTAAAATCTAGAGAGAAATTAGACATATCTTCTACCATACCATTTCCATGTAGTATCCGAAGGCCCTTCTCTCCAATATGTCCAAGCCTTTGATGCCATAGCATGGTATGTTCTCCAGAGACCGCTAGGCTTTCCGCTACACTTTCAGAACCACATAACGGTTGCACCTGTTAGCCCCCCTATGAAATTTTTGACAAGCAAATAGGGGGCTAATTCATTGTTGAGCCTTCAAGGAATGCCTTTCCCCTGAAAACCCATCCTCCTTGAAGTCTCTCAATTACTGTGCCTAATACAAATCCCCTTCTGCTAGTAAACTGCTAAAAAGGGCCTGCCATTCCTTCCTTTACCCCAGCAACATACATCAGTTCCCCTTCTTTCCCTTTGCCCGAATTCCCTTTATTTTACTCTCATTTAGCCTCTTTTCATCTCCCTTGTTTTCCCCTTCTATTTCCCGTTTTACCCCTCAAATTCCCCTAAAATCCCCTTTAATTTTCTCCTCTTACCCTTTGTTTAACTTCTTTCCCCTTTTTCCCCTTATCGTTTCCCTTTAAAATCCCTTAAAACCCATTAAAATGGGCAAAGAACCCATTTTCCGACCATGCTATAGGCCTAGCCCCTTTTTCCGCTGGCCCCTTAACCACTTCCCACACATGCCCCAGCGCTGGGACCAAGCGCTAATCGCAATCGGAACTGTCGGCGGGTGCGAAAATCTTTTGTAACACTGAAAATACCCCGATGCGATTGGTTTTTAACGAAGTCTCGCGATGAGTTGTGGTCCGTTGATCTGTCGTAAAGATCGACGGCGGAGCGCTAATCGCAAGCCCACCGCCCATCGCAATCGCAACACCCATGTCGCACCCTCCGATCAATCGCAACCTTGTCTTCCGATTCCCCGATCGCACTATCCCCCGATTACATCTGAGCCGTTGATCTGTTCCGCGATCCGACGGCCAGCGCTCAATCGCATTGCCCCGCCCGATCACATTCGCAAGCCTTCCCTCCATCCTCTGATTCTATCGCAGCCGTCCATTCTCCCGCCGATCTAAAGGCTCAGCGCTGTCGCATTGCTGCTCCGCTGCCCCTCTCCATCTCCCTCCGATTAGACGTGGACCGTCGATCTGATCCCAGATCCGACGGTTGGTGTTTAATCGCAGCGTCTCCCCAATCACAATCGGAACATTCATGTTGTGCATTGCGATTGCTCCTCGCTCCGACCTCCGATTGCGATTGTGCGATTGAATCCTGACCGCCCGTTTCCTCCCTGATCTGATGGCTCAAATATAATCGCCCTCCACCACATTGGGTCCCACTCTTACATTCGTTTCCATTGCATTTCATGTGTTTCGTATATTACGCCTATTTTATGTATTATTCCGCCGGATCAATCTCCACCGTTGATCTTCATCTCCAGGCCAGGATCCAACGGTCTGCGCTGCATGATCATACCAAACCCTATTATTCGCGCATTCCACCACTCCACTGCATTTTCATCGTTCTTTTGCACAAAAACGTTGTTTCCACCACCGCCACACTACTGTCTCGTCCACCCTGCACCCATCGCTCTGTCTACTGTTTTCTTCATAAGTTTTGCTATGTTGCAGAGTTTCCAAAGGAAGAGGACCGCCTCTGTTCAATGTACTGCCTCAATGGCAAGCGGCGCAGTCAGGATCAAATCCAATGAACCAGTACCATCAGGAAAGTCAAGGAATGGGGCTGTCAGGACTTACATTAAAGGAAAGCGGAGTCCAAACGCCAAAAATCTTGCCGGCGCCATTAAAAGCTCGAGCTAACCCGACAGAGGCAGTCATGAAGCAACAAGGATTTTCAGTACAGAACAGAGGGATTAATGCGCGTCAACGAAGATCTTGAGCCCTGAAACAGAGGTTTAAAGAGGAAAAGCATCATTTTGAAGACCCCGAGGATCGATTCTGGAGATCCTGAACATCAATAAGAGGTAATATCAAGGTTTTCTTATCAGCAGAATGTTTTTCCATAAAGGACAGGTCTCCCATGCAATCTTTATTATGCGCCGTGTCCCTAAAGGAGTGTTTTTCTGTCTCAAATAAGTTTCTATTTTTTTGTTCAAAATCACCTGGAGTACTACAAACAAAGGTCAAATCGTATCCGGAGTAGATCTTCCTTTTCACGAGGAAGGTGACAATGATTAAGATAACAACAGTATCATGAATAATGCGGGACCGCATTCATTGTCGCGTTAAATGTAACATTTAAAGATTCACCTACCTCCCCGCCTCATTCTCTCGTGCTCCTTCTACTATGTTACGTAGGGATATCATTGTAATGGTTTTTGTTGCATTATCAGTGAATTGCAAGTATTTTTGTCCCGAGCCAAGTTTCCTGTGTAATAGTTGTATGACAGGTTGAGAAATACGATGTATTCAGGCTGAATGTAAAAGCTTTGGGCAGTGAAGTACCTGATTGGTATTGTGTTTAACATGATAAGCAGTTTTCATTGGATCCTGATCTACAGCAGTTGGTGATGTTTTTCTTACCTCTGTGTTTATTTCCATTTCATTTCATGTTCTTCTGACTGACATCTGAATGCATGATATAAGATTTACCCTTGTTAGGTACCTTATATCCCAGCTCTCTCAGTCTTTAATGTTTTCTGCTCATATGTGTGTCTGAATATTGTTTTAATTGACTAAACCAGTGTAGTGGATGATTATTTCCTGCTCTCTGATGTGCAAGTTGATAGAATCAGTGTTCAGATGTCTTTGTTAAGATTTAATTGAAAGAGGTTAGGAACATTGGGAGGTGTAAAGCCCGTCGCTGCCTCTGCATAACCTGCCCTTCCATACAAACCTTTTCAAGACCCATTGTGTTGCCTATGGTTTTGTCCAAGCAGGCCTGGAGTTAAATGACCTCTGGCCTGATCTATAGACGGAATCAGATGGTTCTCCACCCTTCATTCTCATCCCTTAGTGTTCCATCCCACCAATCAGTCTTTGAGATCCAAATGCTCTAGATGACTAGCCCAATTGAAGCTTACACATTGAACATAAGTAAATCCTTTCTTGACTCCATTTCCTAATGGCCTTGATGTTCCCTGAGTTATATATTCTTGCCTAGCTTCCTTCTTTACCCATCCTTGTCTTATGGTGAAACCTTCCTTCCTGATTCTCAACAACCAAACTCAAACAATCAAACAAACAACCTTGAGCCTATAACTAGCCTAAAATCACAATTGAGAACTTCAAAGACATATATCCTTTGATAATCATAGAGAGATCCTTCTCTGGACCTAGGAGGGCTAGATCCTAAGGTCTGAAAGTGGTTCTATGTTGTCTCATCTTTTGGTCTCTGTCAACCTGGCCAAAACATGGGAACCCCAACATAATGGCGACTCCACTGGGGATTTCTGAGTGCTTCTCATTTCAAACAACCTCGGAAACTTAGAACTCTGGCTAGGTTGACGGTAAGTCACACCTTTGACGGTGAGCACTGTGGTGGACAGTGTACCCTAGAATCATCCTAAACCCTCCACCTGGCGACTCCATTGTTCCTAAACGTTAAAGACTCCACTGGTGATCAGTAGGCCTGCTGATTATCTTGGTTTCACATCAGAATCCACTGGGAGACCAGTCCCAAAGCATAATGAAGACTCCACAGGGAGGCCAGTTCTCAAGACAACATTAACCACAGTAGAAATAACAAGTAGGGCTAAGCTGCTTGGCTTATAAACAGCACTCTGGCTCACATAACCATTCATACAAGAGCTTTCCCTGATCCAAACCCACCTGAAACAGTTGATAATCCCGAGAAAATCCTTAAAAGAACATCTGTGAGTAGGAGATCAACTATTTCCAGCAACATTTATAGAGCCAATTATGCACCAGAAGATCTCGCGGCTCTATTAGACCCCCTCTTCGACCTAGACCTTCAAAACAGATTACCTGGATCTAGGTCATTCAGTGTTTCAGACCAGCCATACACTAGGGACAGCGAAACCCCTCCTTCCACACCACCTGATCTCCACTTTCTCCAAAACTTGGGGCTTTCTCACCCTAGATCTGCTCAACAGACTTCTGCTGGTCCTACCATCCCTGTCATCCAACTACCAGCTGCTCAAGCCAACCCTATACCTCATCAGAACATCATCATGGCAGCTTGGTATGCACCTCTAGTTTTACCTCAGCCTCTACTGCCCTTACCAGGTGATTATCAATCAAAAATCCCACACTTCCCTGCTAAAGAGCCTACAACAGCACAACAACATGTAGATAAAATGGAGGACTCTTTTGACTATATGGAAATCGACGATGAAACAATCAAAACGAGAATTTTCGTGCAGAGTCTTGGGGGGGAGGTTAAAAAGTGGTTTAAAAACCTACCCGCTGGTAGTATCAATGATCTCCCTGCTTTATACCAGACTTTCATTAATAAATGGGAAACTAGGGCGAACCCTCGCCAGCTCCTAGCAGAATACATGTCCCTTAAAAGGAACGCAGGAGAGAGTGTTCACGATTACACCACTAGATTCAATAGCATTTACAATGCTCTTCCCCCACACATGAAACCTCCACAAGGTATGGCCCTGGCCAAATATCGTGATGGATTTGATGCTGACATGGCCTATGAGCTTAGAGATAAAGAGTACACCACTTTGGAAGACATGCAGAAAGGGGCAGTGAACATAGAGGCAAACTTAATTGAAAAAAGGGCCAAACTGAGAGCTGAGAAGAGAGTAACATACAAGGATGACACTATAGCCTCCACTTCAGATCCTAATATTGACAGATTGTCCAAGAATTTGGATAAGTTATGCCAAGTGGTCGAAAAGATGGCTATCACTCAGAACATGAACCAAAATCAAAACCAAAACCAAAACTTTAGAATAAACAACAACACCCCCAACAGACAGAAAGAGTCAGATCAGCAAGTCATTCCCCCTTTCCAAAAATTTCTTGATGAGGATGAGGGAATCATAGAAGAGTCTGGAGGGAATGTGATAAACATGTTCGGAACAGAAGATTCGATCCTAAACTGTGATTCAGAAGAGGACCAACCCTCAACCTCTTATGGGGAGGAGGAGTGGTTTGAATCTGAGGATTATAGGTTGGGATTCGAAAATGCCATGTTACAGGTCAGAGAACAATATGAGCTCAGGAGTAAAAAGAACCAAGACACTTCCAAACCTAAAACTCCTGAAGTAACCATCAAAAAGAGGCCTGAAAAATCTTCTAAAATAACTGCTGTAAACGATAAATCAACAGCTGAGAGTTCTGAGAAAAACCAACAGAAAGGCAACCAAAACAATGAAAAACAAAGTCAACCAACTAGTAGCACTGGCACCCTAGTTAGTGCTCCTGAAAAAACTATTCCTACACATGTACATAATGAGAAAACACAAACCGATTCAGCTACTAAGGTGGTTGCAAATAAAACAGAGTCGAACGCTTCTAAGAGTCAATCCTCTTTCAGTTTAGAAAGTGAGATTGCAAAAATCAAAATCTCTGTACCGTTATCTGAGCTAGCCTCTCAGGATGTATATAAGGGCCATATTTTGAAAGCATTAAATATGAGTATAAATAATGACACTGTAAATTTGAGTGATGATCAGCCTGCCCTCTTATTCGGTCCCAAGATTGAGGGGAAATTTCAGGAAGGGGTAGTTCCACCTTTTTATATCAGTCTTAACATTCATGACAGGATCCTCCATAATGCCATGCATGACTCCGGTGCATCACACAACTAATGCCTAAGGTAGTCATGGAGAAGCTAGGCCTAGAAAATTACCAGACCTTACAAAGACTTATACTCTTTCGACTCTAGTAGAGTAAAATGCCTAGGCCTCATCAAAGACTTATGTATGAGCTTAACTCAAATTCCTGCGAAATGTATGGTCATGGATGTAGTGGTGGCAGACGTGCCGCCCAAGTATGGCATGTTATTATCTAGATCATGGGGAGCCAAGCTGCAAGGCACCATGCAGATGGACGGCTCATATGCCACTATCCCTATATTTGGCCAATCAAGAATACTATATAGAGAATCCCAAATGAAATTCCTAGTCAGCAGCCCCGAGAAACCTGAAAATTCACCATTATATTCTGTGCATACCGACCTTGACTCCTTCATCTTTTGTAATGATGAATCCTTAGAAGAGCTAGAGTCCCAGGATAGGCATACAAATGAGAACACCGAGCCTATAGACCTCCACATAATGGCCACCCTGGAAGAATATGGTCAGGAAGACCATGGGCAGCACACTGAAAATGAAGAGGAAATTAGAAATAAAGCCTGTAGGATCTGTGGTGGACCCCTCACTCCAAGTGAAATAGAAACAGAACAAGAACAACAAGCTAACCACCTCCCTGACATCCATGGCCTCTATGAACAACAAGATAGCTTACAACCTAGTACAGACCTCCCAACTCAACCTAATGGCGAACTCAGCTGTAAGGGAGAAAGCGAAGTGGAAGTAAACAAAGAACCCCTGTGGGAAATGAACTTTGACGGGTCCTGCACTAGGCAAAGCGCTGGAGCTGGAGTGTGGCTGCATAACACCGAAAATGATCACGCGGAAAGCCACACGGTCAATCTGCATTTCAAATGCACGAATAACATTGCAGAATATGAGGCTCTAATCTTGGGCTTAAATCTGTTGAAAAAATTAGGAGCCCGTAGGATAGTCGTAAGAGGAGACTCTGAGTTAGTAATCAAACAAATGAATGGTGAGTATTCGCAAAAACACCCCAGGCTTAGGGCATATAGGAATGATACTCTAGATTTGCTGAAAAAATTCATTGAATATGATTTAGTGTCCATTCCTAGGGGTCAAAACGCTATTGCAAATGGACTAGCCTGCCTAGCCAGCTCATATCCCAAGGCCCCAGTCGACCAACAGATCATCATTCAGACCAAATTCAGGCCTGCAGTGCCATACAATGAAAAATACTGGCAGTTCTTTGAAGGAGACAAACAGATTGAAGATTTCCTGATGGGCAGAAATGAGTTTTAATTTTCTGATTCAGACTCAAAATATGATGACAACTGCCCAAGTGAGGATTCCCCAGGTGAACTAGAAACACCTTGTAGTATAGAAATAAATTATTTTTCTAAAGAAACTGGAGATTCAACCATAAAACGTGAAAACGCAGGTAGAGAAGAAATGGAGGTGCTGCAATCCAAAGACAAGAACATACCAAGAGGCTTAGCACCCTTAGAGGACCTCTTTGATTTCAATGATGTTGCAAAGAAGCCCACAATAGAACATGCAGAATCAGATGTAGAAGAATGTAACATAGGCACTCAAGACAAACCCAAAATGATAAAACTGGCTAAGTCCATACCTGCAGACATGAAGAAAAGATACATTGACTTTTTTAAGGAATTCATTGATGTGTTTGCATGGAACTATGAAGACTTAAAGGCCTATGACACCAACATTATACAACATAAGATACCACTGAAGGAAAATCAGAAACCTTTCAGACAAAAACTCCGTAGAATTAATCCAAAACAATTGCCTGCAGTAGAAAAGGAAATTAAGAAGATGTATGATGCAGGCATTATAGTCCCTGTGAGGTTTTCTGATTGGGTGTCAAACTTAGTGGCTGTAAGGAAGAAAACAGGGGAGATTAGACTGTGCATAGACTTCAGAAACCTCAATAGAGCCTCCCTGAAGGATAACTACCCCTTGCCTAGAATGGAACATATCTTACAAAAGGTAGTGGGCTCTAAAAGAATCTCCCTGCTTGATGGTTTTTCAGGATACAACCAAGTTCTGGTACTCCCAGAAGATCAACTCAAAATAGCTTTCACCACTCCATGGGGCACCTTCATGTATGTGAAAATGCCTTTTGGATTGATGAATGCTGGAGCTACCTTCCAGAGAGCAATGGATATTGCTTTCTCAGATGAGATTGGACACTTCATAGTTATCTACTTGGATGACTTAACTTTCTTTTCTAAAACAGAAGAAGAACACTTAAAACATCTGAGGAAAGTTTTTGAAAAATGTAGAAGGTATGGTCTGTCCCTAAATCCTAAGAAGACTGTTTTTGGGCTGCAAGAAGGTAAGCTTCTGGGCCACATCATATCCGAGAAAGGGATTAGGATAGACCCCCAGAGAGTTGAGGGAATACTTCAAATTACACATCCAAGAAATATCAAGGAGCTACAGTCCTTCATTGGGAAGATCAATTTCCTTAGAAGATTTATCCCCAATCTTGTTGAGCATCTTAGGAAGATGACTGAAATGCTAAAGAAAGATGCAGGAATCAAGTGGACTGTTGAAGCCAAAAAATCTTTTGAGTCAGTAAAGCTCGCACTCACCCAAGCCCCTGTCCTTATCAGCCCTGACGTCTCAAAAGATTTTCTGATCTTTTCGTTTGCCTCCCCACACACAATAGCAGCAGTTCTGCTGCAGAAAAATTCGGAAGGTAAGGAACCGCCTATAGCCTTCTTCAGTAAAGCCTTAAGAGATGCACCCTTAAAGTACAACATCATGGAAAAGCAGGCCTATGCCCTGATTAAGGCCTTGAAAGACTTTAGGGTGTACATTCTGCATTCTCACACCATTGCCTATGTGCCAAACATAGTGGTCAAAGATATCTTGTCCCAAGACCCAGATGGGAAAAGGGGAAAATGGATTGCTACGATTTTAGAATATGACATTGAAATCAAACCCACAAAGCTGATCAAAGGTCAAGGCCTGGCCCAGTTGATGGCTGAAACTAATCTACAGGCCCTTGATATCAACATGATGAATGCCCTGGATGAGCAGGAAGGGTTACCCCATCCAACTGTTGAGGAGAAGTTTCAGAACTCTCCGTGGTATACTGATATCTTTCACGTGCTTACTAACCTCAATGCCCCTCCAGAACTGTCCAAAACAAAGGCCAGATTCATAAAACTCAAATCTAGAAATTACTGCATTATGAATGAGAGTCTATATTGGAAGAATCCAAATGGCCTTTTACTGAAATGCTTGTCTGAAACTGAAGCCGAAGAAATCAAACAAGAATTCCATGCTGGGGAGTGTGGAGGCCACCTGAGTTGGAAGGCCACTGCAAATAAGATACTCAGGGCTGGTTACTATTGGCCTACACTCTTCAGTGATGTCCATAGAATGATCCTCACCTGCCACAAATGCCAAATTTTTGAAGGCAAAAGAAAGCTCCTCCCCCTCCCTCTGCAACCTATCGCCATAGAAGGTCCTTTCATGCAATGGGGCTTAGACTTCATTGGAGAAATTCACCCCTCTTCTTCTGGGCAACATAAATGGATCTTGACTGCTACTGATTACTTCACTAAGTGGATTGAAGCCATACCCACTAGGAATGCCACAGATTCTGTCATCATTAGGTTCCTAGAAGACTTCATCCTATCTCGGTTTGGCTGCCCAAGGAAAATAATCACTGACAATGCAGCTGCTTTCGGATCCAAAAGAATGATTGATTTCTGTCACAAATACGGAATTGCACTTGGACATTCAACTGCCTATTACCCCCAGGGTAATGGCTTAGCTGAATCATCAAATAAGAGCCTGGTTACAATCATTAAGAAGCTGCTGGAAGAGAACAAAAGGTCTTGGCATAAAAATTTGATACATGCCTTGTGGGCAGACAGGCTCACTACAAAGAAATCTATTGGCACATCACCCTTCCAGCTAGTTTATGGGACAGAAGCAGTTTTTCCTACTAGCCTTGGGATACCAGTGGTAAAGCTTATTCAAGAAATCCAATCAGAAGAAGACAACATGATAAGGAGAATTAATGAAACAATCCATCTTCAGCAAACAAGGGAGCAAGTTTATGACAGAGCTGTCAGAGTGCAGGAAAACATGAAGAGACAGTTTGACAAAAGAACCAAAGCAGCAAATTTCAAAGTTGGGGACAAGGTCCTGAAGTGGGATTCTAGAAGAGAGGATAAAGGCAAACATGGCAAATTCGACAGCTTGTGGCAAGGTCCGTTCATCATTCAAGCCACTGTGAGTCCTAATGCGTTTTTCTTGCAAGAACTTGATGGTTCCGAGTTGTTTGGGGGTCCTATCAATGGCAGGATGCTCAAACATTACTTTTACTGATTTTCCATTTCCAATTTCACCTCCATTGTATATACCGTTGCAAGTTTTCATTTTCAGCAAAGGGAGAGAGATTGTTCCAAGAAACAGAATGAAAGGAGAGGTTCAGACATGCTCAAAACATGAACCTCTGGGGCAAGAAGATCCAACTCTAATATGCCCAAATCAGAGCTGGAGCAAAGGAAAGAAGTGACTCAAATATGCTCAAAACCTGAGTCACAAGAAAGAAAGAAGGATGTTTCACAGTTGCAGAATTCCATGCCTTCTCAGTTTTGTTTTCTTCAAGTTTCTGCCCAGCAAGTCAGACAGTCTAATCCTGGCTTGGCTGTGTCTAAATTTCATGTCTTAGAATGTAGGTGAAGAAGCCTGTTGGACAGTTTAATCCCAACAGGTAGTAGTTAGGTAGAGAAATAGATGAGGTCAACAGTCTAATCTGGCCTCATGGAGCAATAAGGGTAGAATTAGAATAGGTTTGTTTTTGTTTTGCAAAATAAAATGTAAAGGGTATGCTAATCCAAATGCACCCAAGGGAAAAATTGTTAGAACTTTAGTTTGGGTAGGTAGATCGGTTGAGAAAATGTTTCTGCTGATTTGTGTATCTAATATATTGTGGCAGCTAATCTAAAGAAAGAAGAAAGATGGCTTATAGCAGCAGGCATCTGGCCTACACCAAGAGATCATTTTCTAAATTCTTGACTCCTTCAAGAAGAAGCCATCCCCATGTGGAGCCACTGTTAGCCCCCCTATGAAATTTTTGACAAGCAAATAGGGGGCTAATTCATTGTTGAGCCTTCAAGGAATGCCTTTCCCCTGAAAACCCATCCTCCTTGAAGTCTCTCAATTGTTGTGCCTAATAAAAATCCCCTTCTGCTAGTAAAATGCTAAAAAGGGCCTGTCATTCCTTCCTTTACCCCAGCAACATACATCAGTTCCCCTTCTTTCCCTTTGCCCGAATTCCCTTTATTTTACTCTCATTTAGCCTCTTTTCATCCCCCTTGTTTTCCCCTTCTATTTCCCCTTTTACCCCTCAAATTCCCCTAAAATCCCCTTTAATTTTCCCATCTTACCCTTTGTTTAACTTCTTTCCCCTTTTTCCCCTTATCGTTTCCCTTTAAAATCCCTTAAATCCCATTAAAATGGGCAAAGAACCCATTTTCCGACCATGCTATAGGCCTAGCCCCTTTTTCTGCTGGCCCCTTAACCACTTCCCACACATGCCCCAGCGCTGGGACCAAGCGCTTAAGTCCCAAGCGCTAATCGCAATCGGAACTGTCGACGGGTGCAAAAATCCTTTGTAACACTGAAAAAACCCCGATGTGATTGGTTTTTAACGAAGTCTCGCGATGAGTTGTGGTCCGTTGATCTGTCGTAAAGATCGATGGCGGAGCGCTAATCGCAAGCCCCCCGCCCATCGCAATCGCAACACTCATGTCACACCCTCCGATCAATCGCAACCTTGTCTTCCGATTCCCCGATCGCACTGTCCCCCGATTACATCTGAGCCGTTGATCTGTTCCGCGATCCGACGGCCAGCGCTCAATTTCATTTCCCCGCCCGATCGCATTCGCAAGCCTTCCCTCTGTCCTCTGATTCTATCGCAGCCGTCCATTCTCCCGCCGATCTAACGGCTCAGCGCTGTCGCATTGCTGCTCCGCTGCCCCTCTCCATCTCCCTCCGATTAGACGTGGACCGTCGATCTGATCCCAGATCCGACGGCTGGTGTTTAATCGCAGCGTCTCCCCAATCGCAATCGGAACATTCGTGTTGTGCATTGCGATTGCTCCTCGCTCCGACCTCTGATTTCGATTGTGCGATTGAATCCTGACCGCCCGTTTCCTCCCTG